>CM021774.1:6889258-7227709 GCA_011076525.1 Nettapus auritus
GAAAAGAAAAGAAAAGAAAAGAAAAGAAAAGAAAAGAAAAGAAAAGAAAAGAAAAGAAAAGAAAAGAAAAGAAAAGAAAAGAAAAGAAAAGAAAAGAAAAGAAAAGAAAAGAAAAGAAAAGAAAAGAAAAGAAAAGAAAAGAAAAGAAAAGAAAAGAAAAGAAAAGAAAAGAAAAGAAAAGAAAAGAAAAGAAAAGAAAAAGAAAAGAATGTAACATCTTTAGCCTTATACCTAAGGTTCTGTGGATGAGTAAGAGGAGTAGGGGACAGTCAAGTAGAAGTCAAGCACTGCTCCTGGTTGGATTGCAATGCCTATCTGCTTCTCTCCATCAAATGCTTGTATTTCACTGTGAAATAAAAGGAAGAACCAAAAGCAAATAATCTTTCCAAACCTCCCCTGCATGTGTTTGTTCAACCTCTACCATTTCTAACTGCTTCAGAAACAACGACCCCAGAGTCATGGAGATTTTATCAACCTTCAGCTTTTGAAACCAGATGCAAAAAATCATGTTTGAATTTGTTTTCAGGCATCCCTTTAGGCCAGGTGACACAGACAGCTCCACTTAAGAACTGCTGAGTGTCTCAATTTGTTCTATTAGTAAAAGTGATTTAGTAAATAAAAATAACTGCATTGCTTTCTGAGCCATCAGCTTTGTATTTCATATAACGTCTCCTTATCTGGGTACTCTAAGAGATATCAAAGAACGTATATGATCTGCTTTGCTGCCTTACACTGGACCTTTCTTTGAAATGTTTGAAAAGTTCTTACAAATGCAAGACCAGTAGCTTTTAAGATGCTTAGCAAACCCACTGTCTGTGTTGCCTACTTTTTGTATGTTTGCTTGCTAAAATGCAAAATGAACAATACTATTTTCTCTCTCTCAACTGCAAACACTACAGATGTTCACAAAAAAGTCCAAGGGAGACTTAAGAATATTTTCTCCTTTTATCAGTATTCACAGACAAGACCAGCAGAAACAGGCCTCCATATCTGAAGTGAAGTGTACTGTAAAGGACATACGCATGCATACACAAAAAATGATACACACATACACTTTGCCACCAGCTTTCAGAAGAAACATATGGCTGATATACAATGGACTGTTAGAAATACCTAAGATCTGATACCAAATTTTACTAAATAAATTTGTCTATTATCTGCTGCAATCTTTAGTTGCAGTTTAGCTTCTAAAATATTAAGGAATAGTATTAAGGATAATCCTTAATACTGGGGAATTCTCAAGTTCTGTGTCTGTAGCAACCTGAGAACTGATACTTCAAAATGTCTCCAAGAAAGCCACACTAAGCTAATGTTTGGAAGTATATCAGTCTCTCAAAATATGATGTTCTAATATTCTGAAAACACCAAAAGAAGTTTTTGATCTGTGGTCTGAAAATGCATTATGTACTGGGTAAAATTAACTTACACTACTTGCTGAGTGTTGCTGAGTGAGAAAAGTGTTTTAAATATATATATATTTTTTTCCACTTGCAGTGATTTCCATAACATTTCCTTTTGTTGATTCTATAATTATCATAGAATCATTTAGGCTGGAAAAGACCTATAAGATCATTAAGTCCAACCATTAACCTAGCACTGTCAAGTCTACCACTAAACCATGTCCCGAGGCACCACATCTACCTGTCTTTTAAATACTTCCAGGGATGGTAATTCAACTACTTCCCTGGGCAGCCTGTTTTTATAACCCTTTCAGTGAAGAAAAGTTTCCTAATATCCAGCCTAAACCTCCTCTGGTGCAACTAGAGGCTGTTTCCTCGTCTTATCTCTTGTTGCTTGGGAGAAGAGACTGACCTACACCCCGCTCAACCCCCCCTGCACCTCCTTTTCTCTAGGCATAATGATCCCAATTCCTTCAGCCGTTCTGCCTAAGACTTGTTCTCTAGGCCCTTCACCAGCTTTGTTGCTCTTCTTTGGACACACACCAGCACCTTGGTGTCTTTCTTCTGGTGAGGGGGCCAAAACTGAACACAGTATTTGAGGTGTGGCCTTACCAGACCCAAGTACAGGGGAAATGTAAAACCCATATTATTTGTTATTGCCTCATGGCATGAGGTTCATTCATGTTCCTAAAGCATGACATAGCATTTTCAAGCTGCTTTCTCCATCCTGGGAAGAAAATTCCCTAATCAGAATGCAGCCTTGTGTACTGCCATCAGAACCCAGCAGACTAAAACCTCCTCCTCACCATCCCATTTGCAATGATTTTGCAAACTGATTTGCAGAAGAAATGTTAGCATGTTATGTTGCACAGACACTCAAAGAATGTTTAAAAAAATAATACTGTAGAGGGTAAGATTTAAATGGGGAAATCAAACCTCTTGAACATGATAGCCAATTACTGTCGGGATGCTGACAGGAGTCTGTTGCAAGAGTGCTTGGAATTGCACTGTCAGCTTGCTCCTTGAACTATCAGCACAGCCAGCTCTTACAATCCAGCTGGTTCATGGTCCTACACGAGTGCTCCAGCACTTGCACAATCCCTTGCTATTCACTGTCTCACTGTGTTTAGCTGCATGTGATGTGACAATGCTACATGACCGTTCCACACTTGCAGTTTCTGCTGACCATTTACAGGTATCTTTATCTACATAAAGTTTGGTCAACTCTGCAGCAGGATCTGCCTGGGGGAGTCCGTGAGACTGCCAGATTCTCCACCCAGGATGTTAATAACACATTGAAGCATACAAAGTGTATATACTAATTGGGCTAGAAACAGAAGGAGCTACCTGGGGGAGTCTCCAGGATTGTCCCAAGTTCCCACCTGAAGAGCTTTGTCTTGTAAGAGTTCAGGCAATCACTTCATCTCAGGTCATTCCACTGTGTCATCTACAAAATGAATTCTGGGGAATTCTTGGACCACTCAAAGCATGAACAACTAACCCTGCTTGGTACACTGACAGATCCTTGATACCCAGCTGTACAGCAACTGTATTACAGTTTCCTTCATATGTCACAACTACAGTTTAGACCGTATTAATCCTGCTATATTCAGTAAAGCTAGTACAGATTAACAGAAAAAATAAATAACAGACCTGTGTTATGACTACATTGTGCCCTTAGCTCAAGACAAAAAAGAATGAGTTTGAAATATGACTTTACACTGGACTGGAGCTAAGGAAAAACTCATAAAATTAACAATAACATGGAACATTAACATTTCAGGGCCTCAAATGTTTTTGCTCTGGAGCATAAATGCTATGGATCACTCAGGATCACTACTGAGTGAGTCCAAGCAAGAAGCAGGCTCTGGATGCAAATTTCTGGTTCCAAATTATTGCAGTTTAACCTGTACTCAAAGCCAAACAAGTGTAGGGCAGTCCTAAAGAGAAATGTTAGTATTTATCTTTTATATATATATATATATATATATTTCCTATTGCAAATTATTTTAATAAGCATAGTAAAAATCTCTGCTGAATTAATGACAGGCACTTGCATTTCAACAGCCAAGCCTGAAAAACCAACTTTGTACATGCAGTGGAAACATTTAAAGTTTAATTCAGTTCTCCTTACACAGCTATTTTTAAAGTTCAGGATTATTATTTTTAACATCTTGTCATCATTTATGACTCTCCCATTTCTGGTTCTGCAGTACTATAGAACAGAGAAAATTCAATTTGTTTTCCTATAAAAAAAGAAAAGTTCAAATAACATGCAAGATCTTCTCTCATGTCCATAGGCCTAAAACAGATGCCTTTTGTATTTAAGTAATCTAAAAGTGTTGATGGGTGCTCACATATGTAAGACAAGCATGTTACTATACAGGAAATTAAACCTAGGTCATTACAGGAGTCATAACAAACTTTTTTTCCCTCTATATATAGCTTTTGAAAGAGGGAGAGAATACACCACATCACCTAACAGTACTACTTAGAACATGTCTACCACACTTGTGTGATGCCTTTGACTCTGCAAATCAATACTTGTGTATGTAACATATGCAAATTTGTGCCTATTAACTTTCATGTACACATGTAATTTATCATCGTCATCAATGCTTGTCTTCCAAAGATTCACAGACATTAAATAATTTCCATTTTTTTTTGCTTAGAACCTAAAGGAAAATTCATCTTTTCTTCCTCAATTTTATACAGAAAAGGCCTTTTTCTCCCCCTCCAGATAAATTAATAAACTTCAGTTATATCATAAACAAATTTACATAAACCCCTCAATTTTTCAACTGCTTCACATCCTTGTTGCATATTTCTCACTTTGAACATGATCTGCAGGTGAACTCTTACCAATTGATACATCTTAGCTTAAGGAGGCTGTTCTACACAAATTTCTTCATGAACAACTTTTCCTTTTTTAGAAAAAGACCTCTCTTTTAGATCTTTCAGTTGCCATATAATATTCTTATTTTAGTTTTAGAATATATATATATTTAAATGTGATAGAGAATTAGGACTGGGTATTTTCTGTTATGTAGATGACTATTTCTCCTTTAAAAAAAAATCACAAAACAAAATCAGAAAGTGTCTGATGAAGCTTTTTTAGAGCACAATTTACTCATTATTTGTGTAGAACATATGCTGGAAGACAGTTTGATGTTTAAGTAGGACTTGACTCAGCTTTCAAAAAAATAAGCTTGCAGCACTTCATCAAGTCCTTTTAGGGATTAGTTTGTATCAAAATATATCCTTATTTGCATTTTAAGTTACCTAAAAGTAACTGCTAACAGCATTTCAAAGAAGATAAAGCCAGACACTTGGTTCTAAATCACGGCATTTGATAGACGAAAAAAACGTTATCCACATAATAAAAGACAGACACTGGCTTGCAACAGCATCAGAAATCTGCTGTGCTATAAGTTACTGTGTCATGTCATGGCACAAAGAAAACAATAGCGAAGTCTCCATAGGACTCAAACAAAACAAAAAAACCAACATCAGAAAAAGAGTTCCACAAAATTAAGCAATGAAGTCAAGAAATACTAAAAATAGGAATACCTGTGAAACTTCAGCAAGTTTGCTTTGTGAGTGTGCATCACCTGGCAAGTCTCTACATTTCACCAGGGGAGGCCTGTGTTACTTAAAGAACTGAAAGGACAGTATCCAGGAAGCATTCTGAATACCGTTAGGAAGAAAACTGGTGTTTGTAGGGTTCCCTTCCACGTTTTACAGTTTGAGACAATCTGGAAAGCTTGAAAAGATAGGTATTGTAAGCAAAAGAACGGACCTCACGTGAAAGGTATCTCACTTCTACTCTGGATTCTGCTGCTGGCTCTGTCCCAAGGAACATGTGATACCATGCAAATTACATAAGGCAGAAGCTCTGTAGTTTCTATCTGAACTTCATTTTACAGGTGTCCAACTTGAGTTATTTGACATGCAGAATTTCCAAGCATTATCAGTTACTACAAGAGTGGTCCTTATGGTTAAAAAAACAGGAGCACAGCTTTGCTAACAGGTTGAGTCATCGTGTGTCACCGTTTAGTAGTTTAGTAGAGTACGTACCAGACTTTCGCCTGCCACAACTGTCCACCTGTCAGCTGGTAGGAATGTTTCTGCCATGTCTAACAGTAGCATTAAAATTCTTAAAGGTGAATGATGATTGTCATTATGGAAATCAGTATCTCCATGTTCAGCACAGTGTGAGTACTGCACAGTAAATAAGACATCAGCCATAGCCTGTACAACAAGGATAAAATGAAACGCTGAGAAATTGCTCATTCACCATGCATAAAAATGAAATGAGGTTCTTCCAGAAAATAATATATATGTATATTATTACAGAGCTAAAAAACACCTTGAAAATGGATCTGGGCATAAGAAGGCCAAGCTGAGGTTGCATGGGCACATCTTAATTTTGTCATTTTCTAATGTGAACATTTGCCTTTGCAACATAAGAGATGAAATTAACTTTACAGGTTTGTATGAAGCGTGTTGCATAGATGGAAACTGCAAGTTGCAGAAAGTGAGCCTGCTCACACCTTTACACCAATAGGTTAATACCCCTGAATCAATGCACTGAAAGGGACAGAGCTAAATTCACCCCCCTCTGAACGCACAAGAAGTGAGTATTCTAAGAGGAGAACGGACTCTTTCTATCCATTCAGCACTACTGCAAAAAAGTTTAGTTTCAAAAGAATTTATCTAGAAAAAGCGAAGTGGATCTGGCAAGAGTTTGACATTGCTTAAGGCATGCACAGGTGGATGGAGCTGCAGGCCAGGTCAAAAGAAAAAAAAAAAGATTTATGTTACATAGAAAGAAAAGGGCAGAAGAAAAATAGCCGATCGGGCTGGGCTGCACTGAAGTGAATGAAACAGCTGTTCATACAGGGAAGGAATGGTCAGGTAAGACAGGTTGGAAATAATAATCATAGGGCCATCTGCTGCCCTGGGACTTTGCACCCTCAAGGTATGAAACAAATTTTGTCTTCTAGGAGCTCAAGCAGTGTAGCTGTTACAAGCCTGTCAAGTAAACAATACCTGAAACAGGGCATTAAAGTTATGAGTTTCATGCAAAAGTTGTTCAACTAGTTTAACTCACAATATTAATTCAAGAGGAAATGGTATCCTTTTAACTAGATTTTCTATTTTAACCAAATGCTCTGTGAACACAAAAGAAATACACATAATAAGTACCAGTATCATTTCCAGCTTACATATCACACTGTGAAAGAACTAGCAACCATGTATTTTGTCATATCCTGAGAGAGACCAGCTCTCTGACTGATTTCTAACTTTCCATTTTTACCAGCACTTTTTGGAAACAATTCTGGCAAACTGGTTGCATTCTCTAAAACTCTTGGTGCAGGCATTTCCTTTACCTCAGTCATCTTGTTTCGAGCCAGGATGCAGTACAGAAGCTACACTAGGAGACAAAACTATTTTCTGGATCAAAAACTGCTTCTACTGAAATGGTGAAATGTGTGATACTGTCTTGAGAACAAAGAGAATGAACTCTTGCATGTTTGGAAACCTGTGTAGCTCTATATGTGGCTTTTGAGACCACTGTTTGTCAACTTTCCAGGTAAACCTATAGTCCACAGCAAGTCTCCAGGCCTGTGTGTCTTAGATGGGTCACAACCTGGCCAGCTAGTCTTCTACCATAAAACCAGTCCCAGCTTAGATGCCAAAAAAGCCTGTTTTAGTCCCTGCTCTTGCTTATACCATATACAAAAACATCAGGAGGCTGACATCTACCAGCATTTTCTGTCAAGAAGATACATAATTTGTACCTCAGGAGGGAATTTAAGGAACCTAACTGCAGTGAAGGAAGGCTAACCTGACTATGCCACTTCCGTAACCGCAGCACTTCTTCTGAGGCCAGTGGGCTTCATTAGATGCAGTTGGTCCAATTCAGCAGGACTGAGTGCTGAAATCATACCCATTTCTTCAATGGGTGTCGAAATCTGCCTGCAGAGAGCCTGCTGATTTTTGTAGTTGCCTTTTCTGCCAGAAGCCCACCACTGAGCTGTGGGTCACTAGGCAGTCCCACCTCCCCATACTGAGCCTGTAAAAGACAGCATGCTCCATCTCCAAAACCTTCCTTCAAGGATGCCACAGATTCTGCCCAAGTTGGATGGAACTGAAGGACAACATATCCTTGAGGAATGGCTGCTTTCCTTCTTTGCATCACTATCAGCTGGACCTGTCCATCAGCCTGGAAGGAAACCTAACAAGACAGCTTCTCAAGGTTAAGTGGCATTTGTGAATAGTTTTGTAAATATCTTAGCATTGGTTCAATGTAAACAACATTATCCTGCTGAACACACCACAGCATGTACACCCATTCTCCAGCTTCACCACAAAGAATCCATTGGTTTGTATGCTTTAAAAGAAAAAGCTCTAGGATAAGGGCTTTTAAAAGAAATGTACACAGAAGACCTTGCATTAGGACCCCCTGATTGCAGCCATCACTTAGAAATGGCACTTCTAAAATTATAGAATCATAGAATCATAGAAACACAAGGTTGGCAATTATGTAACATCATGGCACATTAAGTGCAGCTGACAAGGTGAGATCATTTATTTAATTTAGTTTATTTATTTAAGATGACCTGCTAAGGGATGCAGTGGGATGGACAGAAATGATAGAAGGAAATGGCAATAACCTTCCATTAATAAAGTGCTCACACAACCTCAGAAATAGCCAGCATTAGTAGGGGCTTTGCTTTAAGGAAGCTGGCAACTCCTGAGTCTCACCAATACTAATGACTGTCATTATGCCCATTTGTGAAAATAAGCCAAATTTTAGACAGCAGAATGGACACAGTTGGAACAGATTTATGATCTAACTATAATATACCAAAGTTAAGATGAAATATCACCTCAGTAGCTCATCTAGAAACCACTGCTAAAATAGTGTGAAACCGCTCAGAGGAAAAATTCCTCAGTTATTGTGAAAAAAAGGCAGAAGTCAGATGACTCACAACAGCAGAAACCAATGCAACAGCCCAGGCTAGGAAATTAGGTGTTATCGTTGTTTGTTTGTTTTTTGTCAGTGCCAATGGCCAACACCAGCTAACGGAGCATTCCAGACAGGAAAAACTTGACATGAGGTTTAGCTGGTATCTTACAGGGATGCAAGTAAAAGATGAAGAACTTCAGGCTGTTCTCATAACCACAAATATCATCTGCTCTCATGCAGACTGAGTATCTGAGGCAGTCAGCTGACAGAGGTAGATAAAACATCTTAAGTCAGAAATAACTAAGCCAGTGACACACCAGTCAGGCTGCACATCCCTTACTGTAAGTCTGCGGTCTCATTGATTGGGAAATCCATTTCAGCAACACCTTTAGAATTCACTGTTGAGATAGTCACAAACAATTATAGTTCATAACACACCCAAACACATCATATATCAATGTTTTAGCATCAACATGCCAAAAACCTCAGAAACCATGCTCCCTAAGTAACAACAACATTTGGACAGCCAAAGCTAGAGGCCCAGCCAAAGGCAAATAAATTTGCCAAGGGCATTGTTTAATACAGACTTACAGATTTTCTTAAAACCAGAGTACAGTAAATATTTCATTTATTGCATCTGAAAATTCGGAATACATCTAGGAGAAAATGACTGAAGTCTCCAAGAGTATTTTTACATGAGATTCTCAGTCATGAAGCATACAGTTTGTGTAAACTGTTTCCATTTTCCATGCAATTTTATATACTGCCAACAAACAGTACAGAAAAGGATTCTGAGTATTCTACGTGAAGATACAGCTGGTGAGATACAAAGGTACAAATTTTAGAACTCCTCATATATCCTATGTATCTCCAATAGTTAAAAATATTTCTGGAGATAAACCAATTTGAGAGCTCATGTTTAAAAAGCTAGGCAATTTGCAAGTTAAAAAAAATCAAAGCCACACAATTGATTAAAATACTCTCCGTTTTACTTCATTTTTACACCACTGGTCCATCAAATTAAAGAATGACATTGAAGATATGAATCTAATTTGAATCCAAGCTAAACTAATGCTTTTAAGAACTCTGTTTATTAGGATTATAAAAAGAATTGGTCAAGTGAAGACTGGAAGTTCTTTGATTCTGATATCTGATCATATTTTCATTCACTGTTAAAATTTGCATAGATGTACACCAAGAATTGTTAGTTTAGCAACTACCCTAGAAATCCAAGTAAAGCATTGCTAGATGGTGACAACATGCTTTTATTAGACTGATTTTTTTAGATCTCAGCCTGATAAAAATAACCTAATAAAACAGCCTAATAAAACATCCTACTGGTGATTTGCCTGTGAAGAGATTCCTGTAGTAAGGCCTCGCAAACTTTTATCCTAATTAAGCACGAAAAGAAAGAAGTAACGATATTGAGGGATGTTTCATCTCAGCTGTGAATTACCATTATGGACTAATCATCTTCCCTGAAAGTGCTGATGTCTCAGGATTTAAGAATTACTTCCTTGTTTAATTTTCATTCACATCTATTGCAACTACAACAGTGACAACATTCAACGTAGCTTACAAATACTTAGGAGCTCAGAGACTTGGGACAGCTCCTGGTTCTTGTAAATTCAGTGTACCAGACAGATACACCCACTCCATGTGTTAAATGAGACAAGTAAGCACCAGCTTCTACCTGGTACAGTCTTTCTGTCAGCAAAAAGATAAACCTCCCCATGGCTCCTAGCAACGCCTGCTGGACCAGTCATATTCGTGCTGAATTCCTTACACCAGTGTGCCATACAACAGCAAATAAGAAGCAACTGCCAGAGCTGGGAAAAAGTATGCCTCGAAATTCCAAACAGTCAAGGCAGAGAATTTCATATTTTGCCATTTCAAATGCACGGTTTTGCAGTGCGGGTTTTTACTCTGCATAAGAACACAGGAAATAACATCACCTCATGCTTGGGCTTTTAGTTTAATTGAATCTCTGGTTGATCTTTGTGTGAATTTTAACATCTCTCGTGGATGGCCAAGACCACTCCAATATCCTTACTGGACCAGCTCCTCAGGAGCTTTCTTTGTTTTTAAGACTGGCCCAACTAAGAGAAAATTCAGGCTCTGGGACATGGTGCTCTCTACACTCATTCACTTCCACAAACCATTTTTCTCCCTCCAATTGTGCAATCAAAGAGCAACACTGCAACTTCTGTTTGGAAGAGCAAAGTATTAATGGTCACTGAAACCTCGTTTCAAACATCCTACTGTCTTCAGGCATTATCAGGCTGGTTACAGTAATTCACTAAACATATCTAAATGTAAAAAAGGCTCTACAGGGCCACAGCACCACACTCTTTTTACCCGCTGGTAGTACATGCAGCCCTTCCTGAAATGGATTCCTTCACTCAAGGAAGTGGGGATGTATATATTATTTGTAAACAAATAAGACCAGAAACACATACAAGATTGCATTTCACTTAAATCCCCACCCAGAGAGAAGGAGGAGGAAAATCTTCAGTACACATGCTTCACATCTGCACAAAGGAACACTTCCCTTGTGTTTTATGTCCCTGTTTCTTTTCAGAAAAGGGAACGTTTTTAAAGCTAGATAGAGCACGAACACAAGGACACGTCTGTTCCTTCCACTGACCTCTTTGTATTCAAGTCCTCTTCCTTCATACATGCAGAGAAATTGAACTGAGGTAAGGTCCCAAATTTGCTTTATAAGATTAGCTTCTGTGTGAGCACTAAGACACCAGGACAACTATTTTTTCCAGTCTTTCTTGATTTTTCATCTAACTCCTCTTAGCAGTAATTGAGAGTGCATGCATACAAGATACTAAACCATTATGTAGATAGTTAAGGTTTAATCTTGGTGTTGCCTCGTACATAAGATGGTGTCATTTATTCACAGTAAAGCCACAAACAGATCATCAGCTCTCCATCACAGTAATGTATTTGCTCTCACATTTGTAATATTCATGTTTACAAGGTTATTCTCATAGATGCCCTCTCCAAGGAGTTGTACTTAAAATTTTGCATCACCTAATTTACAAGGTATTATACTAGAAATAAGTCAATCCCTTCAGTGCCTTTTGGTAGGGGATGGTTGTTTCTTGTTCTTGATTACTACATATAGTTACACACAAGATGTACACTAATCAGGATACCTACCAGGTAATGACTTCCATTTAGGCAGATTAACGTGTGCTGCCTAAAACAGTAGTTCTGGCAGAAGTTCCAATCATGGCAACAGTAAGAAAATCAATTCTCATTTGGTGAAGTAGTGCTCACCAATATCTCCCCCCTAGGCCTGGAAAATAAATTGCCAATTTGCTTGCTTTCTCACTGGTATCTCAACCATAGCACGAACAGGTCAGCTGAAAACAGCTCATCAATTTATGTGATACTCAGCATCTGAAATATTACTATTAACACCTATTAATAAAATTGCTTGTAAACTGAGAAGGTAAAAGCCTTTACACTATTTTCAGCGGCCTTTTTTGGCATGCATGGTGACAAGCAGAAAAGGAGCAGAGAGGACAACTGGTGACAGTAACTGCTACAGTCACCTGAGCGATTTGCTGCTGACCACAAACAACACCTTCAGTCTTGCTCTTTCAGTACATGGCCAAACATGAATTACAACCACTCTGCAAATCAACATGGCTAACGTCATTGGGATCACAGCACTGCTCTGACACTGCTTAACACCTTCACTGCATGCATTAATTCTACACACACAGAAATAGCTTCTTAAAAAACTGGAATATGAATTCACAGGTAAGAGACTAGATTACCGCAGGTAAGTAATGTTTATGCTAAAAAATCTATCAATTTAATTGCAATTGCAAGTTGTCTCATTAATATTTATACTGATGCATATTCTTCTCAACTTGCACAAGAATGGATCAGCTTTACAGTGAAGTCCTTACTCCATAGTTACATCAAATAACAAGGGGATTCACAAGTCTACCATACAAATAAACTTGTACATCACGAGCTATGTTTTTTTCTTCCCCTCCAAAGCACATAGTTCAAAGGTAAAAGCCTCTATTTTTTTGACAGAAAAGGTACAACATATTATGAACTATTACAGTGCAAAATGCAATTGTGTGTGTGTAGAGATACATTTTTGAATGCCTGCTGTGTCATTATCTCCTAAAGTATGCAAGTACTTCTTTGACAGCCTCTTCTTCTAAAAAAATAAACATCAAATAAGAAAGTTGGCCCAGGTTATGAAGGTTTTGTTTTTTATCATTTATTTGCTTTGTTAACAAGCATAGCTGCAAAAACATGATGCTGCCACAACCAATGAAATAATGTGAGAAAACACAGCTAGCATCAGCACCAGGGCAACTACTTATTGCAGCAATCAGTGGTAACCCAGGCCTTTGGCAGAGGGGTGACGAGCACGTTTAGTAATCAGCAGGTACTTATCAATTCAGAAATATTATGTTGCTTTGTTTGTTTTTACTGTTCTAATGCCTCTGACAAGAAGCAAGATAGCTAGTGAACACCCATGCAACTGAAAATGAAGCAATGGCCGAGGAGGATGAGAAGAAAGAATGGACAATATGAAGTAGGGAAGTGGCAAACACTGTCTATGAATGGGAAGCAGAAGAAATGGGCAGCAAATCAGCCTGTAACGACTAATGAAAAATGATTCTTTGCAATTACATCGGCATTACAAAGCAAATGCTGACCCAGCTCATACTGACCCAACTCATACTGACCCATTCATTATTGATACTAAAACTGCTGTGAACTTTGAAATTCACATTCTGAAAGGCCTCAACTATACTAAGGCAGTCAAATTCTGGTTTAAACCTTATGTGCAACTTGCATTCAGGATAGAGTAAAACGGTGCAACACTGGTAGTGCTCTTTCAGATCTTGGGCTTGTGGTAGCTCAAATGCCAGGGGACAGCACGGTGAAAAAACAAGTTTGCATTTAGTTCAACAACCTTCAAGGGCTTCAGCAGCACTGGGAGATGTTCAAGCTTAGTCAGCCACTCAGCATATGGCTATGCATCCCTTCATAATTAATTAGATCATTCTGGAAACTGCATTGCAACTGCACCCCTTTTCACTTTTATCCAAAAAAAAAAAAAAGACTATTTTTTACATCAAGCTGTAAGCATGTTGGGTGGAACATGTCACGAACTCAAAACCAGGCATTTTAACGTCTCCTACAAAAGCAATTTGGAGGTACTCAAAACCTATGAAAAGTCTGACCATTTGCTTTTCTCAGCTACAATATATTGGAAAATTCAAAAGTTCATGCTGAAACAGAGTTTAAGCTTCAGCTAATACCAATACCTTTTATGAAATATAAGTATTGTATTTGCTTTACTCATTAGTTTAACACTTCAGTCATTTTTCTGAGGTGAATTGCAATTATTTGCAGGGGGATGAGTGTAAACTTATACCTAACCTGGTGCAGCGTCACTGCTCTGATGGGCTTGGTGTGCATGCAGGACTTGCTTTTGCACCTAGAAATATTTTTTTTTTCCTTCCCCTTCAGCTGCTAGTGTATCTTGATCACCTGAAATAATGATCCTCAAAAGAAAATGCTTTTAACATTCACCTCCTCTGTTCCTAATAATGAGATCTGCAAACCAGTGCAGTACTCCTATTAAAACAAAATTCAGCTGCTGTCACTGTAACAAAGAGTGGTGTGAGCCATTTTTGCAGGATTGGCTCTTGGAATAGGGAAGTTTTTCTTTGTGGGTTTTCAAAAGCTCATATTCATACAAGGCCTTTCAGTATGTAATCCTGCTTTCACAGATTCACTATAAAATCAACTATTCGTTTCACTAAGATCAAATTGTTACAATCTACTAATTGGGTTTCATGAAATAAACATGAACTTTGGGGAAAAAAAAGACTAAAAAAGGGAAAAGAGAACTAAATCCCCAGTCCTTGTAAATGGCACCTCATTGCCAGCTCCTCTCTAGAAACTAGCACAGGAACCAGCTTGGAAGATTTCTACCAACAGATCATTCTCTCAGAACACTGTCTCCCTTAATAAAGCTTGTCGTATTCCTGCTTATACCTAGCCCAACTGTGGACCTTTCAAAATAGGGCTAATTTCACATCACTTTAGGTAAAATGACCCACAACTATTTCTTAACCTGCTACACAGGGCTTTGCCTAAATTCCAATTTTCAACCAACTGTACCATGTCCACAGAATAGAAAGGAATACAGGATTTTACTGTAGCAATCTCAGTACAAGCCATTCCCCTCAAAAGGTCTGTGTAAAGCACACAGCATCTAAAAATTTTCAGCAAGTGAGCTGCGTGAGATGCATTGATTCTGCTGTGGCACAATGAAGGATGAATTAAGGATGCTGTGTGGTTTGAATAAGAGGCTCTATTAGACATTTTATCCAGATAAACAACTCTAGAACAGAAAATTGTTACAAATTCGCTGAAGGTGGTTTTTTTTTTTTGTTTTTATTTTTTTATTATTTTTTTTTTAAAAAAGGAGGGAGAAAATAAATAGTAGTCAACAAAAAAGCAGCCTTTTCCATAAAGTTAAATTTACATAAGAGGCTTAGTGGTGTTTCTCAGCTTGAAATCTACTGAGCATCCCTCTCTCTGGCATTAATACTGGACATCAATTTGCAGAGATTATTTACTGTGCTAATAAGCAGTAATAAAGCAGGTCTCAGGAAGACACTGGAACATATTCTATTTTGTAGTTGCCAAGAAAAGAAATGCAGAATGGCAATGAATGTAATTAGAGCACACCAATAATACAGTAGTCCTAAATATTTTCAAGGGATTAATTAACTTGGATTATGAGGGGAATGTTTACTGTATCCATTAAAAAAAAAAGTGGGTGGGAGTGTCACAGATAGGTTGTATTGAGAAAAGGACTATTAGTTTTCCTGTTTTCTTGCTTCTTTCAGTCCAACATTTACCTAACCAGCACGTGGGCAATACAATTACGTATCTACTCTTTATTTAAACATCCTTATGTGAATCCTCACTGACAAAGACGTTCTGACAAGAAAAGACTTCGTTCATTTTTAAGTGGATACTTGTTACGAAACAGGTATTCTTCAGAAAAGGTCACAAACTATAGGGACTTGATGACCAGCAAATTGAATTTATTTAAAAAAAAAAAAAAAAAAAAAAGCACATACAGATATAGAAACATCCCAGGCAGATGCACACAAAAACCTTTTGTTGGGCCTTTTTCAGGTGTTACATGACCACTCACTTTGATTTAACCAAAGCGTGCACGCATATACACTTGAAATTTCACAAGTGTCACATAACAATGCATAAAAACATTCCACCCACTGAAGGACCTACAAAAGAATCAGCACAAAGGTAGCTGGGGCTGGCAGCCTTTGCCCAGGTCAGCACGGTATTTCTGATGACAAATTCTTCCTGCAGCATTCATTAATGCAATGGACATACATGGGTCTCACCACAAGAAAGCAAGATCCCCCTCAACCAATTGTTAGTGCTTGTAACTGGTTTTCCACACTCCCTGCTCCTGGTGCTGCCCTGCCTGCGAGGGCCTGGGGGTGCCCCAGCAGCCGGGAGGGGACAGAACCAGGACAGCTGACCTGGGCTGCCCAAAGAGATGGCCCATGGCATGTGGCATCCTGCTCTGCTATACAATGGGGGGAGCTGCCACTGCTCAGGGACGGGCTGGGCATCAGTCAGCAGGTGGTGAGCAATTGCATTGTGCATCACCTACTTCGTGTGTTCTTTTCTCATGATTGTTATCATTATTGTTCTTTTCCCATCTTTTTCTGTCCTATTAAACTGTCTTTATCTCAACCCACTAGTTTTTACTTTTTCTTTTTCTTTTTTTTTTTTTCCCCTTTTGATTCTCTCCCCCATGCCTCACTCCAGCTATGTGGTGCTTCACTGCCTGACAGGGTAAAGCACAACTGCATGCTAGACTTCAGCCAGCATGCTAAACAACTGATAGAAATCAATTGAAGAGAAAATTTTAACTTTATAAAATCATCACTTGACTGACACACCAAAGCTATACAATCATTCAGCCAAGTATTAACATCCTCTGATAGTCACAAGTCTTTAGGGTTTCAACTAGGTGTTTAGAAAATAGCCCAGGAAACGCCAGGTTATCACAACAGAACAGGTCTTTTACCAAATCTCTGGGCATTCTCATAGCAATAATACTGGCAGCTATACATCATTTTTTTCCAGAAGAACCAATAGCAGACAAAATTTATCTAGCACCAGAGAAACAGGAGAAAAATAACAGAGAAATACCTAAAATGGGGCCACTGTAAACAACATGAAGGAACAGTCTCAGTGTTTCATTACAATCTGTAAACAACGTTTTTCCATGAAAAAGACATATATTACACATACCCCTTATGTGTCTCTTACTTCTTCATGCTAGATAGTTTTCTGTTTGTTTCAGGCCATATTATATTGGTGATTTTCATGCAGAAAGAGGCAGAAAAAAGTTAAATTAAACTCAAAATTGCAAGGCCAACAGCAAACATAATGTAAAAACACAGAAAATAAGGGCTTAAGGAACAAGCAGTGAGCACACTTCTTAGATGAAAAAGACAAGTTTACAGGTATTAGCACAGACCTTAGTTCCATTGACTTCAAAACCCATATTTTAGAAAACTTAGAGAATACCTGATCTCAATAATTTGCCCATTTATGTAAAATTACGTGTTTGTTCCTCACTTAGCTGTATTCTTCCATTACACAGAATTTACATCCCAAGGTATGTATTTTCTCATCAGAATCACCATGGCAAAAATAACCACTCAGCAGTTGCTTCTCTATGGTACTTACATTTTAAAAAAGCATAGACCATAAGGAAAGACAACTATGTGATTTCTCTATATTTCTGGATTTCATTAAATAAGCCACAGCCAAGACATTGTGGTTTAAAATTCAAGACAAGAATACGATGATCTGGTGCATATGAATGTAACACCAGAACAAGGAACACTTGTTTTTAAAGCAATTTTATCATCAGGTATCATTAACCGTATCTGCCTCTCCACAGGCTCATTTTGAGAGAGAAAGTTTTAGTTTCTTGCAAGGTAGTTATGACCCTTTATCACAGCTTTCCTTCCTAGACTCTAAACTATGGAAAATGCACCTTCCTATGTGGTCAACAAGAAAAATAACCACTGTGTACAAAATTAGCTTCAGCCCACACAGAAACTGAACCAAGGACTAATTGTTCAGACCTGGCTGCTCATCTACCAGTTTGGACAAACAAACAATGGCAACTGTCAGCTACCATTGATCATTGGTTTTACATTTAGGGTGAATCTTAAATCATTGTCTCTTTGGAAAGAAGGAGGCAATTGAGATAGATACTAAACTGTCAAAAGCAGAAAGGTTTGTAATTGAGGATCTTTCACAAAAACTTTTGAACTTAAGTCAGCCAGTAGCTGCCCAAGCGATTGGACTTATAAACTTCACAGTTACTCACTAATGAACATGTATCTGTAGAGACCCTGCACTAGACAAATGCCGTAGGCTTTATCTCTGACTACAAATAATAGTCTTGGAAAACCTACGCCTAATCAGAAAAAGGCAATTTTCTGGTAGTAATATATATGAAAAAAATGCCACAGTGAATTTCAGCAAGTGCAATCAGATTATGGGTATCATAAGCCATGCTCATTGGCTTAGCACAGACAGAAACAAGTACAACTCATGGATCAGCTAATTCTTTTGCTGTGTTTAAGGCTTTTTTTTTTTTTTTTTAATACTTACCTATTATCTCAGAGCTGATTTTAACTAACTCAATGCAGGCTTCAGAACACACAGAATAAGCACTTCTGGATTTAAATGTAATTAAAAATACTCTCTGCTTTTATTTACAATCCTCAAGTTGTTACGAAAATTTTCCAGATAAGCATCACATCTTTTGTAAAATGGAGTGGTTAAACATCTGAATTTCCTCTATAGATTAGAACTCTGGTGTGGTTCTCAGACTGTTATAGAAATATCTCAAAGAAGAAAAAGTTTAAGCAGTTTGCTGTCCCTACAGATGGCCAATTCAAATGCTGAAACACCCACACAGGAGAAATATAGCTCTAACCTCTCTAGAATACTGGTATCTTGAGATGAGTCAGCATTGTCTTGTCTTCTTCATTCACAATACCACAAGACAGATGCAGTCAGCAGTGGGCTTTTTGTTTGTTTTTCTTTTTGCCCCTCAGGCTTAATATGACGACATAGCAGAACCAAGTCATGTCTAAAGTACAGCTTAGATTCACAGCTAGGAGAAAATCTGATTTCCTGTTCCACTATTACCTTTTTCACTTTTTCTCCACATCACATGCTTGGACAAAAAACACTAAGTTTTGAAGGTTTCGTGATGCAATGAAAGAGTTCCATCAGTACACTGGATTGTGGGAGACACGTGCTTTACCTACCATGTTACTATTATTGTCCCTAAAGTAACAGGAGAAGAAGAGATAAGTCTCTCTTGTTTTGACTTCACTTTTTAACTGAAACCTAGCTATTTTCCCTCAAGTCAGTATGTGCCAACATGTTTAGGCTTTCAATAAATCTGCTCTCTCCCCCATTGACAAAATAGTCTATTTATCACGTGTTGCTTTCCTTATTAACAAAAATACTGTAATTGTAATATCATACTCTTCCTAAACGCTTTTGGATACTATTATTTAGGCGGCTTAAAAACGAGTGCACTTGTTTTTTCATTCAGAACTTTGGCTCAGTATATTCATTCCATTTTGCAAGAAATTCTTAACTTTTAGACATTTGTTTCCAATAGGATTGGAAATACTCAAGTCTCAAAAGCATTTCCAAAATTTTTGTGCTGCTAAGACAGGGAACTAGATCTCATTGAGCAATAGGTAGAAGATCTGGATAGCAAAGGACCAGTCTGTCTTCAAACCCATTTCTTATTAAAAATAACTAACTCCAATTTGACATAATCCAGCAGAACAAAAATTTCTGTGAATCCATATACTTTGATTAATATTTTGTTCAACAACTATTACTGCATCTTCCATTGCCTCACAGGAAGTCTCCAAGTATTTGTTAGATAACTGAAAGGCAAGATACAACAAGAGAATCTATTTAGTTTATGAGCATCAGCTAGAATTAAACTGTGTAACAGGGATATTTTTCTGATATTTATAAACCAAAAGACCTCCACGTATCTTTTTTTTTTTTTTTTTTTTACCAGCACACCTGCACTGTCAATGCAAAGAAAAAAAAAATCACTTGAACAGAAATAAAACTTCAGTTAACAGTATTTAGATAACTATATTTGATTATTTGACAATTTTAAACAACAAATACGAGTCCATTACAGGAAGAACGGTGATCATATTTGCCTGATGAAAAACTGAAGTCTTTGAGGGTGAGGATTTAAGCACTTAAAAAATTCTGCTGCAAGTCACGCTACAAGTCTGAAGCAGCATTAGTAACTGCACGGTAGTCCCAAACTAGTACTGCAATCCCCAGTTTACCCCTTCTCAGTGAAGAAGAGCTCAGTGAACCTGCTGTAAAGGGAAATTTTAAATTATTTCTATCAGTGGCTACAGTATTGCTTATAAAGTGGTGAAGATACCTTTAAATGACCATCACTTCCACACCTCATACCAGCACTGAAGGGCGTTGCTGGTGTTGCTTAGGCCACTGGGGTTTCCTCATCTGATTTCGTGTTTGGTTGCACCAGCAATGGACTTTATTCAAGTGAGGATGTGGCACTAACAAGAATGAGTGACTTAGACTGCATTTTAACTCTAGAAACCAATACTATTTCTAAATGCCTTATATTATCAAACTATGGCTTGTTCCAAGCATCACAGTCCACAGGACCGATACAAACAGTAAACAGACCCATGATTAATATCATACCTCCTTGCTAGCACTGGTAAGGTTGCTTGCTTCAGTGGTTTTAATACCACTTTAGCCATATTGTTTAATATTTATTATTTGCAAGCATGGCTCTAAATGTGCTTTCAACCATGTTAAGCATTTCCTGGGTCTACTAGATAATCTAAATCCTTACATATGGGAGGGTCCCATAACACCAGGGGAGGGCAGAGACAAATGGGACAGTTAGCTCTGAAAAAGGGGTGCTCAGAAAGAAGACCATCATGTTACTAGGCCTGTGGGCACTTCCATGTACTATTTTTCTAAAGAAGTTATTTCTGTTTCTCAAAAAGAGGCTTTAAACAGATAACCTGCAACATCAAGAGTATACCCTATGTATAGGCATACAATTCATATTTAAAATTGCAAATGTGCAAATAGAAAAGAACCAACTATTAGAGGCAGAACACGTTATGAGACATCCACAGAGGAAACTTGGAAAAAAGTCTCAACATGCTCTTATCTATGACAGAAATTAGTGTCATCTTAGTCTAAGATAATTTATAAAGATCTCAGGAGTCAAATACAAGTGTTAAAATGATGAAGCTATATTAGGCTTTTAAGCCTTGTGACTACAGATAAGAAGGAGTAAGTATGAGAATCAGAACATGATTCTCAGTCTCCTGACCTATCAAGATCTCTACTTTTTTTTTCTTCACTACTGTCTTCGTCCATTACAAACATCTAATTCCTCTGAAAGCCTCTAGATGAGTCAGGTAGGTGCCACAGGAATGACCAGGAAGAAATGGGAGGCCATCCAAAATTTGTTACTCAGCATATGTGAAGTATGTCACTGCCAACACAGCCAGCTCAGTCTGCCCTTCAAGCGTATAGAAGCCATGAAGTTTCCCCCAAAGATTAGTGAAGGGAAGATGAGAGCCCAGGATACAACGTCTAACAGACCTCCTAGAATAAAAAGGCTGTGCTAGGAAAAAATAAAATCAACTGTTACTTGCTAGCTATCCAGGATACAGTAGATTGGACACAAAATGTTACAAATTCTTGTCTTATAGTGGACAGGATCAGAATAGCTGATGGTAGTAAGAGGCAATTTTACTGCATGTGCTGGCAGTAAACACATGCAGTGCTTCTGTCTTACCTTTCTTCTCAGTTCTCAGATCCTGCCTGCAACAGAAAATAGCTGCCTGCAAGCCCCAGATACTACAGGGTTAGAAAATTGTGAGGGATGTTGTGAGGGATGACAGGAATAACTGATCATCCTCAGAAACAGAGGACACTATGCCTGATAACATTAGAAATGTTTTAAAACGTTTACTTCCCTGTTTACTTACAGCATAGTTTGTCTTTCACGCATAAGCACTCCCAGCAACTTTTTCTCTCAAATACACATTTTTTCACCAGTAGAAAGATATGACATCGCTACTATTTTTAAACATTTGGATAGCTTTACCTACTTTGCATTTTAGGTATCTTGTTCTGTAGTAGAGGCAAGAGAATCTCTACAAAGTAGGAAGGAAAAAAAAAAAAAAAAAAAAAAACAGACAAAGAGAAGGACACTTGCAACCAACAAAACATACACAAGAAGAGCAAATACACTAATAGATCTTCAATTCTTGCATGCTGTAGAGGAACCTAAACACTATTCTGCACTCTCCTGGAAGCTCTGACGTGTAAGAATGGCTCCTACATCTGAACTATAGAAGTTGAGTGAAGACTAAAGTAGCTCATAGTGGTAATCTGTACAGCAAGAAGTGACAATCATGACCCAAATACAGAATAACATTACTTACTTTTTCATTTTCCACTTTGTAGCCAAGTATTAGTCAGTCTTAGTTTTTAAGCACTATTTGAAATAGATACGTCATAGAGCAAGCTTCTCTATTTAGGAAAACTACATTTACCTTTATATGAACAGTGCAAAAGAACACAAAATCACATTAAACAGTTCTGAGATGACTTCTTGGGCTGCCTTAGATCTTTCTGAATGTATTAAAAACACAAAAAAAGCAGTACATACCTTATCACAGTCTGTTATGCAGCCATCTTCAGATCAATTTCTGCAATTTAACAGCCTCATTAGCAGAATGAACACTTAATTAAAAACTACACAGGAAGGTTTTACTCTATAACATTAAAGAAATTTTTATGCATGGAAATTGGCATCAATTCCTATAGTACTCTATGGACAAGTAAGAATTCACATTTGAATGAGCTTTGTATTATATTTTTAACACTTCTAAAGCTTCAGGCTTGGATGTACAGTTGGTAAAGTTTCTGGCAGCCTCTGACATATAGCTCCATGCTCTGCATTGACCATATCGACCAGGTGATTTCAACAGTACAGTATCCAGGTGGGAGGAGGGTGGGCAGAAAAGAGAAAAGACAACAGCAGTAAAATATGAAGGACCATTCTCCCACCTTGTGGATAACTACTGAAACAACAATTCACTCTAGCACTTGATTTGGAACATAGCAACTTATTGTCTATGGATTTTCACATACCTATTTCACATGGATTTCTGCCATACTACAGTGGATCAGATTAAATCCACTTAGAATTAATTGCAAGGGTTTTTATAGTACGTTCTATTTGTAACATCCCACAAAAAATTGGAGAACGTGTCTACTGTTTTGATGCTTATCAGCATTGGTTATCCATTACTCAAAGTTGTTTTGCTCTTTTAAAAGTCTGCAGAATGTCTCTCATTGGACAGAACAAAGTTAAATGACTAGGGTTCAAATTTAAGAGGTATCTGTTTCTTCAGGACTGTCCCCCAGTGACAAGCCTACTGATGTTATCATTCTAACGTTAAGAGCAATTGTAGAAAAACGCTCCCCCCGCAAGTTTGTTAGAATGTCATACTATACTTGCACTACTCCTTATTCTTCTATTACATTCCTTTCAACACAGGTAAGGTCAAAAGTTGGGTTTCTTACATTTAAGTTACTGACTCAGGATATCTTCCGTCCTGCTTTTACTGATAATTAATCTACAATAATCCTTTGGAATCAGATGTACAAGTATTTTGGGACTCCTTAAGAGTATTTTAATCCTACGTCATAGCTCTTTAAAAATGAACAGCAAACTTATTTCCAGCAGGAAAATGTAAAGCACAACCAGAGGTAAATAAACCTAACATAAAGCTTTATAAGCACAACACAGTCCTCGTAAATCTTCTAAATCAAGGACAGATTCCGGACCATAAGTATCAGAGCAGAGAATAGAACCTGAACAGTGCTTTACCTATACCTATAAAGCTTTTAATATATAAATATATGATATATACTGAATTTATTCATTCCTAATGGAGAAGCTTCAAATGCCTAGAAGTATGCCACATCGTAGAGTACATCATCACCTTTCCTATTTTCCAAGTCTTTGTTTTGAATAAGTATTTTTCAGAATTATACATCCTTACTGTGCTTACCTTTGATAAACAGTAGAGCCTACAAACAACCTGGGCACATACAAGACGAACACTGGAACTTGACTGCTGTCATATTACCAATAAAGAGGATTTTCAGTTTTCCATCTGCTGACTCCAGTCCATGTCTAGGAATGTCTCT
The DNA here is from genome assembly GCA_011076525.1 of Nettapus auritus. Lineage (NCBI taxonomy): Eukaryota > Metazoa > Chordata > Aves > Anseriformes > Anatidae > Nettapus > Nettapus auritus. The sequence goes on from CM021774.1 coordinate 6,913,046, forward strand.
GCCTCCCTTACTGAAATCCAAGCAGAAATTTCTTCCTTGTTAAAATTCAATACACTTACTGTTTTCAAGTAATGCAGTTATTCTTCATAACTAGATGGGGTATATTTCAGTACTGATGTGAATGGAATTTGTAGCAAGATTTCAGTACATCAAAACACCTTTCACCAATATTCTGCCTCTGAAGAGTTAGCCATTTTATGGATAATCCATTTCATGGATTTATCACCATCCTGCTTTCACTTTCTTTCATTACCAGCTAACACACCTAAATTGTGGGGTTCCTTCTTCCCCTCACCCCAAATGCAAACTGAACACTACAGATTAGATCAGTAGAGAAACTCTGAAACACTGTAAAATAGATAAACTATATTAAATCATTTTATAAGTAGAAATATCCTTGTTGGCCTATAGAGAAATGTTAAAGTGAAAATAAAATGTAATGAACCACATTTTAAATTCACAACTTCCTTTTGAGAGGTCAGCTCCTCAGAGTTGTATCTTCTTCCACACTTAGGCTTTTCTCACCCACTTAAGTGAGGTGAATAGAATAAGCTACCATCTTAGTTGCTTAGTTGATGACAAACATCTTGAAAACTCCAAAACAGAAGTAAATTGCATCCCAGAGATAACAATTTGTGAAGTCTAGAAATGTGCATATTTGCATTATCCTTACTGATTATGCAAATGAGAGCCATAATCCAAGGTGTGGACTTGCATTAGGAAGCATCAGTAAACTGAAAAATATTCATGCATTCAGAACACACATTTTCTTTTACATCTGTATGTCTAAATCTTTTTTCTTCAACTTGCACTTCATGCCCTGTGTGGCATCACATGTTTAATTGGCAACTGCCCTCTCTCTCAAAAGCATACCTTTGTCCAGGACATGTTAATAAAGAAACTATAGGTTTGATTTTTCAGATGGAATCTCAAGTTGTATACAGTGATTCTCAAATCCCTCCACTTGTTTCTTATATTATCATTTCTGTTGAAGCGGTCAGTCCACTGGCATCTACTTGAAGTTAAGTCTTCACACTCTGAGTAAATTTGACTTCAGAAGCTGTTGAAAAAATAATTTTGTCAAATAAATGGTGGCTAGCTAGTTTCAAAACAAGTTTCACAACTCACTTCTCTCTTCTAAACTTAGTTTTTGATTGTTTAGCTGAGTTTCTTGATTTATCCCCTCCCTCAACTTCACAGTTAATCCTCTAAGAGACTATATTTAATATCTTTTTACTAAAACACTCTCTATTCAGTGTCCATAATAAACCAAACATGCTTCCAGACTGCAAGGGCTGAGAAAATTGTTAAAACAGATAGTGAAAAGTGTAAAACTCTTTTGGCAGTTTTAAGTTAACCCAGGAAACACAATCTCTCTCTTTTTTTCCCGTCCTTTCTAAAGGTATTTCAAATTTCTTACTGGCAAAGAGTCACAGAACAACTGTAGTTGGAAGATATCTCTGGGTTTAACAGAGTCCAACCACAGTCAGCTACAGCAGGTTGTCGAGGACAATGTCCAGTCAGAAGTATCCCCAAGGGTAAAGACTCTACACCCCAAATGTTTTAAGAGAGTGTTATACAGGGTGGGATTTTTGGTTATTCTTGGTGGGGTTTTGTTTTGTTTTTTAAATTTGCTTGGTGTTTTTGAAGTTCACTTTAGTAGTTTTAAGTGGTTGACTAATTCTGTAAAGAAAAACATCACAATGACTGCATAATTAATCAACATAAGGTTCTTTTGAGAATGTCTGAATAAAATCTAGACTTACTAGTCTCCAGATTGGATAGAAATTCATTGAAAACAAAGTAATAGTACTTTCCTAAGTAATCAATAAATAATCAATAACTAAAAATCCATAGAACCACCCTCTGAAGAATCACGGATACCTTTTATCTACACTGAAACCTCCTAGGCAGTTTTTTGGATTTTTTTTTTTTTTTTTTGAAAACATTACATGGTTCTAAGACCATAATCAAAACATACAAGAAAGTTTGATTTTAACATCAGTTTCTACTACTGTCCTTCAAAATGATTACTAGATGGAGACAGATCTCCATTGAAGTGCATGCTAATCCTCATCTAGGAGAACCGAGGATGCCGGGAGTAGGGGAATGGCATGGCAGAAAGGAATGAGGTAGCTGCAGAAAGGAGGCTACCTCTCAAGCAAGAGACTGAAAAAAAGAGCTGCAAGGACAGAATAGCCATACAAGTCATGGAAAGAAATGCTTTTGAAGAGCCATAGAAACCTATGGTTATCCAAAAAGCAACAGAGTAATTGAAGCAAAGCAGAGATCCAGGCCGTAAGTGCATGGAGTTCTGTTCTAGCTATCTAGTATTCCATGTCTTGGAATTAGGAAAAACTTGGGTTTTGAGACAGCAAAAACCTCCAGGAGCTCACTATAATGAAAGGTCTAGAAAGATCTCAACCGTTGGGCCCACTGGTGTTCAGTAGTACTGAAACTCTACAACTTCATAAAAGCATAACATTTGCAAGGGATAGGAAATCACTTTGTTGCACACTGCAAGGGTGTGCCTAAATCTTCCAAAAAGCTCATTTGGCACCGCAGCAATTAGTTGAAAATTCAGCGCTAAAGATTCTCTACCCCAGCAATGCCTTGTTCCTATAGATCATCTAAACCATATTTAATTCATTCACTGTTTTTATGCTTACCTACTTAGATATATGAGTCAAGAGACTCTCCTCAGCCCTAATTCGTTCAGCCAGCACCATAACAAGGTGAGAAGTTTCAGTAAAAGGACAGAAAGGGAACAGGACAAAAAAAAGCTGTCAACATCAGACAACAAAACCTAGGTACAGCCAAGGGCTGTAGAGAATACATCAATGCAAAAGGCTAGATGCAACAGTAGAGCAAAAGAGGGAGGACATGCTAAATAGAAGTCTGAGGAAAGCACAGGACAAGCATTGGAAACATACTAGACCCAAACAGCTATCTTCATTTAAACAAGAAATGCAATTTCTTGTGAAGCAAGTTATCTCTCATGTCCTCCAGAGTGCTTGGTCCAAGTGGTACAGAAAGTCATTCACTACCTCAGCTGGAAGTCCTAGCGACATCTTCCACATCAAATTCAGCTAGCAACACAAACTGCAAAGGCAAGCATTTCTAAATCAAAAGTTCTTCTTTAAAACCCTATTGCTTCTTCAAACTGCTTTCAACAGAAAGCTATTTCACTGTACCTACTGTACCTACAGAGAAATACAGTGAGAAAAAGTATCTACTCTTGAGAACTCAAACCAGAAGGCTTACAAACAGAAATTAAGAAGTAGAGAACTCTAGCAAGCAGAAGACCAGAGCAAGAAATGTGTCATCAGAACTGTTTTCAGCTTCAATTCTCCATCTCAAAAACGGCACATTGTAAACACAAGATACACAGAATTGAAATCTACTTTCAGCTAGGATTAAAAGACAATACATACAGAACCATCCCTTAAATGCCAGACACCAAACTGAAGGAAACACAGGGCTGCAGATAGTTCGTGAGGTACACTAATATTCTTTTTTCCCCATATCGTGACATTGACACACAGCAAACCAAGAGAATAGAATGTATTTCAAAAGCAGCATCATTAAAACCACTGCACAAACAACTGCATATAAAAATTTATTGTCAATATATGTACTTTTTAACACAAGGCTTGAAATACATACAACCTAGGCTGCTAATCTCAATGTTTAAGCAGAGATTTCTAGAACATAGGTGATATTACAGTCAAAGGCTGTACCATGTTTATTCCCCCTGGACTGAACAGGATTAATAACCAAGTGAATACAAGAGCAATAAAGTCACAGTTGCAGATGCTCTCCAAAAGATATCTAATGAAAAGGTATACATCCAGAACACATTTATAGAATCCAACAGCCCTTAACTATGGACAAAGTTCAAAAATCCAGGCCTAGCTCTCACGATAGCTATACTTCCAGAATAGATGTATGCAAGCATATCGCCAGTTTTACTCTGAGTTCATATCTGTAACTATTATCTAGTATAAAATGAAATCATAATAAAATACAGAAATCATTCATTGATGGTTTCCAAGTGAAGTAAGATGGAAAGAACAAATTTGTAAGAGTAAGCACACGTAAGAGCATTTTCTGTACTTGAGAGCCAAACACTGACAGCAAGTGTTGTTACTGTTCACTGAACTAAAACCCATTTGATTTGCTCATATAGTCCCTGACCCAGTTACTTGTGCATAAGCCTTGTGTTACAGAATTTGTCTCAATTAAGTCTGTAGGATTACTAATACCATAGTATATATAGGGAATGTTTTGAATATGCTTAAGTATCTTATTAAACTGTATTTTAAGGGTCTTCAGAAGGAAAAGCTGCAATAGAAAATAATATATCAGAAGCATGTTTTAGCTTAATTAGATGGCACTTTTCCAGTGAAAAAGCTATACGCTAAAATATTGCAAACTGATTTAAGCTTTTGGCATTCTCAGAGTACAAGAGTGTACTGTTCCTCCACGGGAAGGTCTTTAAGGTACAGTGATATAACCAAAATCATATACATGATCAAGACAGATTAACAATATTTTCCATTTTTAAAGTGCAGATTTTCATTTACAAATTTACAGTGTAAATGACAACATTCCAAAGTAAGCATTCCCACACAACAATAACCTATTTCATTCATTAGTCATTTTTATGTTACTCCAGTGCACTATTTTTAGGATACTAAGCGGACACAGAACAACTTAGAGTAGCTAAATTGGATACACTTTCTTAATTTAAACAGAACGCTGCTTAAAATAGAAGTTTTTGTTTCAATCAGTCACTAATATAAGCACTTTAGTTATCAAAAAGCTAGAACCACGATTACTACAACATGTTTGTAAACCATAACCTTACAGTGCAAATTATATAACTATTTTATCCTGATATTAAAAAGTGCAGAACAGGTAGTTTTAGAGTGGGAAAACTTTAGCTAAAAGTTGTAATTTTTATGCTTTGATGCTTATTTTAGGTTAATTAAATCCACAGTTTTGGCAAGACACATAGGTTATTAAAATAAAGTGTTTATGGCTGTTAATGTCCAAGGAAGACCTCACATATTTTAGCTTTAGTTTCTGTAAAACATTTCCATGTTACTTCTAAGCAGTTTTAGGCATACGATTGCATACCAAAGGTCAAACCCGACAAATCCAGTTATTATCAAGATAGCGTTTGTGGTTTCTTTAACTGCAGTGATGCTTGCTTCACCAGCTTCTGTTGTTTTCTTGTTGCCTGGGCTTCCACAATGGCAGAACAAATGCTCTGTAAAACAATATATTGAAAGTACAGAGGTTAAAGTTTGCCACCTACAGCAAAATCTACACATGCATTGGCTATTTTATGTGCCTAAAGTTAAATACACAGCTTCTGACTCACCTACATAACATTCAACACAGAAAAAACTTCAGTGATACTGTCGATCTGCTCAGATTTTTCAAGTAGTCACATTAACGATTTTATTCACACTTAGCTAGATAAACCTTCTTCAGGCAGCACCACAACGCAACAGCTGTGATCTTAAACAGATAAGCAAGTGCCTTTTCCAATACTATACACTCTGAAGGCTTTCAAAGTCAGGCCATTTAAAGGTCCAGCACTATACTAGCCCTAAAAACAGGAGCTACAACCTGTACTACTAACATAAAAGCACTGTAAAATACCAGTTAACATTAAAATATCCATTTTGCATTATATGTAATATTTGATAACACCAACACAAGGATGTGTTCCCTTTCTCTTTGCTTAATTTCCAAGGCCTCCCAAATAAATAGAATCAAAGGCATCTCAAATAAATATAGTAGGATCAATGAACATAAATAGAACCAAAGGCCTCTCAGATAGATACATACTGACCAAGTATATATCCCAGTGTAGTAGATGTTCTAACCAGCATGTCATCCTCTGTTCCTTTCATTATATATTGTTTCTAGTGAAAATTTAAAAACCAAAAAAACAAGGGCTTTTTGAAAAAAAAAAAAAAAAAAAAGTAATATCAGATCAAATTTAGCAGTATTTTCTCTTCTAAAAATGGATACAGAAATACTGAGGAGCCTACACCTAAAAGTTTCAGTCTGAGGTGATAGGGCTATGAAAAGAACTATGTTCGCGCCAACGAACCAACTGTTTTTCATTATCATTATCTCTAAGTGTAACAGAATCATTTGTGATACTTAAAGGAAGATATAAATGCCCATGCTTTTGTCAACATTTACAACAAAAAGTGCTCACAATAAACTGGATAGATAGTTGCAATCCACTGAAGGATAAATTAGAAGAGAAGCAAATAAGGATACAATTAGAAACAACTCAGCTGAACAAAGCAGTGCAACAACCCAAACAAACTGGTCCAATAGTTAGAAAAACCTGTTTCACAGGTACCTAACATTAAATTTATGTTATGCATAAGACATATCCATAATAGTAACATTATGATATGCCTCCAGTCCAAGAAAATTAATGTCACTGTCATGCGTAAATGCCTTGGAAGCAGGAGGGGGCAAGTACTAGGGTAGTCTGGATGGTCAGCCTCACTTCACCAGAATAACTACAGCATTAAGAGAAAGCTTAAGTATTGGAAATGCTTGTGAGGGCAGTTTTGCTCCTGATTTCAGTAAGACAAACTAATTTATGAAACAATGAATATGAGAAGAAAGAGTAAATTAAGCTGGATGGACAGACAACATGCATCAGAGTGTAAGTGAAGCATTTCAAACATTTATGGATTGCTGGTAACTCATGGAGACTGGAGAAATATTCAGAAGACTAAAAAACAAGCAAACAAAACCCATGTTATTTTTCTAGGAGACAGAAAGAACAAGGAAGCTACAGATAAACTTAAGTTGATCTTGCAGACATTTGTTTCATGTTTTTGTCACTAAGAGCTTCACAGAAGCCTTAAAAGAAGTGATAATTATCTGTGAAGCACACTTTTTTGTGGCGTCTTGTCAAATTAGGAGAGTTTTCTAAGTTGGATCTATGCAAAGAAAGGAGATGCAAAATTAAGAGTAATGCTAATAAGCTCATGCAACTGAAATCCACAAAAGGTAAGCACTAGTGTTCCACCCGAAGACAGAAAAAATTATTAACACACCCAAGCCAGCATAAAAGAAAAGAAATATGTAGGTAAACAGTAAAATTTTTTTAAAAGAGAATTAAACAGAAAGAAGTAATTTGGGCATATTCTAGTTCTGAGTTGCCATTTACTCAAACTACTATTTCACATGTGCTTGCAAGATGCTGTGGAATTATTTTACTCCACTGTGGGGATTGGGAAGAAGTAATCATCTCTTATAATCCGACACAAAACTACAACAAGATACGCAGTTACTCAGGTAGATTTTTCTGTTGTTTAAGTACCGTGGAATTTATGCAAATTGTTAGTTTAGCTTGTGTTTAGCTAGGAAACCCAGCCATACATAAAAACACTCAAAAATCAACCTCTCCAGCATCAACATGAGCAAACATTTGGAAATAAACAGTAGAAAATGGGCAGAAAGTGAGAATGGGGGAAGCAGCCTGCCATTCGTTTCACACAGAGGTACACTTGCTGGGTTAATTCAGTCATCTTGAAATAACGAGGAGGTGGCATAATTCAGAGGTATGTTGACTCCTAGAGACTACAATGAACTCAACCTAGCTCATTAATTATTTGAACTAGTTTCTATTAATGAGTTATAATATACGAAGCATAAGACGATGAGAAGGAAGAACATACCCTTGCTGTAGATTCATCCTGAAGTTGAATTGCCTTTACACATTCATGACCTACACTGTCCTTCCTGTGGAACATCCTTTGATCCTGTTGCAAATGGGAACAAAAATGTAGTTCAGGTGACTCATAAAACAAGAATGCAGAACCTGATACTTAAATGCTTGAATGTCAACTTCAGTTTAGATTTCCGCGTGGTCTCTTTCCAACCCATCCATAGTTGCAAAAAATACAAAGCAACTCCTACCTCATAGCTCCAAGGTCAGCAGTTAGAACCCTTAAGCAAACTCTAAGCATCTTTGGATCACTAAATAACTAGTGTTAAATAAAATAAGTATTTTTAAAAAAAAAAAAAAAAAGAAAAAAAACAACACTTTTCTTACCAAAACAGTTATTTTTAAAACACTTCCTTCATAGGTGGGGCAGCATGTGAAGTCTTCAAATAAGTAATCCCACTCTGTAGTTAAGTGACCTAAGATTTCGACCTCCTTTACATGTATCACTCTCCTGTTCAGAAGAAAAAAAAAAAAGTCAATACACAGTTTCTCCCTGGGACTAGAACTTTGTCAGAAAATGAAATGAAAACCAGAAAAATGCTCAAGAAGGCATTTTCTATGTAGATCAAAACGACCAATTCAGTAACAGTAGGACAATATTTCTTTAATATACACTCTGAGATGATAACTTTGTCGTTAGGACTCATAGTGATCTATGTTATCACACGGTATGCACAGGGTAAGTTAAATTAAAACTCACCCATCTCTCCAAATCCAAGTATTTTACTAGAATTGGATACTAGAGTGTCATCAATTAATTCAAATCTCTTCCACAATGCCAGCCTCTACCATTTGAGGGCAGTCAGCAAAGTGAATACTAGCTATATATCGAAAAAAATGCGAAGTAGAAATGGATCATCTGGTAGTCCTCATTACATGTTACATTTGCTAACTAGCAATCCCTCTAACATTTCAAAACTCCAACGTTAGCTGTCACACTAGGACCAAAACAAGGGGTAGTTTTGAATGGAATTAAACTAGAACTTTTAAACATGTCCCTTATCCCAACTGGGATAAAAACAGAAGTGCACGTTTAGCTGAAGCTGCAAAAAACTGAACCACCCCACTATTATAAAAAGACGTAAGTACTTATCTCAAAAACCCTGTTCTGCTACAGCATGGATTATGAAGTGTGCTAGTTGTTAAAAAAAAAATTTAAGTGGAATGTCCCTCAGAGTCTCATTATGGGTTAAGCCTACCTCATACATTCAGGCAATGGGCAGAAATTGGCGACGTCTGGGATATGGAGAAGAAACTATGGGCTCCTTCTTGTTATCTAAATGTATTTACAAAGTTTTGAGTCCTCAAACTGCATCCAAGACTAGTAACAACTTACAGTCTAAATACTGCCTGATGGGTTTAATATTTATGTTCTTACATGAATAAGAAAAGCTAAGACTCCATTTAGAGTATCCCTTAATTAAGGAGGCTGTAAACATGCATTAGAAAAACATAGTTTTGACTACAGACACTTAACACAAGCTAATTTTAAACATCAGAAACAGAAAAAGGAGTATTTCCCTCCACTATTATGAAACGGTCACTGACCTCAAAGTCGACTAAAATAGCTTCCTGAACTAGCATCTTGTATTAACATCATTGATCATCATCTTATATTTTCCATAAAAGAAACAATTTATAAAATGAAGAAAACAAACAAGGAAAGTAAATATGCAGACAATAGCTACTGCTTTAGACTAGCCAGATGCCCGATCCTGAAGCTGAAATGAAGACAAGCTCTTAAAAGCCTTCAAAGCTAAATACCTATTGGTAACAATAAGGTTTGCCCTTCTGCCTCTTGGAAGTGCACAGTGGTATCGGTAGGTCTCTTTTTCCAGCTTTCTGATGTGCAATTTCTGGAACAGAAAATGAAAACATTTAGACCATAAAAACAGAAGTCAAAGCGGTGCTTTCAATTCAAAAGCCTTTTTAAATGTCACCTAGTTAAACTGGTTCTTTAAAACCAGGCTATCATAGTGTTCTCACTCCTAAAGCTGAGTCAGTGAAAGGTCTGCTTCCTTCGCCTCAAAAGGGAGAGCATGACATTGCAGTGTCAGTAGGCTATTCACCTAGTTTGAATTTTCTTTTTGTGTTAATTGTTTAGTAATTCCTATTTATTTAGTATATCCTATTCCACAGACTTGAATCAAGAGTGAAGATCATGTGACGATACCTTCAAAGAATACAACGCATGGCCCAGACTTACAGAAATAAACAACCAAGTTACACTCAATGGTCATGCTTCTAAAGCGTTGAACCGACGTGCTTATTCAGTATCTCAAATATGTAAGGAAGGTATATGAAAGTGTAGATCCAGCTACTCATCCTCTGTTTCTGTTAATCAACTGTAACAAATGATAAACCATGAACAGAGGTTTAAAAAAGCTTCCAAACAAAATAATTAAGTTCTCCCCAGATATTTTTAGGTTCTTCAACATTTTTTGACTAAGTATTTTTCTAATTTTGTATTCTGTATATGCTATTTAACTGAAGAACAGTATTTTCTAGATCACATCATATCCCATCAACTGTCTGTAACTGGAGGCCCCAAAACTGGTCCACTGATCTTCAAAGTAAAAACAACCTTTGGTTTTCAGTTTACTTCTGTTATTGGGGAATTTAGCCCCTGTATTAAAGTAAATTTCTCAAGTTGTTTCTGACAATCTAATGAGAAATACTTGAAATGAAGGAGGAAGGAGAAAATAAAATCAATATTTTTTAGTTATTCCCTGTAAAAATTGATTTCCTTCTTAATTTCCATAGCTGAACCTATGACTTGACTCCACATTTATCTGTCTATGATCAACCATGCAGGCTAAAAACTCTACATAGATCAAGTAACCAAAAAGGAAGGACCTTACATCAATCCAGCTTACATTAAAATCAATTAAAGAAGCTTCAACATTTACTTATATTTGCATTTTATTTTTGCATATTTAGAAGTTTAACAAGTGTTTTGAAGCATCATCACACATTGCAACAGAACCCAAAAAACACCTTTAAGCTCAAAGGTGGATTCATGTTTTATAGATTAAATCGACAGCACAACATTATCCTGGATTTGATCCCCAGTGATATGATAATTTATAAAACATTTTAATTGAGAAATTTCCAACAACCAAAAATATAGAGTCCCCATCTTCTATGAAAAAATATCACTTTCTGACTATCTCAAAAGTTTCTGATACTGTAAAACAAACATGAAAGGGAAAAATGCCACAAGAGACTGCTTATCTCAAAGTCTTTGCACCTCTTCAAATCACAGACGGCAGTATATGAATAAAAGAATATCAACTCACATTTTATAACCAAAGCATAGCCGATGCAGGTATATAAATAAATACAAATAAAGAAATGCAAAAAAACATCACCATCAAGACTGCAATTCAAAGGTTGAAACTCATATTCTGAATCTTTTTGTTGGATAAGCAAGAAGCGAGACATAACCACTTATTTAAATAGAGATTTATTCATAAGCTTATTCCTCTATTTCAACTCTGAGCTTTGGTGATGAAGCCTGGTTTTGTAACTTCAGAAACCATCCTGCTAGTACTTTTAAATTTTGTACATAATACTTTATTGAAGTAAGAATTTCCATGGAGCTCTCTGCCTAAGCAATTCAGTATTTGTCAGAGCTGCATCAATACTCCTGATACAAATTCACTGTGCTATGGCAGTGTGTTTTGTAAAAAGAGGGTTGGGGCACTTGATGCAAATTACTTCATGATCTGAGAACATTGTTAAAATTCAGGCATCTTTATAAGAAGCTTTTATTTTGATGAGAATACTATAGCACTTAAAAGAAGTTTAACTCATTTTCCCCATGGAAAAGTCATGAATTTAATGATGTATAACATGTATAAAAGCAAGGTGGTTAGAAAAGAAGGAATATTGAAATAACATTTTAATCACCAAGGAAAAGTCACCTTTTATTTGATAGAAATGACGAACTGTAAATGGACCTGAGCTGAGCCGTTCGTATGGTTAAAGCAGCAGGCTAGAAACAGAGCTTTCTCAGATTAATTTCAATTAATTAATCAATTTAATAAGGTGGAAGTCACTGGCCAAATCAGAGATGATACACAATCAAGATAAAACGCAGACGTATTTAGGGGGTGGTAAGAATAGTATTTGAAATCATTTCAGCTGCTTAGGCAGGAGAATAATCTTTAGGTCAGTATTTGTATGGCTGACAGCAAGCATCCAGAAGCCTTGCATGCAAGATAATACAGGAATTAAGAATCCAGACTGGTTTATATGTTAAAATTCTCCATTTCTAAATAATTCTTATTATTAATTTTATTCTTTAGCTTCTTTTACAGGGGAAGAGGGGTGGGATACAGTTGATATGAGAGATGAGAGTGGGAATTATGGCTAAACTGTATGTAATGTTGGGTCAAAATTGGAATAAAAAATACATACAACTAGCATCTATAAATTGACTTATTGACAATTAAATTTCTAAGTCTGCATAAAGTGCCCTTCTCTTAAATTATCTAATTCCTGTAAGACACTGTCCATCTTGTTTTGAAATTATATTAGAATACAAAAACTTCCCAGCACTAAGCTGTAGTACAAAAATCAAAATTAGTTAAAAATAAAAGGTGTTTTCAGAAAGTTGGCTTCTGAAAAGAATAAACTATTTATAGTACTGATAAAATTTATGCCAAAGAAAAATATAAATATTAGATGTGCAGGAAATGCATAATAACCAATTTGCAGTGCTAATTGTGCTACATTTTCCTTTAAGATAGATGGAAAAAATACAGCGCAACCAACCAGGAAGTGCAACATTACTGAAAAATATCCCAAGCAAGACCTAAGCATAACAGAAGTTAAAGAGAGAAAATTCTCATTACATGAAGCAATGTGTTTTGCTCAATATATGACACTGGTGATTTCACTTAAATAGGTAAAATAATTTTCCTACATTTTTAAACTACTTTAAATCAAAAATGCTGACTATTGAACAGTAAATTCTAGAAAGGCATTAGCAGAGATGTGTCTGCTTGAAGTTTTATTTCTGTATGAGAAGCAATTAATTGGCTCCCAAGACAACTTGTTCTGTGTAGTTTGTTATTTCTGAGGTGTTGTGTTAGCAATGAAATTTATGGCATCACTTGATTTAGAAATATGTTTTAATATAAATTAATGTTAACAGTATAATTTACATTCATGTTAACAGTTGACATGTAAGTATGTTAAACAGAAAAACCTGAAGATTCTGTGAATGAAACCAGAGTCAACTGAGCTGGATATAATTTTTTTAACTGATAAAATTTCAAAGAGAAGTAGGAGTAGTGTTTACTTGAAGTCATAAGGATTCATTAAATGTTTAAGTGGCAGGGCTATGGTGTATTACAGGAAGAGAAAGACAAGTTTTGTTAGAGTCCTTATAGAAACAACATTTCCATATAATATTGAAATTCTAAGCAAAAATTTTCACAGAAGAAAATTCTATTCCATATCACTACTGTAAATTTTGAGCACACATGAAAACATTGCTCTCTCCCTTCATCCACAGCCCTAGCTGTAAGAGAAAGAGAATGCTAACAAATGAATGAACTCAACATCTACCCTACCATGATTTTTTCTGCAAGAGCCTTCAGTAGCTGACATTCATAAAGAGCTAAGCATGAAACAGATATAAAAGAGTTAAAAAACAACCTCTCTCTCATCTTTCTCACTTATCTAATCTTACCTTAGATATTAAAGTTTCTTTTTTTGTTTATTTGTTTTCTAGCCTGGACAACATGAAACACTATCTGCTACACAGGAAAGACATGGACGGTAGGGAGAGGACATGTTAAACGCAATCATGCCCTTAATCTAAATAATTAAGGCAGATAAAAGACCATAAAGGAAATCAAGAGGAAATGTGGAAAATGTTTACTCCTTTATTCCAGTTCTTGCTGCGTATGCCAGGAGAGAAAGAGAAAGAAAAAAATATTAGAAGTAGGCTGGGAAACAGGGATTAAAAAATGAACATCAAGAAGGAAGCAGCAGTTACGCAAGTTTTAGTTTTAAAAGTGTTAATGAGGAATGTAATGTTACTTTAACTTCTTAGCAAAAGATAAACATTTTCAGTTTTTAAGAAAGTGAAAGTTGAAATGCAATTCAACTGCATTCGGATTACTTAGGACTTAAAAGCAACATCTACTCAGCGTCCATTTGTTATCCACATCCGGATGTGGAAGCAGGCTAGTACATTTACATAATGCCTGTAGCTATGACACATTAGCATTAAGAACAATATAATATATACCAAAAGGTGGTATTTTGACAACTCATGCAGTTTTTTGAACTGCTGATACTACCCAAACACTACAGGAATTTCAGTAATTCTATTACATGCCAATTAATTCAAGCCCTATTTATCCTATTTAAGAGTTGCTTAGTTTAAGAAGAAGACAGTGGTACTAGGTTGTTGTTTTTTTCAAGCAAAACATTTGACCTGAGTGTCAAATGCATTTTTCTTAACTTTTCCACATATTTCAAAGCATTCTTAATCCCATCTCCCTTCAGAGCAGCTTTTTTTCCCTCCCTAATTTCTATAATCTTTTAAGGAAACCTGTAGATTAGAGTACTTAAACTATAATGTAAGTCATACCTCAAATAGATCATAACCCTCAGCTTCCACCCTATCGTATGGCCGGATAATGCCATCTTCGTGAATGAGACGTGGAGGGCGGAGATTACATACTTCTTCTGTTGACTCTGCCACCCTGCCAGAGACAATGGAACGATATTCTCATAAGCTTACTATATATTTGAGTTTCACCAGTTACTGTTAAGTGAATTTCAAATGGGCAAATTTTCTCCCAGAATTTCAGTGGTTGATTTTTTACAGTAAGTTTAAATGACATTTCAACATTTGCATTCTGCAGTACACAAATTACCTCAGAAGTAAGGTTTAAACATAATCCTTTAATTATGCTTTCATAAGGGATAGTAGCGAATGGATAAAATGGACTAGTTACTGTTTATGTGAACTTCAACACTGCAAGACGTATTCTGAAGCAACAATTTCCAGAGATTATCATAAAATAAATTCATTACCAGCTGCTAGGTAACTCTCAGTCCTATATAATCCTACTGCAAATCATCTTTAACAAATTTCTGTTACTACTGGACCATTTCAGCACTTAGTTTATGATATATGGAGAATTCTTCAAAACTTCCTCGTGACATTTACCTTTGAATTCCCTGGAAGGTACTGCTTGCCATATCTACAATGCCACCTGTTGGGCGGGCTACCACTCCTACAAGCCCCTTTCCAATTCCTTTAAAGAATCCAGCTGCACCTTCCTTTTTAGCCCCTTTAAAAGAAACAGGAAAAAAACGGTATTTTTAATTATGTGCCAAAAACCAGTAACCACAGAATTCAACTACTACTGCTCTGAACTGCATTAGAATCATTTTACCTTGAAAACAGCCAATAGAAATTGATAGTGTACAGCTTGCATACTGAAAAGCTCTGCAAAGAAGTCACACATCCCACAGGAGCACTGAAAAAATCAAACCATCTATCCGAGAGCATCATCCAAACTATTTTTGAACTCTTGTGGGCTTGGTGCCATAACCACTCCCTGGAGAGCTTGTTCCAGCACTCAACCACCCTCTCAGTGAAGAACTTTTTCCTAACACACAGCCTGAACCTCCCCTGACGCAGCTCCATGCCCTTCCCTCAGGTCCTGTTGCTGTCACCAAAGAGAAGAGATCAGCATCCGCCCCTCCGCTCCCCTCACCTGCCCCTCTGCTCCCCTTGTGAGGAAGCTGCAGGCCGCCATGACACCTTCCCTCAGTCTCCTCTTCTCTGGGCTGTTCATTATTTCTGTAGTATCCAGAATCTACTAGCTCAACATCTGATATACACGTGCCATGAACATTGTACGATCTTGTAGACAGAAAATGTCACAGAACCATAGAATCATTTAGGTTGGAAAGACCTTCAAGACTGAGTCCAACCACAGAACTGACCTACTGAGTTCCATCACTAATCCCATGTCTCCAAGTCATAACATCCAAAGCTTTTTCAATTAGTGCTTCTTAAAATTACTATTTTTTTCCAAAGAATCACAGAATCATTTTTAGTATCTTTATTCTATTCTATTTAAAAAATAAACTGGGTACTACAGCAAGCCTTACAAAATACATCAAAAAGGCAACCATTCCCTAATTCATACAAAGAGTGAAAAGGTGGCAAGCAAATAACAGCTAGAAGTGTATCTGAGTAAAACACTGCATAAGGTTATATTTGAATTAGAAATATAATCTCCCCATGCTTTACCACCACCACACTTAGATTGATATTGCTTAAAATTAATAAATCCTAAAATACTGAAAGAAATCTTTAGGCAGTGCAGTGCAACCTTAGCACCTACCTTCTACAGGTTTAGTGATTATGCCCGTCACACCCCCAACAACACCCTAGAACAAAGAAGATAATTAAGTTCCTGCTTAGAAATAGGAATGCTATGCTTTAACTAGGCAACCAATTGTGTCATCCTTCATTTTAAAACTTAATAATGCAGTTCAATATCAGGAAAAAAAACATTTACTTTTTACTTCAGATCCATAAAGAAATGATAGCAGAGGGAAGAAAAACAAAAGAAAAAAAAAAAAAGAACTTTCCTATTTTGAGACCCTATCCTCAATTCCCTGTGCTGGTCAAAAGAACTACTTTACCTCAAACCCTAACACTGATAAACGATATTGAGGATATTGAGTTTCCTATAAACCGACTTCCTGTTTTTGTCCTCTGTTTAGTTTGTGAACTGATAAAGCCAAATAAGACATAATCAATCTCACATGCTTAAAAATCATATGCAAGGATTACAACATGTTGGCACATAATACACTCAACTTCAAATTCATACCCGCAACAAGCCTTTTCCTCCTTTGGCCAGGCTGTCACCGAAGTCTTTTGGCTGACGACCCATTTCCTCCCTCCTTTTTTGCTGGTATTCTTTATCCATAGTGATGGCAGCTAAGCCTTTCCCAACAGAGCCAGTGATCCTAGACACTACCCCTGCTGCACCACCTGATGGAACAGATCACAAAGTAAATTTAACAACAGAAAACACTCAACAAACTACAAGGCTCAGAGATTTCATTTTGTATTGAATTTAGATATTACTAATTTACACAAATTGACTACCATGTTGATCATGAGAAGAAATTGACCTGAAATTTATAAACTTAATAAAAGGTGATTCTTGAATCAGCTCAGTATACATTACATATAATATTAGATGGCATCTGACTTTTTGTAATAGCTGCAACACAGAGCTGAATAAAAAACTAAATGAACTCTAACAAGAACTGGTCCTCAGTACATTTCTCAGGCTTTTCCAGATATGTTGGGACCATTGTCATTTCTTTTTGTCATCCACAGCATGTTACAAATTCAGTTAAACTTAAAAAGTTTCTCAGTTTGCTTCCTAATTCTACAAAACAGATTTAGATGCTCTCAAGTAAGTTAAGTATGAATGGTCTGTAACATGAATACTGGCAGTAGTATCTGATAAATTGTTGTCAAAAAATTACCATGTAGATATTTTGAGAAACAACTTTCCTTCCCAAATAGGAAAAACAAATGTTATCCATGAATTAACCTATTTTATTAAAAGAGTAATAATATTACCCACTATACATTACAACATACCCACTGTGTGTCCAAGAAGACTTCTAACACCAATTACAAAGCCCTCAGCAAATTCTTCAGGTCCTTGAACAGCACCCTGGTAACAAAGCTTATTATGAATAAAAGAAAACTATTTCAAGAAAGCAATAGCAATTCCTTTAAATTGATGAGGATGAAATTGTTTGAATATGGCCTTTCTCTAATGTCAACATAAAAAAATATATTGCTTTCTTAACAGTGAAGAGTACAGTGACACAAACTACAATCCTACCTGTATATTCCATCAGCCCTACTATTCATAGATGTTTGTATAATCCCAAGGCCATACCTGGAAAGGCTCATAAAAGAAAGCTTCAACTCCCTCAGACAAGCCTCTGATTAAGCCAAATGGATTTCCAAGAACATCTAACCCAAGTACAAGAACATACATCTGTTTCAGGAACTGAATAAAAACAAAAACAACAAAAATCAACAAAAAAAAGAAAAAAAAGAAAAAAAGAAAAAACAAGAACAGCTTAATTGGTTGTTACACAGTTCAATGTTAGAATTCAAGGCTCGTATTTTTTTTTTTACTGACTACCCAAGCAGGGTGTTAGAGCACTCAAGTAAGTATTTCTACTAACATCAAGACTGGCTTAGGCAAAAGATGCAGTATATCCACAGATTTGTTTTGTAAAATGTATATATAATGTTTGTAAAACACAGATGTTTTGTAAAAATGTATAGACAGAAAGAACACAAAAGCAACTAAAACAAAATTCTTAAATAAATTTTCAGGAGGATTTTGTATTTACATTTCAGTCATGTGCCAGATTCCTACTTCAGTACCATAAACTTTAAAAAAAAATTAGTAGCCTTTAGAGTTATCCATCTGTTCTTTCCTATTTTCCTCATTCTATAATAATAGTTAATCAAAACTTGTCACAAAGGCTCAGCTAAAACTTACTTGTTCACTATAGTGTCTAACAACTCTCTTCATCAGTTGGTCTCTCTTGTAGAACTGGTATTTAATTTGAAAGAAAGCAAGTCTGAAAGACAAGTATTGTGCATTATTTAACGACACACTTCCTCACTTCCACACTTCCTTCCTTTTAAATGGTCTATTTTATCCTTCAGATAATCCTGAAGCCATATTCCCTGGAAAAGGAGAGCAAACAACATCTTCCCTCCATTCCTCCCTTTCCTAAAAGGCTTCACCCACTTATACTAGTGTCAGTCAGCAAAGCTTAACACAGACCTATTTATTAACATTTACTCTAGCTTTTTATCCAAAATACTGAAATAATTTGAAAAATCTTTGTTAGCTTACTTGAAAATAAGATCATCCACATCTGTTAGAGTAGCTCCAATACTTTTTAACAGTAAATTCAGAGAATGGATAGCTATCATTTCTTGACCCTTATCCGATGCTTCTCCACCAGAAGCCAGAGACAGGCTCAAATGCAACTGTAAAGAAACAATTAGTTAAACAAACAAACCAGTGCTGAAACAATGTCAAGTGTTTATTTTATTCCCTTTGAGGAAATGTACAATTTGAATAAACATGCCTGAACTCACAATGGTATTGCTTTGATAACGTATGCATTTATATGTATTTTCATATAGAGAAGTGCCAAATTGCCCTACAAAAATTAACTTTGCTTATGTTTACATGTGCAAATACAATAGAATCAAATAAAAGAAGCACCCCCCTCCTACATTTAACAGACAGCATGTCTGTTAAATGTATTCAAATTTTATATAGCTTTTTTCGATGTTATCTCCATTGATTTCTCCCACTAAGCAACAGTTAAGTACTGTCTGTACTCTTAGACTACTAGTAAGTTTTCCAATGAGGTATTAAGTTCCAGAGAACATAAAATCTGAATTCTGAAGACAGTATGAAGAACTCAATTACCCAAAAGGTTGATCCTTACTATAAGGAATTAAGAAGTCATTTACAGTCTTTTATTAACTCAAATTATCTCTATTACATACCTTAATTGGAGAAATATGAAAAAGCTCAAAGAAGCTCAGCATTGACAAGTCTGTTAAGGAAGCCTCCATTAGTTCGGTGTTAAGTGCATCTATGTCTTGCTGAATTAATTTCGACTGTTTTAATACAGAAAAAAAAAGAAAATGGAACAGAAGGTTATTTCATCAACATACATAACAGCACAAATAACATACAAATATGTACACGTTATACATACATATATATGTATATGAGTAAAAACCAGCAGAATGCATAATCATATCCAAATATAATAGAATTGCTAGCAACTAAAGGGACAGCACCTCCAAAACTGGAAATGGACTAACTACTTCTGTATAAGAAACTGTAACTACACTAACTCTCTCCTTTAAATGTGTAAAAGGAGAGGTGAGGGAGCAGAAACAATTTCTGAAAGACTTTTCAGTTTGTGTGTTTTTTCTTTGTTTGTTTGTTTTTTACAGAGTACTTGATATGCCCTTCAGTTCCTCGATCACTAAAGGTGCCATTTCTGTATTAATTTAGAAATATTAGTAAAATAACACGCTTTGTAATTTTATTTCGTTTTCTGTATTTTCTTGCCAAATCAGAATTTTAGACAGTACATCTGAAGGTAACATTTCTTCGAAAAAGAAGCTTGTGAGAATGACTCCTATGCACACTAGTGTCAAATGCAAGATGTGATCATTCTGAATACTATCTGAATAAAAGACTTAAGTCAAAGCCATGAAAATCACTGTCTTCTGCTCCCTAAAGACAAAAAGCAGAAGACTTTGTGAACACATAGATGAATCAGTTAGAAGACCACTATACCCTAGGCTTATTTCATCTACCACCTGTAGCACTTTCTAGCTACAGTTGAAACAACTGTGTCAAACAATGAGTTTGACAAAATACAGTTATACATAATGCAGTATCAGTTACTTAAACTTGGTCATTAAAAATACTCAATCCCAAATGTTCAACAGAAATCTCAATGTTTCACTGAGAATTATCTTTAAAATCCCTTTACTGACTGTTCTCAAATGCAATAATCGCTGAAATATTCAGAGAAATCACATAGGTCTATAAGGATCTATTGTGGTAAAAACTGGTTTCTCCCATACATTACCCTTTGCCTTTCAGCTTCTGGATCTGTAGATGGAGTGAAAAGTTCATTAAGTGCTCCTAAAAAGCCTTGATCAATTTTCAGTGCCATTTCCTGAATAAGAACCATGAAGTATCTAAAACAGGAATAGGAACAGTGTGTATTTGTACACATTTAAATACCACATGCTTTTTTAAGTTTCACTATGCAATATTGCATAGTAAGACTGTCTACAGTATTTACTGTATATTTATAGTTCGGAGAGCTTGCCAGCCACATGAAACTATGTGTTGCTTTACTGTAGATTATTCATACCTTAACACTTTCAAAATTTACCTTAAAAATATTAATCATCACCAATTACCTGTGATATTTATAATTCTGTATGCTCCACTGGTATCACCTAAACACCATATGTATTCCTTAGTCAACTGCCTTTCTCCAGGAAGCATATTATTGAGTATTTATTTTACTAAAATTCACCATCCTGAAACATTTTATCAGAATCAGCTAGGTAGAAAAACTTGCATTAGTAACCATCCATACATTGTCATCTCACTTCATGGTGCAAGAACTCAAATGAAGACACAGACATATTAAGTAGGGAACATACATTTCACAGTAAAACACAGTCTTGAACTACATTAGAGACTGTATGAGCTGTCTGTTGTTAGAGCACAAAAAAAAGGCACTATAAAGCAAACAGGCAGACATGCACCTCCGATGCTGTAGCAAAAGGTCCATCATTCCAATTACTTAATACTATTGTAAGAGGTTTTTTTAACCAGGCCAGTCCTTCCTTTCTAAAAGTAAGCTTATTTTAGAATTATGCTTTTTCACTAGAAACATTTAAAACTTAATTCAAGTCAAGAGTTATTTGGATTATACAATTTGACCTTTAAAATAGGGTTCACATCTAAAAAGGTTTAAAAACTCTGAGGTATTACAACACACTTAAACTCACTTGAATTGCAGAATTTTGCTGTATTCGTTGAATCGAGTGATGACACTGATGTCAATGAATGGTTTTGGTTCTGAATTGAAAAAAATATATATATGTAAGTATATATAAAAAAATTGCCAAGCTGCTACCTTCAATACTGAGTAAGGATTTTATCATTAATGGCTTTTACTTACCTGAATCCAAAGCAATTGACTTGGGAGGGGCCACTGGGTGAAACACAACAGGAAACATCGATCCTGGTAACTGATTATCAACCTAAATTATCGCATAATTACAGCCATGTTTTAATGACACAATAATCAAAGACCATTTTAATCAAAAACCATTGCAGTTTTAGAAGGCCTGAGATTCATTTTATTTTATTTTTTTAAATAAACTGTGGTCAAGAAGAATGTCATTCACATTTTGGGGGAAGGAGAAAAAGCGAGAAAGATCTTGCTAAAGTATTTCAGGATGTTATTTGTTTACTTGTAAAAGGTCAGATGGTAGAGGGATGCTTATAGAGTTTAATGCTCAAAGATTAATTTAGAGGGTCTGAAACTGATGGTATTATGTTGACTCAGTGAAAAAAAACAACAGTGAAAAGTAGTGCACCTTAATTCACAAACTCTCATACACTGATATATTACTGGATACTGGTTTTGAGTATTTAGATGGCTATTGTCTACTAGAGAGATTGCTTTTCTACACTAAGAGGTTTGAATCTCTAGGTACACTACCTAGAACATGGTGTTACATGATAATATACAAGCTATGGTCAATACATTTTGAAAAAGATTGTTTTTTCCTTCTTCTAAAAACAGCAAGAAATTTCTTTTTCATTATAGCACCCTGCTTTAGAGTAACCCACAATTTTGTGTAATTTTGTCGATACCAAATTAAATCATGGAACGCACTGCTTTCCCACGAATGAGTATTCATAGCATTTTTACTACCCTGACATCAGAGAGCAAAGAACCACATACATAAGATTCGGGGATGCCTCTTCATGCACATAAATTAATAAAATAAAAATCTGAAGTTTATAGTATGTAGAACATGATGAAAGATATTACCTGCAACCAATATAGTTGAGCTCGTAAACTTCTTTGGTGAGGTGACTGTTTGAATTCAACCTGAATTCCTGACATGAAGCTACGTCGGATGCTACATCTAACCGGGAGACGCATTTCCATTGGAACTTTACTAAAATTCACCTGGTAATAATAAGAAAGTAGAGCCGATGTATCATTTAATTAAGTTTTAGGATAAAGAAAAACACATTACTAGTAACACCTGGATTTTCATTACTTTGTGATACCATTAATTACTGAAATAACTCTCATCAAGTATTCACATAGAAAGAAAATCACAAGTTAGTTTGAGAAGCATGTCACGTTGCAACTTCAGTTGTCCAAATCAAGTACCTCTGTGTCATAATAACATTAACAACTAATTCACGAGTTATCTCACACTGGTATAATTAGAGACGTTTACATGCAGCTCTGTACCCAGTTGATGTTTCTAACCTGATCCCGAAATATGATCTGTTACTTACTAATAAAACTATGGAAAACAGTTCAACATTGCCTCAGTATTACCTCAAAACAAGATATTCTGTATAGAACATGAAACTATTCCAAGAAAGTTTGCTGTTCATTTTGTGTTTCTGTTAATAGGTCATCTATCCATAATTAGCAAAACATAAGTCTGTTTTCACTGTTGTTCAGGTACTGCAGTCATTAAAAATAATGAAACTCAAATCATACCTCAGTATTGTTGTCTACTTTAT
The DNA here is from genome assembly GCA_011076525.1 of Nettapus auritus. Lineage (NCBI taxonomy): Eukaryota > Metazoa > Chordata > Aves > Anseriformes > Anatidae > Nettapus > Nettapus auritus. The sequence goes on from CM021774.1 coordinate 6,936,263, forward strand.
GCCAACCTGGAGCTTGGAAAGCACTCTTACAAATATATTTTTGATAGGCTTGTTCTAACAGGTTTATTTGTTTTTGATTAAATGGTTTCCATTTCTGCTTCACTTTCTGTTCCCAAACAACACCAGAGCTGCAGGACATACAAGAAGGTTACAATTTAAAAGTACTTAAGCCTTTCTTATGCACACAAACCATATGAAAATAATATAATCCTCATTTTTCAGGCCTGAAAAAAATACTACTTACTTTTTTATAGAAGCTAAGAAATAGAGCAATTATATCCTAATCAAATTGCATAATAGGAATAAAGGTAGAACTTAATTTTGCTTAAGGGTTTCCACTTCTATTGATCTCATGGGAAAGACGTTCCCACCAATTCAACTGTACTGCTAGAATTAAAATTGACTGTCAGATTTTGATTATTCAAATGAATTTTTAGGCTTCTATATGCAGTACCTAGTAATTCCTATATAAGAGATTTCTTTTTTATTTTCGTTGTTAACAAGAGAAAGTCCAAGACTATGAATTGACAAATTTATTTCTTGATCAGGTTGCTCCATCTCTTCTGCTTGTAATGCTTTGGAGACTAATGCAACATCATCTGTGAACAGCAGCACTCGTTGGCGTCCATCCAGGAAAGAAACCCAGTGTATCTGAGTATTTGCATTATATGGGAATTGGCCACATTCATCCTGTATTGGAAAAAAATATATATATATATGTATAGGTATGTTACAGGAATAATACTGCTTTATGTATATAAACAAGTTTACTGGCACACATGCAAACCAGAACCAAAATAATATTTTTTCTTTGATTCAGTTTAATTTATCATACTGATTTAGTGCAATGTTGTTATTCCAAGCGCTGGCAAAAAGAGTGGGTATTTTTCATTTGTTTTCGTTGCTGTTGTGGTTTGTTTTTCCTTTTCAAGTGTAGGCATTCCAGCAATAATTACAGATGAGAAGAACACTGGCAATGATTAGGGAACAAAGTCTTCACAGCAAAAGAAATGACCTAGAATATTAGGTCACGTGAGTAGAATTAATTAAATCACGTACCACAAAGCAGTAAAAATGGTTAATGATTTTAAAAAGTTCTGCATTTCAAATGCAGAGATTTCTTGTTTGTTAATTTGTGAGTCAAAACTGAGATAGTTAAAATCCATTCCTCAAAAGCCCAAACCAGTCATGAATGTAACCATAATGATATAACAAGGAAAACAGTTTTAATGTAAATTGAAACCATCTTAAAGTACATGTAAAAATTCTGTCTCAAGAAAGTGCCTATACAGTAAGTGCTTGCTTCCCCATTCCTTAACAAAATACTTGCTCAGTCTTATCCTAGATTTACATCTCTTTCTAGTTGTTTTCCCCCATCCCTTCACTCATTTTCCAACTTGATCATTGCTCCTTTGCCCCCAGTTTAGATCTTGGCCTATTTTAATAGTGTGAGCTACAAGCACGAAAATAGCTCTCACTGAGCAACTCAGTTTTTTCTCCATGCAAACATTTCCCACAGAAGACCACACTCACAGCCAGTAAGGGTTTTTCTCCAGCTTTAGATAACTAAGCTGAATGCAGCATTGCTAGGAAGTGATCTATTAGTCATCTATAGTATTATTTAGATAGTTCTAGAGCTCAACTTCTATTTTTCTTCTTTGATATTTATAAATAATGTTAAAAACACAGGCTGGAGATTGAAATCTGGCAGTTAGTTAATCTAAATACCTAAAATCTTGCTACTTGAGATTAGACTCAAAAAATTCCTGCAGGACAAGACAGAAATGAGAAGTTACTAAAGATGCTTTCTCTTGGAAAAATTTTAGACTTGTTATAGTCCTAGACCAGTTCAAGTATTTACTTCTCCCCTTCTGAGATTTACCTTCAGTAGGTCATGTTCACCAAAATTTTGGGAGTAGCCCCAAGTCAATTTCCTTGTTTTGGTTGGATCTGTCCATGCAAACAGGCATACTTGCTTTGGTTTCAACTCCATTTCCTCTTGTAATCCACTGCAGTTAGAAAAAAAAAAAATAGTACGAAAGACAATAAGCAGTAGTCTTAGAAAGCAAATGCTAAAGTGATACAGATCATGGTACTATATACTCCACTACTACAGCTTCTTAGCAGTGAGGCATGAAAGCTCTAGGCTACCAGCTCCAAACAAGACAAGCTGTAGCTATGCTGCCTGTGAACTATGATCTATCTATACTACTACTATACTCTGTACTCTTTCCACTTTCTCAAACCATAAAGACTGACTAAAAGCAGGAACGAAATACTTCATCAGAAGCGTATGATTTTTTTTTAATGGTACCTTTCACCATAATGGTAAAAGAGAACTACTTTCTTCTCAAAGCATATCTACTAGTTAAACAACTAATGATGAATTGTTTCTTTCACATACCTCTGTTTATATCTGAGGGAGTCCCATGAAGTATGGTTAACAATTAGAGCTGGAGCAGCTCCTTCATGGTAATCTGAGAAGCTTATGAGAGTAGAATGCTCAGACACATTCACATCTACCAATAAGCCCCCATTCTGAAAAGAAAGTTAGAGAGCAAATTCAGTATTTGTTCTATACATAAACTCAAGTCAGAATGGACTGAATTATTACTTTTGTATCTGTCTTTCATAGGTCTTTCACAAATGAAAAAAAGGAAACAATCTTCATTATCTAGTAACAGTAACCTCAAACATTTAGGTCAGTGGCACAATTAAGACACTAGCAGTATGCACAAGCTACCTGTAGGTTATAACAAAAATGGCATTTAAAATTAGATGCGTAACATTTTAAAAATTACTTCATTCAGTAAGTTCAGTAAAAACTATAGCCAGATATTTCCTTCTATTCATGATAGGTTTAAGATAAAAGTCTAGACAACTGTACCAAAGTTCTTAAAGGTATGACAAGAATAATGATAGTTTGTTAACAAAGCAAATCACCGCACAGAAAAATTCTATTGATTAAACCTCCCAACAAATCACATTGACCCTTTCTTTTAATGGCTTTCAAGATCCTGCTTAAACAAAATACACAAGTGTGCCAATAGAACTCCAGATCAATGCTGACATCTTGCTTTGAAAACAACTTTTCCCGCTGCTTCAGCAAACTTTGAGAGATAAGTTATCTTCACCATCATTTGTATCTGTGCTAATTATGAGAAGCGTTATCTCCAAAGGCTTGTCTGAACACGCCACAATTACATACACATTCCCGAATACTAGGAGAGGTTAAATTCACCAAGAACTAACTCAATTATAAATTCAGGCATTTTTTTTTTCCATCTTGAACATACATTAGATCATCAAGAAAACAAGATAGATATTGTATTTTCAGATACCTAAAAGAAAATCAAGTCACATAAGAAACTCTCACTGAAAAGCAATGTTTTAAGCATAGTGTATCATTTTTAATTTAATAGCACTAGAGCTGTTCATCTTCCTATAACCTTGTCAAAACTAGATCATCTTGACTGAATCTGACAACTATGAAAACACTGAGAATATTGTCAACTTGATTGAAAGCCCCCTTTTTTTTTAAAAAAAAAAAAAAAAAAAAAGAGTACTGAAGTGCATTGCACCAAGACCTTAAAGTACAAGGCTTCCATCTCAATCAACTTGGGGAATCAAGCTGTAAAAAGTTCAATTTCACAAAAGTAAAATAGAGTATTAAAAATGGACCACACAAAGTCATAGTCTCACCAATTCTTCCAGCCTCAGCAGAGTACCGTTATCTGGGGTTTTAAATAGGAATGGTTTGGATGAGCTTTCATAGCCAACTACTCTTACACAAAGTTGACCAGATGAGTTTTCAGGCCAGAAGGGAAGACACTATAAAACAAGAAATAAGCACTTGAATATTTTGAATAGGTTTAAATATAGTAAACAGTAGTAAACAATCTTGCACAAGACACCTATTCAGATGCCCCAGTTGTCACCCTCATCTCTACTAGGAGATATAACAAGTAAATTTAGTAAATTATCTAAATGTTGCCCTGAGATGTGTGAAGCATCCACATCACACCAGCAGAGAAGATGGAGCATTTAGAGAAACCTTATTTTCTTAGCTGACAGCTAGAGACCAGCTATTCGTCTATGATAACATCCAAAGGAAGCAAACAGAAATATTACCTCCGAAGTCGAGATATAATTCCATTTGTTAGTTGGAAAAGAGCCATTAGGACCAATTTCTCCAACTTCTAGTTCCAGAGAAGATTTATTTGCTATTGTGTAGAATGGAGTGAACGTAACTATCCTGGTAAGGTTGAAACTACTCATTTTGATGCTAACTCCAACCTGTTGAACAAGGACAATTTGATCAAACAATTAACATGAAGACTCGTGTTTACTTCATGGAAGTAAAGGACAGTTTTACGTGACAGTAAATAAAAAGGCTAACACAGAATACTCCTGTTCTGAACACCTGCAATAAGAGGACAAAGAAGCATGCAGTATAATGTGGTGCACTATGCAATATGATTAGCACAATAGTAAATAAGCAGTTTTAGCTGTAGTACGAGTATCAGCTTAGCAGGGAAAAATCCAACAGGAACACCTCTGCTGTAAATCAAGGCGACCTAAAATGATCATATCATAATAAATCAATTAAAAAGTACACGGAAATGAAGTTCTACACTATTACTTGGAGCTGTGCTTCCAAAAGCAGAATAAATTCAAATTTTTACTGTGCTTAGCTTCGGAGATTAGTTTAAACAAAGCTGGCCACTGTTTAGAGTGAGGCTCTAAACAATCCCAAACAATTACAACTTTACAACATGAACTCTTTTGTCTTCACTATCAAGGTTCGTGTATTTTCCAACAGCCTAATACTAGACACTTGTTATGTAAAACACAATAACAAATCATACTGGAATTTCTGTTGGTGAAACTACTTGTCACCAGGCACAGATCTGAGTATGAGCCAAGACCTTAAATATTTAAGAATTACCAGCCAAGGCCTTAAATATTTCCATGGTTTAAAAGCAGTGTAAGTAGTGAAACAAAGGCCTCAAAACGAAGAAAATTAAGAAATCAAGAAAAAAGTGCCTCAAGAGACCCAAAAAACACATCAGAACTTTCTTACCAGATAGTCCATGTTATTAGCTGAACATTTGACACATCCATAGCTTCCTACAGTATCAAGGGAAAAGCTACTGGACCATGCACTTGTTGAAATACATAACTGGATCTACACACACAAGAAAAAAGATGGGGAAATGCTTCAATAAATTAATTTTAGAGTTCATGCATTATGGAGTGCTTCTATATCACATGTAGCAGTACTAAGAAGACATTTAAGTGCTTTTAAAACCTTCTATAACTTAAGATAAGCCTAAGCATGTAGTATCATTATTCATATTCTCATTTGTTAGTCTGTGCTTGATATCTGGGAAAGATGGTACAATAAAAGTAGTAACAGACTATGGTTACTGAGAGCACACACGATGGAAAAAAAATACAATTTTGTACCGCTTTACAAACTGGAAGGGGAAGTGGAACGAAAAGAATTAAAGGAACACCTTGTCAAGACTGTTTCTTTAGCTGCTTCCATTACTGTTGGGTGAAAAAAATATAATGAAATGGAAAGAGGGGTCACTTTACAAAGAAAAAAAAAAATCTTTTACCACAATACTCTTCATTTGACCGTGCAAATGCCATGCTAAAACAATATAAAAAGTATGATTTAACATTGTGCATGTTAAATGTCAAAGCACCGAGGTGATTAAGACAAGTCTGTGATTTTTCTTCATTCACTGGAACATACCTCCCCAGGTTTATTTACTTCCTTCTTGCATACGTTCATTAAATTCCTCTACTAGATAGAAGAATTTTCCGGGAGGTAAGCTGGGAGGGTACCCACTGACTGTTCAGGACCTACCCACTCCATATGGGCACCCAGCTTCCATCCTTAGACAAAATTCTCCTGAGGGTGTAGATGGATTGGAATGGGAAGGGCAGCTCAGTTTTCAGCTTCAAAGCAGGATTTTAATAGCACTACCACCATCACCTAAAATAAGCATACCTTGTTTTTACTAAAAATATTTTTCTTCTTAAAGGAGAATAAAACAATATCTCTGTAATCGGCTGGATGCTTCACATGAATGTCTTCAGCTTGATATTGGAGAACACGGGAAGTCTTGTTGATTATCCAATATGGACTGAACACAGACAAGATCATACGGCTTCCGATTCTCCTGGTGTGTATGTAAATGTCCACTGTCATCACTTTTGCAGAATCAGAGGTGAAACACACTGGAAAAAATTCAGGCATCCCATCACGAATTTTAAAATGTCCGTTCCAGTTTTTGCCTTGATATTTTACCAAGACAAGCTCCATTATTTCCCCAGCAATTCTGGAATGAAATACATCTGCAGCACTCCCTTCCAGCAATTCATGGGCTTCTGCTGTTCCCTGTAGTAAAAATTGTAAGGGACAAATTAAGCTTTTAACATGTAAAACGTGTGTATTCACAAAACAGCATTTTTCTTGTCTTTCAGGGTACTTGTGCTTTACGTATTTTAGTATCGTATGTCCCAACTTCCAACCACTTTCATTTAAGCCCAATCCTATGAGCCACCTGATGTCAGTTGCACTTTTCTTGCAGGACAGTAAAGACTAAACAGTTCTAGATTTCAGGAAGACAAATGAGTTCCAGTGTATCCCCTTGTCCTTGTCCCCTCCTTCCTCCATGACTTCCAGTAGATTTTGGCAATGAGTTCTCATCTCTATGGCAGTGTTACTAGGTGCAATACTGAATTTTTTGTGTTGCAAATGCACAGCCAAGACATTTCACATGAAACAATGCGCAAGACAGGAATCTGGCAGCTGTGCCATACTGCTGGGAACCAGCACTTCAGAACAGCAGCTTTCCTCATTTTAGTTAAATAATAGTGTATCATACCATACTGAGCAGTGGCTAGGCTTGGTTAGTTGATGGACATAAAGACTATAAGCTCACCTACTGATGAAGTTACTTCAGAAACAGATTTGAATTACTAGTTTATTTAAGGCAATGGCACACTGTTTTACATTCTTTGACTTTGGGTACTAAAGTGGAGTGAAGGGAAGGAAAATTGGTAATAGTGCTCTTATTATAGCAGACAAGCAAAAGGAAGATCTAAATGAATGTGACAGCCAGTTGTGTGACCAGGACAAAACAGAACAAACTAAGATGATAGCTGCAGATCCTCATGCCATTTCTGTTTACCAGAATCATTCATTTTTTTCTGCGAAAACATTTATTTGAAACAGAAGATACTGGAAGTAGAGCAAGAACGTCTGTATAGGATTCTGCAAAGAAATCCTCTGATTTGTGCATGGGAGGTCTCACAGTAGCACTCAGTTATGAGTCAGTGTTGAAATGGAGCCAAGTTGTCTTTCTACATAGAAGAAAAGCACCTGTACTTTCAGGCTTTTTTTCCTTACCTCTCTCCCTGTGAAACAAAAGCTATCCTGCAATACATGAACAGGATCTCGGATGTAAGAGATAGACCAATCCAATACAGGATTAATATTTCAGGAGCAAAGAGAAACTGGCAAAGTAAATCCAAAGGAAAAAGTAACTCATCCCCCAAATTCCTAGGGTGAATCCATCAGCCAACTTTGTAATTTACAGAAGAAAATACAATAAACAGCATTCAGTATCTTCTACACTACTTCTACCTCCAGTTCTAAGTGTATGCAAATCTTCATTAAAATCAAGGAAAGCATTTCAGAATGGAACCATGGAACAGCCTACCTCAAGTAAATATTTCAAGGAGTATGGCAAAAGATTCCTCACAGTCAGCGTAGGATAAAGGTGGATAATGTAGGCAGGATCCCACTCCTCTCCAGATGTTGAAATGAAATTCAGTTGATCAGGTACAGCTGTTGAGCTGACTATTAGAGGCAAGAAATTCATCTCAGTGGCTGGGCACTGTAACAAGCACTTTACTTCATTGCTTCTGTGTAGCTCTTCTCTCCAGGCAATGTAAGTTGTGGACTCTTTGAACTGACCCTCTAATATTCCTGTTGGTCGAACATACAAATGACACCTACGACAAGAGGAAAGAATTGGTACACAAAATGTCCTTGCATCAACAGCTACCATCACCCATTTCAAAGTAACTGCTAACTTTCTGGAGGGTTTTTGCAAGCACACTGTGTAATTACCTAATAAAGACAGTTTTGTTTGTTGGATTTTTTTTTTTTTTTTCCCAACCAGGAAGAGTTCCAAGTACAAATTTAAGCTCCCACAATAATGCTATATTTGTGTATCAGTCTTGCAATCAATAGCCCTATAGAACAGAAAAAGCATACCTGTATGAATGTAAAGGAACATGAAATTCCTCCTCTGGCTTAGATATGCCAATCTGCTCCAGCAATCTGGAGTCCCTATCCAGTTTATAGATTATAAATGGGATGGAGAAATGGTTCTTGATCTAGGATCAAAAAGAATAACTTTCATTACATTTGTTTGATACTCATTTCTAAAAGAAAACATATGAATAGCAAAAAGGAAGAAAAATAGTAGATTTAATCACTCACCTGGACAATAGACTTAAAAACATCTTAGTAAGAAATACAGTTCTGAAGGAGAACTCATATGCAAGCATATGAGAAGACTATGCTTCCTTTAAGTTCCATGAATTGAAAAACATGCTTACATTGCATTTAAAATAAACTATGTACAATGTATGCATTCGAAACTCCGTGAAAGCTAAACAGTTAGAAAGCTAAACAAATAATAATTTACAATAAAAATCTAACTTTTCATCTCCCAGAAAAAAAAAATGTATATTGTAGAAATAAAAAATAATTTAACAAATACAGGAAATTACTTAGTAATTTGCCTTAATTAGCTTTTGGGAAAAGTACTATCTTAAAAAAAAGAAATAAGAAAAGCAAAGTCACTCAGAAGGAAGAGTATTTATTTCAGGTTTTGTTTTGTTTACCTGCAGAGGAGATCGTACACTAATAACCTTATTTCCTTCTGTAGCATCTATCTGAACAATAATAGAGTCTGAACGATCAACAAGAAGGCTTTTAATGTTGTACAGTCGCCGCCCTGGTTTGGCAATGGGAATGTTTACCACTTCATTGTATCCTTGAAGTTCTAATCCATAAAAATACACAAGTGTTAATTACGTAAAACATAAATCACATTACTATTTTTAAGAACTGAACAATGCTTAAGTTTCTCTAGACTCAGCAACAATTGTCAAAGTTGCCCTCTGGAAAAACAACTTTAAGTGGCATTTGAGCACAAGGGAAAACTGAAGCTTAAAGGCAGAAAACTCTTGAAGATCTTAACTTTCCATAACATCGTATTACGATGAATAGCATATTATTTAAGTTAACAACTACAATACTGAGCATTATCTTTTCATCATAGCCAAGTATCTTCATAAGGAATTGGAAATATAGGAGAAAAAAAAATATGTATGAGGAGTTATGATGTCCTATGCCCCTAGGAATATTCTCTAGCAAAGCTGAAAACACAGAATATTCATAAATGCTCTAAGCAAAATAACTAACTACAAAAAACTAAATGGGTAGTAAGGATGCTGAGAAATGAAGATCCTGTTTAACAGGAGTTGGAACCCACAAGCCTATGTCTCAGGAGTCTTTAAGATGATCTATCAATGACTATACTAAAGCATCTTCCATTTTGTTTAAAGAGGTAAGAAAAATACTGTACTTTTCATTCTCTGCAAAACTGGGCAGAATAAATTTTTTATCATTTTAAGAAGCCAACAGTAGCTGGTTTTAGTTTGTTTGTTTTCAATTGCTATCAGTACTCAAAAGTAGTTTTAACACAACATACCTCACCTAAATTTTAATTACATAGAATTTAACCAAGCTGACTCCCTCATTTTCCCCATTCTCAATGTATAGTAACATGCAGTGTTCCCTAATATAATACCTAAATTTAAAGAGAAGATGGAACTCTCTTGCCGATGCAATGTAGACTGCTTTCCTTGTTGAGGAGCTTCAAAAACTGAGTATTCTAGTTCCATGTTCTGGCCACTTTCTACAAGGTTCACATTTGCTTTTTCAACTGAATTAACAATCCGAAAACTGGAGCTAGGAAGCACTTTGAGAGGAACACCCAGGGCATTTTTCACCATGAAAGGAGCTGTGTCTTTAAAGGAATAGTCAAACGTGGATGCAGTCCCTTCTGAAAATGCCTGCAATGAAGAACATCCATAATTAAAACAATATGAGTATGTAACCGTATGTAAATAGCCACAGCAACCAATATAAAAAAAATGAAGTCTTTAAAAGACAGGGCCCAGCAAATAGTGTTTTGAATATATATATGTGTGCATATATATACATATATATATATAAAAAACTCTATATATACACACTATATATAGACAGATGTGTACTAATATTTCAGAGAAGTAAAGTTCACAGATGTGAGATTTTACTATTCTGTAGCTAACAGCAAATGATGATACCATACTAAATACTCATGCTCCTCATAGGAATATTTTTATTGCTGTTGGAGCATTGTAAGAGAAAAAGATATGGGACACCAAATTCCCAAACACATTCACCATGCAAATACTTGGTACTTAACCACAACATACGCTTACTAACATGTTTTATTACACAGAAGTCGTATTAACTGAACCCCCAGTATACTAGCTTAGAGAACTCTTGTTCGTTTAAAATTAGAAAAAAAAAAAAAAACACGCAATTGGGAGAGAGCCAGATGCTGTACAAATGGCTTGATATAGTTACCAAAATTTCTTCTCCAAGTTAAAAAAAAAAAAAAAAAAAAAAAAAAAACCTCAGACACTCATAAGTAGTGACACATGACCAAAAGAAAAAATAAGGAAAAAAAAAACACAGGACGTTCTACTTTTACAGTTTAACAGCCAATCCTAAAATGCACGCTTTTCTTAGTATTCTACTATGGAACAGTCTTACAAAGAAGCAGCAAGCTGAATGAAAATAAAGCCCTCCAATAAACACAAATGTTTCTTACAGTCCATCTTCTGACGTATTAACAGAAATTTACTTCCCTTTCAAAAGCCAGCACCGCCTTTTTGTTACCCCTAAAGGGCTATCAGAGTAAAACTCCTCATCGCTGCTAAGTAACATTTGTCAGGGCTCTAAAACAATCACTAGCTTGAGACAGCAGCACAGAAAGCTCTTCAAAAGTCAGAGCTACCCACAAAGCTAAATAATTTGGCACCTTTTGCCTGTTAGGATTACCTTGGCTAAGTTACTGAAAACGGCCAGACAGCATTTGGATATTGTTATATTCATTGTATCCTTCGAAGAAATGTTAACTGCAGTTTGTGGCTCAGGAAGAATAATGAAATCATCACCAGGCATCAAACTTCTCTCTTGGACAGGGTTAGTCTTCATCTAAAACCAAAATTTCTTTAGGCAATTATGAACATAGTGAACTACTTCCTCCTACGTTAAAACAGGAAAAAGCTTGCTCTACACTTGAAACTTTTGCCAAGCAAAGGAATACCTACCTTATCTCATAAATCTGTAATACATCTTACACTTGTCAGTAACATGGAAACTTTATACCAATACTGAAGGCAAGCAAGTTATTTTATTCCATTTCTGCATGTGTATGTTATGCTATGCATTGCTCATACACTAGACAAGTAACATTATTCAGATTTCTACAGACTGAACATTTCCCTGAAAAATTCCATAGCTCCCTCCAAGCAACAGCATTTGAATGGTTACTGTTGTGTTATTAAAAAAATTACTAAAATACAACCGTCTATTCAAACCAAGTATTTACATAGTTTCCAGTACATTCACATACTTCCAGCTTTAAACGCCATTGCTTCTTTCCTCCTTCAATTCTTTCAATAAGAGGCTCCCATACTGCAAAAGTTTCGTTGTAATAATGGACCTAAAGAAAGAATCAAAATTAAGTATGAACAAGTTCCTTCCTGAAGTAAGTAGTACACTAAAGAAGCTGTTTTGATCTGTTTCACATTTCAGATGTCTAGTATTAATTTTTAACAGCTTCAAAAATCAATACACGCAAGTGAAATACATCATACATTTTTTCTTCAATGACATAATTTTTAAAGCATTAACTATCTGGCTTACTTGTAAAGAAACAGGACCAAGCAGCCTAGTAATTTCATAGCCTTTTGTTTAACACATTTTATTAATATAATGCAGTCTCTATTCTCGCCTACAGTCTCCGTGAGAATGATCAGTAATTTCAACAATGCAAGCACTTCATTTTTACTATGAAATAGCATTTGGCATGAACAAAAACTCTTCAGTCTAGATCTGGCCCACCGGAACAATTCATCTAAATGCCACCCTAAATATTCATTTATCTTCAGACACTGCAAATGTGAATAAAAAACTGTTGGCCAGGCGCAATTCCGGAAGCTCACTTTCAGCTGTTTTCCTCATCCCTCCTCCCTTTTGGGACCTCATTTTATATGATTGGGTATGAATCTTCCACACTCTATTATGACATGCACACCTAGCAAGGCAAAGAAGGTTGCTTGCATAACCAGTAAACAAAGGAGTTATTATTATACAGGAGTTAATTATTTCACAGTAGTAATTGCCATTAAAACCTCCTACTGAATTCATGTATTTCACTACTGATCTATTTATGAAATTCCTACAATAAACATGTTATGCTTACTCAATACTTGCCTGACTACTGAATAATTCCTAAAACCATTACAATGTAAACCTACTGTTAACTCAACTACTGCTAGAAACTACTAGCAGTGAAGTTATTTGAACATTAAGATAAGTGCAGTAATGTTTTAAATTGCAAATAATTTGACTGTACAAACCTCCAGTGACATATCAGCAGAGACCTCCATCAGCGAGGACCAGTTCTTAAGCACACCTGAAAATACAGATTCTACCAACAATAAAGGGATAGTGCGATGTCCCAGACCACATTCCAAGGTGATCTGAACAGATTTCACTACGACGTCAAACTTTTCTTGTTTCACAGCATGCTCACAGTCCTTAAAAGTTTCTGTTGCTTCTGTAGCTACATCAACACCAAGAAACCAAGCATTATACTGATCTAAAGGCTTCACTTGCCACAAATTTTCACAAACTTCAGTTGCTCCTCTAGAATCCTCTTCTGTTGATTTGGGCTTTAGGGCAGCCATAATGGTCACCACAGTATTCAGAATTATTGGTGAGATCTTGAACAACAACACCAACAACAAAAAATCATCTGTTACTCAAAACATATTAAAATTGATGAGCATATAAAATACATGATAGATGAAAATGTCAAGTAACTCTTAGGTTCTTGATACAGGTATACAGAATTAAAAAAAAAGTTAAACAGCTTAAATTCTAAGAAACAGAACCTATTCATGGACCTCTTCTTACTTTTCTTTCCCACAACATTTCCTAGTTCCCCCCTCACAATCCCACAGGGTCAAGAACAATATTCTCAGATTGCAATTTCGTTTTTACCAATACATGGTATTGCCACAACAGCAGCCAACAGACACCTTTTCCCTACTACACTTATCATCAACACTTAAAAATTAATTGTTAAGAATTTCAAGGTGTTCAAAAAGCATATCAGGGTTACGTACAATACCATTTCACTTAAAGGTACAGTGCATCTGTCAAAAACTTTAAGCACAACATACTATTGTTTCCAATTTCAATTTAATTTCTGGCTATTTTTTCAGAGCAGAAATACAAAAGTATGAGGATTTTTATAGGAGAGTTAGCAAGTTATACTCAGAGATACCCTTACTATATTTGCTTAATAATTTACCTACTAAGAACACTGTATGTCACACTGTGGAATTCGTCACATTAAGAGCCCTAAGTTAACATGCACTTCCGTGCACATTCCTGTTTATAAACCTCTCTGAAGAGAAAAATACTGGTGGTGGCAGGGAAAGGGTTGTTTCTTAAAACTGGAAGAAACTAGTTGGAGCAATCCTAGTATCCACTACTTAAATTTGCCCTTTTTTGCCAAGAGATGGCCAAAACAATAAATATGTAATGATTTCTCCAACTCACAGCAGCCCTGAAAAACAAGAACGCCTAATTCTAGAATTAAACTGATGGAAAAAACAGAAGTTTTAGATAAGTATACATGGATTTAAAAAAAAAAAAAAAATAAATAAGCTACAGCTCATTTTAGAAGCAAAGCTCTTCTTCACAAGACAGCTTTAATAATCTAACTTACCTTTATAACAAGTTCTTCTATTGTTACTACCACAGTTTGTAACCCCGAGACATGCCTCATATTTTCCATGACCAGAGAACATGGTCTTAACACCTGAGTGAAAAATACCATTTGATTAAGGTTACTCCTGGATTCTAGCATTTTGGAATACTTGCATTTTTTAATCCCATTGGCAAAAGGCTGCTGACCCAATAAAACAACTGTAACAGCATTCTTTCTACATTACTGTGCTTCAATTTCAAAATTGCTGGAATTGCAGTAAACGAAGTTGCGTAGATGTATTCTTAGTCTTCAAAATCCCTCATGCAATTTCTTCACTAAGAAACCTTTACTTCAACGTAGTGATCCACCACACAGGTTTTGAACAAAGATCTATGTGATGAAGTCTTGTGCATTCTGACAAATGACTCAGTTTTAAATGGCACTCTGCATATACACACCCCTTTCCTATCTTCATAATAATTACATGAGAACTGAGTTTTCTGAGTGCCATGGATATACCAACAAACAGACATTCCTGCCAGCAGTTGTCACTACTTTCTTCATTATGGAAATCAAGTTTTCATACCTTAGTAACATTCTTGTCTTGTTTTTCTCTGAGAAAGGCACAAGCCAACACTTTGAAGTCCTTCACTTGAGCAGTCATCCTCTGTGCAAGCTTTCCCGAATGCATAGATAAGTCACATTGGAAAGAAACTTTTAAGGCAGGGGCATCAGCACTGGTCAAATTAGCAACAAACACTATTTCTGGATCCATGATCACAGCTTTTACTCTCATATTTGGCCGTAGAGATGTTTCTGTGAAAATAAGTAAAACCACCCTTGAATATAACAAGCTCAACAACATTATTATATATGTAATACCTCAACTATGCATAAAAATTGGTACATCATTTTTGAAGGTGTAAGTTTTACAAATACCTCAGTCTTTATAGTAATGGTGTAGTATTTTACTAAAATGTAAAGTCACTGTGTCCAGAAATCAGCAGCAAACTGGTCAGCAGTTTAATTCTGAAGAAACTCTCTCTCACTACTATAGAACAGCATTATTCGCTCAATGCTCTGCAATCAACCTAAGTAATGGCTCTCTAAAGCCAAATTCACAACAGTTATCTTCTGGTTCAATACCTAAAGCAACTGAACTCTACAGAATTAAGATTTTCTAATTGTTCACTGCTAATTTCATTTCAATTTCTTGTCTGAATATCCACAGTCTCCAAACAGGATAGAATCACATGTATCTTAGTTCAGAAGAAGACTCTAACATACTAATGACCTAATGATGGATCAAGACACTTCAGTTCTAAATGGTAAGGAGGTATAAGGGTGTGTAACCCTCTTGCAACCTAGTACTCGTTACATAGGTTTCCCGAGCCCAGCACTTGCTGGTAACATCAGAATATTGCAACCATGCAATTGAACAAAAGGCAACTTGAGGCTTGGGGTGCTACAACAGCAAAAGCAAAGAGAGCCAGGCGTCTTCAGTTGCAGCCAGCAACACATTTGGGTAGCCAATACATTTGAGCAGCCACTAAAAGTACCCTTTTTCTGGTGTGTGTATCATCCCTCCTTTATCATGGCACTTGGCACATCTCCATCAATGGAAGAAGAGAGGAAGTGAAGTGCTGACATAACTAGAGCAATTCGTAAAACCTAGGTCTCACTCCCAACACTCTGCCAAGTTCCCAAAAGAGAAGGCTGTGGGAAACAGTCCAGACTACACAACCCACAGATGAGGTCTGACCACAAGTCAGGCAAGCCTGGCTATCACTTAAGACCAAAGAAAACTCAACTCAAAAGTGGTCTTTTTTTGCCCTTGTTTCATCATACCATACTTTCAGTCTTTAACCAAAAAGAGAAAAGTTGCCTTCATCCAAAACTTAGTTTTCCATATCTTTGAAACAGTAACATACGTTATCAGTTGCAATACCAACATACAGTTTCGAAATTCTTAGCTTGCAGATAGATAAGACATTCTTTGCCACTCACATCTGAGGAGCAAGTTGTTCTTTTTACTTCCTTAACTACTATCCACACAGTCTGTCTTGCACCCTTCGCAGAAATAAGTAAGAGTAAATAAGATGAGTAAAAATACTATTTAGCAGGAATAACTTTCAGTACTTAGTTCTGTTGCAGAGCACAACCCAGTTCCTTAATATAGCAGTAACCTACGAACAATTATATATAGCAGTCATCTATGGACAATTTAAATTGTATTTGTTCTTCATAATGTCTAAGTCTGACAGCAAGATAAGCACTCGAATACTTGGATGAGTTATTTCTAATATGAAGTCTGTGAAAAGAAAGGGGAAAGAAGGCAGTTTTACTGACCTGTTTCTGGTTTGGATTTCCCAGAAGCAACATGCTTTAAATGGAGCTGTGTAGATTTTTCAGCTGAAGATGCCGGCATTGAGTTAACAAAGAATTCCGCGACCGTCAACAAAAACTCCATACTGGCACATATGTACAACTTGTCAAGGATAGCAACAACTTCAGTTCCATTTTCATCCTGTTTGTATCTTATATCTATCATAGAACTGTCATTTGTGTCGCATTTCTTGTCTATCATTCTGGAAAAGAAGTTTAATGACAATTATTTCTAATATCAAAGCACATTAATATAGAAAAAAATAGGACACATAGTATCATTTTCCCTCCCTTTGTCATTTATAAAAGAATTACTAAATAAGCAATCAACATTTTCTACAGCGAAATGAGGATATAGACTTTTCTCTAACAGAGGAATAATTTCAATTTTAACTGTGTCCTACAATTTAGGAACTACACGTGCAGCGTGTTATAATCAGACTACAGTATAGTACCCAGAACTCTTTAACTGGGGCTGGTTGCACTCTGCTCAGCTCTTCACCACAATTGACTGTAATATTCAAGCCTCCCAGGTATTTTTTGGATTACCTCAGAAAACAACATATAATTTGAAGAAATCTGTTTAACATTATTAAAAAGACATCACTAATTGCTTTAGTGCATAGCACAGCTGACAGCCCTACTACATTCTATCAGTGCCATGTGAAGCAAAGTATAGATCTATGAAACAGTCTTCCTCATAAACTGCATGGACTTGAAATTTCTGATGCATTCATACTTACCTTGCTGTCACATTCTGAATTCCTTCCCTGAGGTCATCCAGGGTACATGCCTTAAGTTTAACATTTATATCCATTGAGCCATTGGAAAACATCTTGCCTGACGATGCCATGAGATGCAGTCGGAGTTCACCAAGGCGTAATCTGTCACTATGCAGCAAAAGCGGGGACTTCTATATGAGAAGCAGTAAAATTACTTAGTACAGAACAAAGTAGTAAGCACACTTCTCATGAGGCCAGTCACACAAATGTGCGTTAGAATCTGGAAATGGAAGAAGCCTGTTCATGTCCTGAGTCCTTTAACCACACAAATTAGTCAAAGAAAGTAACCGAAGTACCCATCATTTATAGCAGTTGTTCAGAATGCATGACCCAATGATATTTCACTTGACTCTGAACCTCCCACCAGAGAATCCCTCCATTCCCATCACACTAACTCCATTTATAACCAGGACCTTAGCATTAAATAGAAAGGATATAAATAAGGCATTTAAATCCTATCACATTAGTGCATTTCTTCCTGGTGATGCTCGTTCCACAAGAACTTTTCAAAACACACCCACTGCAAATTCCTGTATTACAGTCACTTTAAATGCAAAGCTACCACCCATTCTCTAGGTACCAAGGTGTAAAAAGCAAGAACATTCACGTCGAAACAAAGCCTAGGAAGTCATGATAACAAGGCAGCATTATACATTTCTGTTTTCAGCACAGTTTGAGTTTTTCAGGGTGTTTGTTAATAGATCACACTCAGGGCTATGTAAGAGGAAGTATGGATCATGTACATATTGCAGCTGCTTACTAACGATACAGGCATCATGCACTGAACTAGCATCATGGAGGCTAGCAATTCCTACTTTCTAAATTTTCATTTTTTAGGTTGGATAACTGGAATCAAGTCTTGAATGACCAAAAGAGATGGTGGGTTGCATTGGTTCGTTATTTAATTTTTTTTTTTTGCATGTGTGATTTTTAGAAGTGCACTGACATTCTTCAAATAAAGGCCATTCTATGCTCAAAGTCTCCAGGTTGAAGGATAAATTGCCTAAGATCCATAACGCAAGCATACGAAGGTCAAGACAACATACGATATATTTTATTTTACTGTCTTGAGTTCTATCCATGTGCAAAGTTCCCCACCCCAGTAGTATAATAAAAGCTTTGTCACAAACCTGATTCATATCTCTATTGTAGAGAATTACTGAAAGTGACTCAAAATTAAAGTCAAATTTAAGTGTTTCATAATGTTCTGTAGAAGACTCAACTGTAGAAACATTTTTTTGTCCCAAAGCAAGAAGAGGGTCTGTTGATAAAAAGAAAATATTTTTACATTTCTTGAGAATACTAAGCTTGGGGATAGTTTTCTGGGTTTGAGTTCTGTTTTTTTAGTTAAGATCAAAAAGTCAGAGAAAGAGGAAAAGTTAGGATGACTACCCAGGACAACTCACAGTTACATACTCAATAGCACTTTGTTCTCTTCAATAGATGTTAAAATTACCATGCTCTCGGTGGTTTAAGTACTTTTTTTAAAGTTGTCATTAATTTACTGTGGCTGTTCCTCTTTTAATCAACTACATTAAGTCACAATACCAGAATTTGCATTACTCTTCCTTCTAGATTCTTTTCATTATATAGCTTTTAACTATTGGTTGAAAAACTTTTTGACATTATCATGCTTTGAACAAAAAAATTGGCAAACTTAACTATATTTCAGCTAGTGACACACACTGTTTACATTAACATGCTCTTTAAATATTAAAAAGATATTATCCTGGATTTTTATAACTGTTCATTAATTCTGGGGAAGCTTGTTGGTTTGGGTTTTAATCTTTTTTAAACCTGCAATTTCAGCCTCTGATACAGGCTGAAGAATACCACCCTATAAAAGATTAATTACAAGCAACAGCTACATAATTTTTGACCATCAACAGCTTGCATTGCAATGTTTTTGGTATGTGCATACACTCTTATTTGTAACTTTTCATGAACTCATTCATAGCCATTAAGAAAAACAATTTATTTACACTGAAGCATTTCAGATCAACATGCTGGAATTGCAAATACTCCTCTCCTTATATCTGTATAGCTATAGAATTTAACATACCCTCAGAGAAATCGGATTCATTTGAAACTTTCCCTTTTTTAACCATCTGGGTATCTTCAATGCTCTGTTGCAGAGTATTTGGCTGGGAAGAAGCCCCTCCAAGGTTCTCAAGTAAAATTTTCATGACAACAGTTAGATCATCTTCACTGAGTGCAATCTGCAAAGTGACAAACCCACAACCTATTTTTGGTGATGTTATCTCCTTCCAGTGCAGAACCCTATCTTTGTCAATAGTAAGCAAATGTTTAGAAAAAACAACATACTGATACCACCATAAGCATGTCAGTCAAAATAATCCTGCTCAAAACATCCTAAATTTGAGTAAAAACGGTTGGACCACTTGTCCTAAAATATAATTAGATGCTTGTTATAAACAGGTGTTACAATAAGAACTATGTTAAATATTTTCTGGTCTTTTGAAGGCTCTTTAGCTGCAGAAATATAATAATCGATAAGCATAAATGCTTCTTAAAAATCAGTAATCCACAAACAGACAGATAACATTAAAATCTCCATTTCGTTGTATACACAGAGGCAACTGTCATTCAGTAAGTCCCTAAACAGTTAATGAATCTCCATACATTTATAACATTGCAGGGTCATAAAAAATAAGCAGTAAAAAAAGGTGGGAACACAAAAAAACATAATGTTAGAGTATTTTCTCTATATCCTTTTTTTAATGGTACTCCTTCAGTATTATATTCCTCTGTGCTTCACCAGTGCTACATCTGACTTCAGCACAGTCAGAGGAATGAAATTAGTCTGATACACAATTAAACGGCCTTGCAGTCCATTTCTACCCACCTAAATCTTTATGGTCAACAAAGGAAAAGAGAAAGTAAACCCCCTTGTCTGAAAAGTCATCAAGCATCATTTTGAACTACTGCCTCAGAGACCTACTTCTACCCATTTAATTTCCACTAGGACTACTGAACACTCAAATAACTGATTATTACAATTAAACAATTTAAAACCTTAGTAATCTAGATACTAAATACTAACTCAACAGATAAACCTTACTGACTTTGCTATTAATTCAAACAATGGCAGCAACAGACTCCCTTCTCCCCCATAAAAACAGACTATTTCATTTGCATGCAACTACCTAAAACCATTCATTACACAACACCAAAAGTAGCACATCTATTGAATGGGACAGTCGGGCTTAACTGTTAACGTTCTGTAAAGAATACAAATTGTAATGAGTCTACAAGTTTGGTAACTAGGCTAAATACTATTCCAAGAATAATTATAACTTTCATTCTAGCTCTGATTTGCCATGG
Organism: Nettapus auritus; assembly: GCA_011076525.1. Lineage (NCBI taxonomy): Eukaryota > Metazoa > Chordata > Aves > Anseriformes > Anatidae > Nettapus > Nettapus auritus. The sequence goes on from CM021774.1 coordinate 6,956,931, forward strand.
TATTACCTGCATTGGTTTTAGGTCTCCTTTGATTCCAATTGTTGGGGTTTTATGATACCAAGTTGCTGCTAAATTTCTCTGGACTAGTAAAGTCAAACTCACAGGACACAGAATTTCAGAATCTGTTTGGGAATCTGTGAATAAAATGCACCTACAAAAGATGATATAAGCAATACAGGAAAGATATTAATAGCTGCAGAACCCCAAATAATATAATTATCATCTAGCAGAATTATGGGTCTTTGATAATAATGCGTATATACACACACTTAGGCCCACGTTTGCACAAAAGAAGTGCTTCAGTTACTCTATCACTCTTTTCTTTCCAATAAGTTTTAAGATTGTGGATATATATCCCTATCTAAATGCATTCTTAAGCCTAGGGGTTTTTGTTTGGTTGGTTTGGTTTGGTTTTTTTTGGTGGTGCTTGTTTTTTGAACATTTCCGTTCACCCTAATCTTTAAATAATAGAAAAGCTGCATATGGAATAGGGACCTGTTTTCTTAGCAAAGTATTTCTCAAAGCAGAAGGCAACCCTATGTATACCTTGATAATTTCAAATGAGTTAATTGTACATCCATGTTGTCAATGACTGGAGGAAGAGAAGATTCATCTGAAGACACCAGCTTAAATTCATTCTGAACTCTGATTAAGCCAAGATCAGCTATCAAAGCATTACAGGAAGTTGAAGATTCAGGAATAACTATAACTGGAGCTTTCAAGTTGATATCCATTAAGAGACGAAAACTCTTTTTAGCAAAGTCTTTCATGCTAGAAGCAGCCATTTCCGCTGCCTGGACTGTCACTGCATTCAGGGCTTCTTGGGCCGTTTGGAAGTTGTTTAGGAAGTTCTGTTGGAAAGTAATCAAAAAGATGAGATCTACAAGAGCAAATAAGCCTCAAAAAAAGGTAAGTTTGAAGTAAAACTTAAGAGAAATAGTTTATCTGCATCAGAAATACAAAAGGTTTGATTCAACCATGAAACTTTCAAAAAAAGAAAAAGGAATAAAAAACTTGTGGACAGACACCGTTTACTTCATTTTGAAGATACTAAAGCTATCGGTCAGATTCCCTAGGCACTTTTTTTTATCCTTGCCCTTATTTGCTATTCTTCTAAAATAACACAACTTTTAAGGGCATTTCTTCATCAAAATACTTCCGCATACTTGTAGATCAGCTCACCACAAGGCAGTGGTCAGACAGAGCCAAATAAACTTGTTTTTTTTGTTGTTGTTTTTGTTTGTTTGTTTGTTTTTAAAAAAAACTCCTACTGTGAAGAAGAGAATTGAAACTGAAGTCTTACCAAGAGAGACATAAAGAACTTATGCAGGTAAATTATTTGGATGCAGCCCACTTTTAGAGACATTTTACCATCCACCCTTGACATATCAGCATAGGCTTCACCTGCAGTAGCATCTGGATAAAGCGACATTTGAAATCTAAATACTTCATCTCCCATTATGGAGACAGCCTAGAAGATTAAGTCCATATAGTTAAAACTTCCAGACAGTAATCTGTGATAAAATTATTGCATAAGGTATCAGACAGGTGATATTTCCACAAACAAATCAACAGCAATTTACCAGCAGTACTTGGACACACATATGCTAGGCACAAAAATAAATTAAGTTAGCTACTTCAGGGTATGTTTCATCTCATTTGATTATCTGTAGTTCAATTTATATTTAACCCACACTACTCATCAGAATTAAAACATCAATGAAAGCACAATTGAAACATGATTAAAAAGAATTAAATAATGAATGGAAGCATGCTTTGCTTCCCTGAAAAAAAGCAATGAAATTTTGCCTAATATTTGATGCATTACATCATACTTAGTATAATGCATACATACATCAGATCAAATCAACTAGAGCACTTTCATTTAATAGGTTGAAGAAAGGGGTTCCTTTGTCTGTTTCTAATCTGTGCAACACATCACCTTTTTATGGATTGTTTTTGGATCAACATTTGTAATCACAATGTCCTGAAGTCTGGAGAATACTTTAATCTTATTAGTTTTCACAGCTACAGATGCATCCATTCCTGATTTGATATAAAAGAAAGAAGACAGCAACTTATTAAAAGGCATTTATTAACTAAATAGTTTTTCTAAGAAAGAAATATTATTGAATACAAAAAATAAGACTTAGAATTTAAAATTCTGCCATGTAACAACTGATGCTAAGCCCAGTGCAAAAGTCCTGACCTTTCTACATATGAAAAATCCAAGCTCAATTGACTTTAAGACTACAGTTAAAAAAAATAATCCTGACACTACCTAAAATCAGTCTAGCTCTTCAAAAATTAAAGCTTATGCTATATATCAAATTGTGTTTTCATTTCTTCTAATTTTACTGCACTTAGGAAGTAATCGCCTTCTTTTTGCAAAGAAAGCTTTTTCACATTTTCTTCCCTTGCAAGCATTTTGGACATTAAAACTGTTAACTGCAATGATATTATATAATTAAAGTGTATTTAAGGAAGAGTTACAAGACACGTAGGTAGTGCTCACATGAGTCTTTCAGAAGTGTACAAAGCTAAATAATATTTCTGACAATTAATTAGTCTAATTAAATAATTAAATAGAACTTACCTTGTATTCTGATGTCTGCAATTCTACAAGTCTGATCACACACTGAAATGCTGAATGAGTTTAGCTTTGCAGTGAGTTTTAATTCACAGATATCATCATGGGTTGCATTACCAGACACTGGATGGGAAAACCAAGTAATAAGATCAATAAGATCACCATCATAACTCAGTTGTTCTAAACCAGATACTACATTATTTGTGTGTTGTATATATACTATTCAAGAAAGATTTTGCAGTTATTCCCTAAAGTTAATGCCAGTTAGATATGACATGAAATCAAAAAAAAATTTTTTTAAACATGGTCATTTTCTGGCACAAGAACAGTCATCAATGAACACAGGCAAACAACAATGAAGACAATGCTGCTTTTTTTTTTACCCTCAATATCTGTGTTTTAATGCAACAGCATACTGAATACAGTCTCAAACACTATCTCACATGCAACATGTTCTGCATAGAGAAACACAGCCAATTTAGGTTTAATTAATGAGGAAAAACATTTCTGCAGCCAAACTGAAGGTGCTGCCAAAATTCAAATACAACAACCAACTACTAGAAACTTGATCCCAACGGATTAGAAAACCTTGTGCTTCCCAAACAGTACAGAGTAATCAACTACAGAAGCCCTGGCAAAACACCCTTCAGGAGTCTACATATAAGAATTTATACTACTTCAAGGCTACAGATACCAATTTTTAAAATAAGCACAAACTCAGGGGGATCCTTGAGTTCAGAACTTCTCTTAACTTCCCCATGGCTCAAGAACACCTATTTTTATCAGTGTAAGCACTCTTACAGCCTGCAGACTGGAGAACAACAAAGTCATAAAACTGTTTTGGGAAGGCTTTGGTACTATTTACTGCAACATTATTTGTTCCACTTCAGTCTACTATTTAGTATAATTACATATGGAATAAGGAGGATTTGTAGAATGAAGCAAGGACGACATCTGGCCTCTCCATATACTAACATTATACAGAGCAATGTTTTGGGCTTTTTTAAATAATATCATTTTCTCTCCACATACAATTGTGCATATCTTGTGCTGTCACTTGAAATTGTATCCTTTGAAAACAAAGTCTATATGCGGCCATGCAACAAAAGCATAGATTTTAATATGACATTACCTGGTCTAAGAGCACTTCCTTTTTCTTGTTCTTCTATTTGGGGCTTATGGTCTGATGCTTTCTCAGTACCGGGAGGAGCACTTGATGGAACACTGAATGTGAGAAAACTCATGATGGAAAGTAAAGCCTCTGTATGAAGTACTAGATCCAGACTTGAAAAGACAACCTACAATAAGGGCAAGGAAACATAGTAGTGTTGTTATTTAATATATAGTACCAAGTGATTGCATATGAACACAGAGTTATCGTCACAATTAAAAGTCTTGCTCTTTCACATGCATATCACTCTTTCTACCTCCTTCAACTTAACAACATACAAAAACTTTGGAGTAGATGGGGAGCCATGGAAGAGAAGACTGCAACAGCTACAGAAGTACCATGCATGTCTCAAAATTGCTATTTAATGTAGATGTGCTTTTTCAGTAAGCTCTTAGTTCTGTTGCATTTCATTGCAGACTACAGAGCTCTTTGGATCACATCTGCAGAACCACAAAGAGAACTATCTCAGTAGCTATGATTAAAAAACAAAAGAAAAAAGAAGAAAAAACCCACCCACGAAAACACAAGATTCAAAATCTGCAATCAGAACAGAAAGTACATGAACAGCAACTATTCTGGCCAGTACTACTTACTGAAAAGTACCATCAGCTAGCCACCATTTTGTAGCTGAAAACAACTCTCTGAAAATGCTAGTTTTACTAATACATTAAAGGATGTCAGTGTTCTTGACTGTCAGTAAAGTAGATCAGTCATGTCAAATTCTCCATAGGGCTATCAAGAAGCAAGCTCAACCTACCGTAACTGCTTTAAAGGAAAACATTTTTAAAAGCAACAATTACCAAGGCCTGCTTACTTTAGAAGTCACAAGTTATGGAAAACTACATGTAGACAGTTGCTTTCAAAAAAAGTAAAAAGCATTAAGTGAATATGTCACATGCTCGTAAGATGTTTCACCTCATCCCAATTTCAGTGTTAGTAACTTACAAGTTCTGCAATGCATGGTTTGCATTTTACATGCTGCCAAGTTTATCATTTGGGGCAAGAAGGAACACACACACACTCCCCATATGCTACAGTTAAAAATATGTCCTTACATACTTTAACTAGCTAAAAATCTACAGCTTCTATTAGCAAAGTAATTAACTAATAAGAGCTAAATACTACTTTTTATTTTTTAAATCATTTTTTCCTGAATTTCTCTTTGAAGTAATGAAATATAAAGTAGTATGCTTTAATGATCAGAACAACAGGGCTTGTTCTCTTCAGTAAGTAATTAACAGGTTCACACAGATGTTACTACTTGAGAAGCTTAAAGTTATGAAATTCATCCTCTACTTACATCAATGCTCTGTTTGGTGCTTCTGTAAGTAGTAACAAAATAAGGTCCGTCTTCATCAGCCTGAAGGAGGAAAAAAAAAGCCTAAGCACACAATCTGTTTCTATTCAATTAATAGAATGAATTATTTCTTGACACACACAAGAATTACTACCACTGTAAAAGAAAACAGAGGAAAGCAATGAACCCTTAGGAAAAGAGTTCTTTTTCAAATACACTATTCAGGCAAACAGAATGGGTGCTCACAATGCTCCAAGCAACATTTTATTGCATATGCTTTGCAAAAGTTCAACTGCTTAGGTACAATATTTTCTCTTAAGTACAATCGATTTGAACTGGATCAATCTATGCTTAGTACTCTGTCAGAACCAATTAACTTGTTTTTCTCTACTCTTAACATTAATGAAAAAAAATTAATAACAGTATCCCACTGGTCCTGAGACCTATGAGATGCCCAAGTATTTACATGCTTTCTGCAAGGCATTTTTTTTTTCTTTAATTCTCAAGGGCCATCTACCAACTCAAATGCTTTTAACCCCTATAAAGGCCATCTCTCACTTGAATAGGCGAAGACTATCTCACCTATTAAGTTTCACAAAGGTACTACTCTGTATTCTTCACAAAAAAGAATGCACACATTTAGCTTACACAGTGATTTCAGAATGTGGGTTGACTTACGAAGCAAGCACTGTATGGATGCATCGGAGAGTAAAATAAGACATAAGTTGAAAAATGGCTATTTGAGAGAAAGCCTCGGACAGTTTTAGATGCAAGTCCTACAGGTTTTAAAACAAGCAAAAAAAAAAAACAAAAAAAAACACACAAACCATCTCTCACAGGCTAAGTATGGAAGCCTTATTTTAGTCCCCAAACAATCTTAGTTAAAGAGGTATTGAAACCTTAATGTATTCCATTTTCAGAAGATGTTCATCTGTCTTACTTGAAGAATTAATAATACAAAGAGGGTCTCCATTTGAGTCTGCAAATCAAGAAATAATCTAGTTATTAATAGAAAGTATTTCCATTCACAAGTTTTCTTCCACCCATGTAGTAGCTGTGTTCTAGTTCTCAATTATATACTGCTCTTGCTGAAACTGTGAAAGGAAACACCTCTTTTCATAGAGAAGCTGCAGATCAAGCGTTACCCTACGAAATTATATGTTCATGATTACTATTTTTTTAATTGTCATTTGAATTAATCCATTTAATTAAACTAGTCAAAATAAACTTAGCACGGTCCTGCAAGAAGATTCAGAACTGGCAAGTTATTTGCATTCCTACCCATAGTTTTACATTCCTGTCTTTATGTATTGTGTAACATACTTTCCTACTTTAAGTACACAGCTATTTCTGTTATCACTTGAGTACCACTGTAAATTGTTACCTCACAAATGAACGAAGTATTCTGGATTTCCAGTGCTGCCAGAAGTGGTAATAAAGCACAGATTAAGAAGTTTGAAGTTGTTACAACTTAGTAACTGTTCATCAAAACATGCTGAACAGAAAGAATACTTCACAGGAATGACTCTAAGTAGACAACTAACTCTATTCAAGCTAACTGTAGCAGCAGCAGAACTTCTTATCACATGAAACACTTAAACTGAAACTGAGTTATAGAGAGTAGGATCATGAAATTAACTTGGCATGTAACCTCCCTTTTCTGTTGTTTTTGTTTTGATTTTTTTTTTTTAACCATAATATCATCTTACCACAGAGGCTGACAGTATGCACTATACCTAAGTGTACCTGTTATGTAGAATACTTACCAGTTATTTCAGTGCATCTCATAGTAATTTTTTTCAGATATGCTGCTGCGGTCAATTCATGATCTCTGATTTTAGTTTTAGTTCCAAGCTGTAGCACATTTAGAATATGTAATGGATACCTCTCCTTCTCAACTTGCTTCATCAAGGTTATTACTACCTTGAATATAGAAAAGGAATTGAGTTCACTATTTCAATAGAACTGTTCAGAGAGCATGGCATGCAGTTATAAGCCAACATTCTCTCTTCAAATAGACTTCAAAAGCAGTATAAGTCTAGACATTTTGCTTTTTCGTACAAATAGAATCTGTAACACCAGTTTGTAACTATTTTTCCCTTTCTGTTCGCACAGACATCTATCTTCAGAGAAAAGATATACATGGATAATTCCCTATCCATAAATATCTGTTACTCAGCTGCTTGTGCATTTTCCCTGTATTTCACCTACAAACTCACCTTCAGTTCTGTATCCCTACAAGAAAAATACTAATTCTAGCTTACCTATTTTGCTATTAAAGCCATTTTGTTGCTTTAAGAGCCATACACCTTGTGTAAGGCTATGTGAGTGCAGAACATCTAACACAAAGTCTGTTTTTCCCTGTGAAATGTCAAGCCCTCTATATATACAAACTCACATAACACAGACAAATGAAAACACCTAAATAAAGGTAGCATTCTGTGTATCCTTCCAGACTGAAGAATCTAGGTTTTCAGTTATTTTAATTTCTTTTCATCAGTTATTACCCTTCTTTAAATAATTAATAATTACAGCCCACTTCTGATAAACAGATTTGAATACTAGAACCAGTAACAAATAAGTTATATAGATAGATATGTACCTCTTTGATTTCAAAATTAAGCAGCATATTGATTACGTCTTCATTTAATGCTCCTTTCCTTTTTTCAGACAACACACCTTCTGGAACACTCTTATCTTGCGTCAAAACAGATTTCTCCATTTCTTTGGTTTTACCTGCAGCATTCAATAAAGTGGTTAACTCCCCAATTCGCTACCATTCGTTTAGCTCAAGAAACAGATCCAATTCTTTTATTCATATAAATGGCTTAAATTCACCTGAGGTAAGTTAGCAACATTTCCACAAACAGAGCCTTTAACTTCAGAACAGGAAAAGAAAGTAGAAACATTCTGGCAACAAGGACACTGCCATCTCAATACCTTGTCACCTCCATTACTTTTTAGCTCCCTAACCACCAAATTCTGTCTTGCAATATTTTGAAGCATGAACACTGTCCTTGCAAAATTAAGGAGATGGGCTTTTTACTTGCACATCATACTCAGATCTAAGTCTGCTTTCCATATAACACATGATTTTGTTATTCTTGAAAGCTAACTTAATATTTAAGACAAATTTTCTCTCTCACCTTCCTCTTGCAGCACTGGTTTTGCACGAGCTTGTTTATCTTCCGCTTCACCAAGGTTTTCTGTCAGCACTTTGAGGAAGACATTCAAATCTTCTTGACTTACCGCAACCTACAAAATTGCAGATCAAAGTTCTCAGGAGAAACCCCCCAACACCCCCCCCCCAACACCCCCCAAAAAAACGTTCTTTAAAGTTGTAACTAGCTATCAAAGCAGAACAATGTTTTCTAGCAAGATTAAAGGTGCTTAGCTACAGCTGTTTTGTCAGCAGCATCCTTTGAGGAAAGTAACAATGAAAACCTTCTAACTACTTACGGTTAAAGGACTGAGGTTAAAGAAAGTTATGACTTCTTAAAGATGTATAATACAACCATACATAATACAACCTTTAGAGTATCTATGTTTTCCATACTGTGCTATGAATGACATGCTACCTCATGGCATTTAATTTCCAGTTTTGCCAAGAGATAACTGGGATTTCTTCCACAGTATGTTGCCACAATACACAACTATCCTGAGATCATTCAAGGGAGATTGAAAGTTACATAGCTGAGTTACTAAGGCAAATATTAGTATAGATTTAAATTCTTCTCAAGATACCATTTTTTTAAAAGGCACTGAAATAGACTCCTTTAGAGAAATGGGCTCAACAACACGTAATATAAGTTGGTCCTGCCTTATAGCATGGAATATTCAAGACTCCTTGACATGCCTTTCAATTCTCTTTTCTCTTAGCATAAAAAATGCACACAGGGGGGCTAGATATTTTATACGACACTTTTCAACTTCGTCATTTACAAAGGTAGGTTAAATCCATTTGACATCCCTAAAAACCACTCCACAGCTACTAACAGCTTGCAGTTTGTTCCATTTTTGTGCCCAGAAATAACATAAAGCTTAGTCTTACATTAAGTATCATGAGCTACTCACCACCTTCTTTTCACAAGACTTACATTCATTGTATCCAGATACCCTGTAATCTCCAATACTGGCAATTTGTGAAACCAATCTGCAGCTAGATTTCGATTCACAGACAGGCTCAAATTAATAGGGTGAAGTATTTGAATGTCCAGATGAGATAAACCTGTCTCCATAGTGGCTCTTAAAACAAAGGAGAAAAAAAAGTATTGGGGGGATGTTAGAAGTTTATTATGTTACATTTTCAACTCAAGTATCTTTAAATATCAAGTTTAATCTCTCTTTAGACATACATAGCTTCCTGAGCAAAACAGTACCTTATTTTACTGCTCGTTTATTTGCCCCTAGGGTAACAGGTTTGTATTCTAGCACCAAATATTTGACTGTTACCAACCACGACTTCTAAACAAGTAGGTTAATATCTTATTAAGTATTAACAATTAGCTAAGACATTACACATGGTACAATGCACTTTACCTAGATAGTTTCAGCTTTGTCAGCTGCACATCCATTTTGTCAATGACTGGAGGGAGCAAACCACCTTCTGGAGACACCAAGCTAAACTGGTTCTGAACCTTAATCAAGCCAAGGTCTATTACTATAGCACTGAGGGAAACTGAGGACTGAGGAATGACTATAACTGGTGCTTTTATGTGAATGTCCATAGCAAGTCGAAAGCTCCTTTGAGCCAGATCTTTTACGCTGGTAGCAGCCTTTTCTGCAGCCTGGACTGTAGCAGCACTCAGTGCCTCCTTAGCTGTCTGAAAGTTGTTCAAGAAGGTCTAGAAAAAAAGAGTTGAAGAGAGAGCAGAAATAGAGCTATAAACAGTTTTGTTTTTAATCTCAACTACTCTCTCATTTTACAACACCAGTCACAAACAACATCAACCACAAGTTATGCTGCCCACTGTGTTAAGTTTTCCCTGGGTTAAGACAACTGAGTACTTTCTATCACAACCTCTGTTAGATGGTCCAAGATGTACTAACAAGGACAATCAAGTGATTTTTCAACCCGTCTTCCTCTCCACCTTCATTTGTGGCAACAGTCTTTTATCTCATTACCTTCTGGGGACCCACATTAGTTTTAGAGCCCCTCTGTCACCAGTGAACACTAATACTTATTGAAGCCAGTACTAAGTGGCCAAGAACCCACGAGTGCTTAGCCAAAGAAGCCAGTATTAGAATATTTGACAAAGAGACAAGTGATTTACAGCGGTTAATTTGCAGTCCTCACAGCATCAAACCTTGCAGAAAAATTTGTCTCTAATTCTAACTCAGATATGTTTGCATGAGCAACGAATTCAGTTTTTTCCTGAAGGTGGGTGTGAGAACAGGAATACCCTAAAAGCATGGTGGGGAAGAAGGAGACTCAGAATGCCCCCCCTGCAGAGTAGTATTTTTCAAATTCAAACCAGTTACAGTTTGTTTATCTGAGTTTACTAGTAGCACATAAAGAAAATTAAGCCTACCCTTTCTGTTTCAGAAACTTAAGTTAATCTTTACACTCAGATTCCAAACAGGGAGGAATAATTGAAGAATTCAGCACAAATCACACAAAGGAAAGACTTACCAGCAGAGACATGAGAAATTTGTGAAGGTACACTATTTGAATGCAGCCGACTCTCAAGGATATGGCACCATCCACTTTTGACATATCAGTATAGGCTTCTCCCTCAGTAGCATATGGATATAAAGTCAGACTGAAACTGAAAACTTCATCTCCTACTATAGATACAGCCTAGAAAGAAAGAAATAATATCTTCCAGCCATCAGTAGCTTCTAAGAAGGTACTTAATACAAGGAAAAGCTAAGTATATTGTCAGACTATCAGATACACTAATTAGATACGACTTTTTAAAAAACATCTATTTAGACATTTGTGCTTCACATGTTTACAGGGAAAGAGGTATTCACATGAAATCAAACATTTTAAAGAATACAATGTATATTAAATTTCACTTGTACACACAAAATTAACGAAGAGTCAAATAAGACTTAAACTCCTATAATTGTACTTTTTTATGAAGGGTCCTTGAATCAACATCTGTGACAATTATGTTTTTAAGTCGAGCAAAGAGTTCAGTTTGACTTGGCTGAAGTAGAAGAGATGAGTCAAGACCTGTAAAGAATAAGAAAATAAATGGCAGCAGTGCATAACAGAAGCAGCACTCACTTTCAGGGTAGGGTGGACAACACAAATAAGGGAGGTGAGGGAAGGTCTTATTACATTATTCTTAAATCACATTGTTACAAACAATTCTGCTGTTAATCTTCCAATAATTCAACAAATATTACAAACCCACACATGCATGCATACATACAAAAAAATTGATTTTCTCTTTTGTTTCCAAAGATATTTACACCCTCTTCACCAAGAGGCATACGCGCTTCAAGTTCTATTACACCCAAAGCATTTTAGACTCCCTGTATCAAAGTAAGGATAACTACCCCAAAACTACCACAATTTCTCCAAAATCAGAAAAGGGGGAGAAGCTTTTTTTGTTGCTTGTTTGTTTCTGTTTTCGTTTTTAGCAACACATTAAATCACATCTTAAAGAAAAGTATTTCAAGTTCCAGAAATTTAAGTTCAGTGGGTGAGGGTAAGGGAACACAACCCAAAACAAGAAACCCGAACAAAGCCTAGGAGTTCAAAACCAAAGGAAACAGTTTTAAAATGTATTAAATAACTCAGGTACACACACACCAAAAAAAATACATCATCTAGCACAACAGGAGAAGTAACTCATAATCAAATTCCTTCAAAACTTGAATGCTAATTCAATGAGTTAGTAGTTGATTACATTTATCCAGCTGGAGGCCAAAACATTATGACATAGTAAAGGACTGACTTTGGAAAAAATACTACAAGCCACATTTGTTCCAAAGCACAAGAGAAAAAAAGCATGTGTTGAAAACTTATACCTTAACTATCTTTCAGTTCAATTATCAGCAGTTGCTTTGAAATTAAAATACATGATTAGTACTACTAACAAAGAATTTAATACCTTGTATCTTGATCTCTGCAATGTTCTTTTTTTCATCACAAATATTTAAACAGAAGGCATCCAGCTTGGCAAAAAGCTTGAAGGCAAAGATGTCCTTATCCTTGGAAGGTCTAGTAACTAAAAAAAAAGACAGAGGGCGTATTTTCAAGGCACGTCATGCGTGTTTTCAGTCAAACTCCTGAGAGCACTGGAGGGCTGTTTTAGTTTAGTTACTGTGGCATTCAGATGATTCAGTATTGTTTCCTATTGTTTCATTCATCACCACTTGTATATAACCGCTACTGTTCCACCTTAGAGAAAGAAAACTCCCTCTGAAGCCAACTCTATTGATAAAACGTCAGCATTTCCTTGTTCATCTGTGTCTAATGTCACTCTCACCTAGTGCTAAGTCTAATGATACTTTTTTTTTTCTAAATGAATGGTCAATGTTGTAAGGAGAATAATTGCACAGTACTTTCAGTATTAATTCAGCAGGTTCACAGTACTGTTTTTTTCAGGTTATCAAACGTCCTACTTCAAGATCCTTAGATATTAACAGGAAACTTCAGCTTAAAAGAAATGGCAAACCTTGAAAGCCCTTTTCAGGCAGCCAATATCTAGGTTTTCTAAGAGCAAGTATTAAGGCTGTAGAGAATAAGGTGAAGTCAAGCACAAGTGTCAAAAATGATCTATGAGAGACAAATCAGAAATCACCAGACCTCACTGATGGCTTTCACCTTCACTAATCAAGAGTAGCAAGTGTTAATACAAGAGCTTAAATGTTTATGGATGTTGTTAAACAGCAGCAGCTTCTCAGTCTTCAGTCATACACAGGCCATTTCAAGTTAAAAACAACTCTGACCATGACCATTCTTTGCTAAACACCTCATTTGCAGTTCATGTGATGCTTGAGTTTTGCACTTTGTGTTGAAGGAAGTGCAGCTGCTCCCCTTGGTGCCCAGTGTTTTGACAGAAATACATTTTTTGTTCCAACGCTCTAGAAACAGCAAGATTTTCATTAGGCTAGCAAAGCACTTGACTGCTTCTTCTCAAGTACACTTAAATTGCCTAGTTTAATATCATAATTACCAAAGCACTATTTAGTTCTTTTATTTTACCAGGAACACTAAGACCATACTCCGAGTCCTCACAGAAATGTCATGTACTGAAATTCAAGTTGATTTTTGAAATTAACTGTGAAACACAAGAACAGAAAGCTCACCTGACAACACTATTTGGGACCATAACGTTTGTGGGGTTTGTTGTTGTTGGTTTGCTTTTTTGAAATCAATCCTTCAGCCTGGAGAGCCACCGCAACATAAGCTTTGATCCTCACCCCGCTTTACTAAATTAATCAGATTTCTCTAGGATTCAATCCTTTTGTCAGCATGCAACACATCCACCCAGACCCATCATTCTGACTAACACAAGAGTACCTTTCTTTAATCTAATGTCATCTCGTTGCTTTTCTTCTTTTGTTGATGTCTCTCTACTGCTTTCATCACCAGATGGACTAACAGCCGTGAGAAAACTGACAGCAGACATAAGGGCTTCTGTATGCAGCAGAATGTTTAATGATGAAAAAGCTACCTGTTGAAAACATGAGATCCTCATCACAAAATATAGCTAACAAGAGCTGGACTGAGGTGCAAAAGCACCCTACGGAGCATAGGTATCTTAGAAACAAAAGCTGCACGTGTTATACCATCAACAAGTTCTAAAGGAAAAAAGCTTTCTGTAAAGCAGGAAAGTGGTAAACTCAGAAAATAACTGAACCTGACAACAACTCAACACCTCTGTTAAGCTATTACCTGGTAGGTACAAAAGCAAAGTGACAAAATGAATTCAGAAGCATTCAAAGAGGGAAAACTCATTGTTTCTTGATGACAGAGACCCATCTCAAGGTAGTTAGCAGTTAGGTACTTAACCTCAACTAGGATTCAGTCTTCTCAAGCACTATGCTCTGTCAAACCCAGACTCCTGCATGCTCATGCTATAACCCAGTACAATGTTAAAGGGTAAGTGGCAGGTGGCTGCTACATAGATACTCAGGATAGTCATTTCTCAATAAATCCATTAAAGGAGTCCAAAAGGTGAAAATTGCCTGCACTGTACATTAGGAAAACTTACTACCACCTGAATCACCTTGAAATTGGAAAAAGAAAGGGTTCAAATCCAATTCTTACAAACACAAGTCCTACTGAAGAGCTACAAGCCAACACCTAATCATGTAGGAAAAGCTGAGTTCCCTGAGTATCAGCTCTCTTCGATAGGGTGAAGTCAGTCAATTCAGCTGTATGTATCTACCTCAGTAGCTGTGGAATAAAACTGTCATCCCCCACTGGGACTTTCGGAGCCTTTTCTTAGGAAAAAAATGCCAGTATTAATTAGACTTAACCAATGAAATCTGTACAGACTGTAAAACTACACAGTTTTACTGCAAACTATTCAGGAATACTTCAGTTGTTGTGCCAGAAGAAGTCAGGCAAAATAACTGCAATAAAGTAAAAAAGGGAGAAAGATGTCTTTTAAAGAAATAAGTCATATATTTTTCTTATTTTAGTAATAGGTCATCACACTATGAAAACTGACAACTCGTTTTTTTATTTCCAGAGTTACTTAAGATACTGTTTTTCCTTAGAATGAAAACTGACTCAGAAATATACCATTAGTAAAACAGTCAAAATTTAACAAGGTAGGTATATACTGTCTTAAAAATTATTGCATTAGAGGAAGATGTTTTTAAGTTCTTGCTCTGGAGAATGACAGAAGTGATGGAGAGGAAAATAGTATCACAAGAAACTCCTCAATCATATTTCAGTGTGAAGGAATAGAACATGCTCTGCTACCCACCAAAAAAAAAAAATGTCACTCAGAAATGGATTTAGACTTAAGAAATTTATCCAAAGTGCTAATTACATAGCTCACACAATACAAATACTCTATTTGACAAGAAACAGAAAAACCTCTGGAACCAAAGCAGGCATTTGAACTTTACTGAACTTTTATGCTTGAGAAGACAATGCACTCTTACATTGTTTTAATTGCTTTTCTCCATAGTTAGGAAATAGACTACCATACCTCTCTCAAACTGAGAGTATAAAAAATTCAAGTGCTTTGGATCACTACATCTCCCCTGGTGCAAGAGGAAGAAATAATAATAATAATTAAAAAAAAAAAAAAACCAAAAAACACCATAAATTCCCCACTTCTAAGCAAGCAAACCAACGGAAAGCAAACAAAATCTGCAGGCACTCACTTCAATCTTCTGTTCAGTGTTGTCAAAAGTTGTCTGAAAGTGTGGACCATTTCTGTCAGCCTGAAATGAATGATTAGCATGTAGCTTGTTAATTCAAACCACCCACTGTGCTCTTTAGAAGATACAAAACAATCCACTCTCTCTGAATACTCTCTGAATAGTAGTTTTAAGACTTTATCAAGTACAGAAAAGGTTTAAACCAGAAAAAAGGCAACCTCTAGAAAAGCTTTATCTATACCTTGATATATTCCACCTTCAGAAGGTCCAAGCCAGGTTTATCTGAGGAACTAATTAGATGAAGCGGTGCTTTTTTACCTGTAACATAACACACAAAATACACACAAAAAATAATTTTTCTTCCTTCAGTGAACCAAAGGAATTTGTGCCTTGAACAAATAAGCTTTCAGTACAGTTTGTTAAAATGTGTTGCACTGTCAAATACATATCAATAGTTTCCCTTTGTTAGGTCTAAAACATAAAGACCGTTTCTCCACCCAAAGCTATTTACTTATCTAATAAGCACTAACTTGGCAGTCAAAAACTATCAACTCTATAATTGACACAAGCACTTCCAATGGAAAGTTGCATAATAAGTACCGTGCCTGCGCAACTAGAACAATAATTGAATTTTAGTGAGCACTAAAGACAGGAGAGAGACAGTTTCAGACTGTCGGAATATATGCTATTTACTCCTCTTTCCTCACCTCCAATTTCATAGTAATCCAAGCTTATTGTCTTCAAATATGATACAGCTGCTAAATTATAGGTTTTGACTGTAGCTTCTGTCCCAAGATGCTTCACATCAAATACAAGTACTGTTTCTTCAGTTTTTTTTTGCCTGGTGAGCTCTAGCAAAACCTGGATGAGCAAGAAATACACAGTAAGGCCGTCTGTTCACATATTGTATTTTCTTTGCTCAAACCAACAATGAAAGAGCGCTAATATTAATGCCTGTGAATATCTGATGGTGAGAGACAACTACCTTATGGACCTTACAGGTCTTGCTCTTCGCAAGTGACCTGCCCAGGTACTTGCTTTGTTATACCATTGCTTTATTTTTTTCCCTTGGTCAAATTGTGTCCGGAGTACTTTTGGTAGAAAATACTAGTTGCAAGAATGGGCTTTTTAAATATTTTTTTTGTGCATAACACACAACTCATATACACTATTGAAGACTGTGTTTTATTTACACTTCTTTATATCTTAGAAATAACACATACACTTAGAAATATGTATATACATGTGTTTTGTTTCTTTAGTGGCTATGTTTTGTGTGTCTGTTAAACATGGAGAACACTTGAAATAGAATAATGGGTTTTGTTATTTTAAGTAGTCTTTATACAGAAGATTAAGATAGAATTACAGAGACATACCTCTTTAATTTCGAACTTCAACTGAAGATCTGTCAGTTCCTCTTTAGAAGGCTCCTTATTTATTATTTCTTCTCCCTTAATCAGTGTCCTGTCAGTTTGTTCAGAACCTTCTTCAAAATCAAAATATTCTTCTTCAGAATCTACAGAACAGAAATGACCTCTTTCTTAGTAAAGGATAAACTTTTTCCATGAACAGGGGTAAATCTACTGCTCTATTTCCATTCCAATGTCATTTCATACTGTACAAGCTATTTAAACCTAACCTGACCAAGTAGTTTTTAGATCTATATTGCTTTCTTCCCATTAGATGAAGGTGGGAAAGTGAAAAAAAATAAAACCCTGTTAAAGTACTAGAGTTATTATGTATCATTAGATGGTAAAGAATCTATACAGGGGAAAAACAGTTCTAAAGTAAACGCCAAAAAAAGTTTCCCAGATTCCAGTGTACAAGTTTCTCTCTAGAACTATGAAAATAAACACTCAAATCCACAGTATGAATAAATTAATTTGCTATTTGCTATTCTAGCTCTGCATTTACTGAAAAAGGAAAGCTTTGCTAATGTAAAACATTTTGGACAGTATATCTATGGTGTCTATAACAGTATTTCTGCCACATGCTGGCTGCTTACACAAGTACATGCGCTTTAGACTTGTTATTTATCTTTCCCATATGCCTGCCTTAACGTCAGTGTCTTAGACTTCAAAATCCTCAAGTAGCAGAACCAGCAGATTAGTTTTGGACTAAATTAGTGTAATTTAATTCTCATACAGGTTTGTCAGTGCAATTCCCTAAAAACATCTCATGACATTTGGATAATTGAACCAGATTGCTAATAACATCTGAATGCAGTTTTTATTAATATCTCACTCATATTTGAAGAGGTTGCTTATGCAGAGTATGAATTCATCTCCAAAAAAGCGTTGTTGTTTTTTTGTTTGTTTGTTTTTTAAATAAGTTCTGTATTCTGATGTAACAACAGCATCTTAATACTCATCTTATGCAGTGGAAGTTAGAGACAATCATACTCATCCCTAGTATCCTTATAACATGTTTTAAGAGCAATGCTAGCCTGGAAATGTTAAGTTATTCCATAAATGTTGGCCACCTACTTTTACTAAGGGGCATGTACACTTTCTTACCTGACACTATTTCTGCTAACAACTGGTGGGTATTAAGTAACCCTTTATCAACAACAGGAATTGCAGGAATCACTGCTACCTAGATGGAGCAGAAAAAAGAAACCATTATTTTGAAGTTCACATAACATGGTAAGTTCGGTTATATTTTACACTGGTTATGCATCTTTCAGCTGGCCTTCCCCATTTTTCTTAGAAATGTGAGTTTCTCCAATACTTATACGGAAGCCAACAGGACAGTGATAAAGTCTCAGGTAACCTTGTTTGAATAAGCCCAGCATATTCTGATATTAAGTTGTATTGGCACCACTCTGCCCAGCTCAGATGGACAATAGATCTCTTACTTTAAATGAAAAAGAGAAAGGACATTATCAGAATTTCACACTTAATCACTTTGATTGGGTCTTATTTATTTTTTTGTTTCAGTTTTATTAATTGTAGTCAGCTTACCTTTGGGCTTGCAATTGACACGGATGTCTTCTGAGGCAATGGAATGCTATCAATCAGATCACAAATTGCCTTGATTTTCTTGTCAGAGAGTCTGATATGTACCAAAGGAAGCCCTCCTGACACTTTAAACCTTTAAAAAAAAGAAAAAAAAAAAAATTAACTCCAAGAAAAAAAAAAACAGTACATATCAATTATTGATTTAAAATGTTACCAGTAACTATGCTAATATATAAATATCATACTGCATCACAGTAAAGCTAGTGAACCTGTATTAAAAAACAGGTGTTGGACTCATTAAAATGACTTTTTTGTCAGTATCAAGTGAAGGCAACTGGGGAATTAGTAGAGAAGAAGAGTAGTAAGCTAACTATTTCCTACATTAATGTGTTACTAAGCCCTTGCAGAAAATATATTTTAATCTTCTCTCAATACACAGTAATTAAAGAATTCCTCTCAATATTAATACGTTACTTGGCCATCCTGCTATCTTTTTCCACCATCGATTTTGCCAGCTGTACATGAACATCCATAGGCTGTAAAACATGCAAAGTTGATGGATGTTGAAAACGAGCCTTCTTCCAGTCTTCACCTGCAAGTATTCAATCAACTTAGACGAAAAACATTGCCTGCTAATTGCTCTATCTAATGCAGAGTAATCTAATGTGAGTAATCAAACAGCATCCCCAGGAAAACTTAAAGAACCCACTCACAAACTGAAAAAGCCAGAACTATTTAGGTGAACTATTTCAAGAGCTTTTAAATAGATTTTCAGTATTCCTTAACACTGTATTAACTTAGCAGCCTTAACCCAATTCCACACTAAAAGACACATCTGAATATAAAATCTTTAAAAAGTAACCTAGCATTTTGTTAACTGTAAAATATAAATCCAAATTAAATATTACTACAAGGCAACTTTAGTACATGTGCCAGAGCATTAAGGAAAACGTAACAGTCCTATGCATTTATGTTGCTCACTGGCAAAGAGATAATACACCAGTCTCAAAAAAAAAAACCAAACGGGTGCTTTAAGAGAAATTAACATGCAAACTTTTCTTAGTTGAATACCTGAGCACAGACTATTAGAATCTTTTACATAACTACTGTTTTTTGTTTGCTTTTTTTCTTTAAAAATATTTTTACTAATTACAGGCAACTATCCTTAATCAATCCTTTGAATAAACAGGAACTATGTTTTGTTACCTGCTCTTCCAAAAAGAAGTTGCACATTTTTTATTTCCACATCAAACTTGTCATAAGCTTTGTCCATTATCTCCTCTAAAGATGAAAAGCTAGAAGCTTGACTGCCTTGATTTATGCTGTTCAGCTAAACACATAAGGACAAGACAAAGTTAAGTCTCAAACGTACATACATGTACATGCTATTAATTCTAGTGAAGGTGAAAAAGACAATTGGTAGGAGTTTACGACTGCCATTTGGACTCTTACAGAGATGAGATCTTTATTTAACAATTCACTCACCAAGGATAGATAGAATTTTTTTTTTTTTTTTTTCCTCATGCTAACGAACTATTCCAATTCAAGTAATATAAAATTAACTCTCATTATTAGTTTATTGCTGGAGTACAACCAAAATATTTACTTGGCTAAAATCAAGTTAAATAATTGTCAGTTTTCAGTTTTACAGGAACAAGGAAATGAACTTTCAAGCTCCAAGAAAAAAAAAAAAAAAAAGTTATTTTATTTTATCTGTTAAAGATATTATGTTCTATTAAAAAGGGGAAACATTCACATTTTGCTGAAGACATGGAAGATTAAAACTACTGTGATTATGATTCAACAAATATGGAAATGTTTTATTGGTGGACTAACTAGTAAAACTATGTCAAAAGACAACCTAACAGCTCTGAACACACTGAACACAATGAAACCGCTGACCCTAACTGATGTTGTAGTAAGCATACTATGTACAATCTCATTCACAGATGACCACCTTCATCTTCTGAAAACCATACAGTTCCAAATGACGGCTATGTTAAAGGAAAAGAGTATTTTCTTCTTCTGAGTTTATAAAAGTTCATGTACCTGAAATGTACCGAAGTCCAAAATCAGCAAATCTGAATTTTCATGGTAGAAACCTGTCTGTGGAACCACAAGGTAGGAAGGCTTCAGATTAATCTTCAAGTCAAGGACCTTCCTCATTTCGATAAGATGAGCTAATCCTTAAATAAAAAGGAAGGTACATAAAAATTGAAATACTAGTCACAAATAGTTGTTCCAGACCACATATAAAGAGATGTTATCTCAAAGACAGGGCATCTTGAATGAAGTCTTATTTTCATACAAGTTTACTGTTTTCACAGAATCATAAAATTGGTTTCCGTAAAGAAAAATTAATCACAGAATGGCATTTTCCCACTAAGCTGAATACTCCTCCCCACAAAACATCCACTAATCCAAGTCAAAAGAAAAAACTCAAGGAAAAAAAATGAGTCATTCTATTTAGTCAGCAAACAACACACAAGCAGTTTTGCAAATCATACAGAAACATTTTATGGTATTGATATATACAATGTTTATGATATATAAACATTTATATTTTATGAAATTACTCACTTCAGGTGAGATACATGTTATCTTACCTGTAGCAGTTCTTTCTTTGATTTCTTCCAGCTTCATTAACGTGGCTGATGTTAATCTTTCAAGATCCATTCCCTTACTTGTCTGGAAGAACTCTACCATAGCATTTATTGTTCTCTTTTCAGGAAAGAGAGAGATCCAAGAATTATCAACATATACAGAAGTCATTCAGTTAAAAAATACAACATAGATCTTGACTGAGCAAAAAGAATTAGAGCAACAGTAGAGCGAGAGAAGAATCAGTATCAGAAAAAGAGGGAATAATTTTGTTAACTACTCACTGCATCGTATTTTATTTCCACAGGCTGTGATTCAACACTAAGACTCTGATCAGCAGTACTATCTTCTGGGTTAATATTAAACTCTATCTTAAGTAGAGAAGACTTGCTATCCCCTATGGAAGCCACAAGAGATGGTACAACATTTTCTTGTCTCAGGCCTGTAACGTACCAGTTTTCAAGCTTGGCTTCCACCCTAAAAAAAGATGAAAAGTTATAATACTATATTTAATTAGAATACTGAACACAGTTCCATCTAGTACAAACAAGCAAGATGAGAAAGCCTTTGATAAAGGAAAACAAAATCAACCTAGCTTCATAGGACTAACATACCACACGGTTAAAAAATTAATAGATTTTAATAGATATTAAAATAGAAAAAATAGATATTAAAATAAAAATTAATAGATATTAATAGTAACATTAATAGATTAGGGAAAAATAGGTAGGAAGCGAGTTGTTCACAGCAAGACAAGAATGGTATTTTATTTTTACCTTCTGTCATCTGCAAAGTGGAGTAAAAATAACTTTCAGCTCATATTTACTAAGAAAATCAATTCCAAGAGAAAATAGGTATAATATTTATACTACAGGTAAAATAATAGTAAAAATGTTAACTATTACTTATTGATTTCAAAACAAGTTGTGGGCTTGGTTTGGTGCAAATGGATACCCTTTACTACCAGCTTCCTTAGGAACAGTGGCAAGTGGAATCAGAAGAAAAATATCTATGAAAGAAAGAGCAGTTCGGTGGTGTCCACATGCCTGATTTCATTCATATTTTTAATTAACTATTAAACGTAAAACCAGTCCAAGGGTCCTGGTTTGCTTCCATTGGAATTTCTTGACTCTATGGGCATAATTGAAGTCACAAACCTGACTTTATTGAGATAACCTAATGACATTTTTCAAGAAAATTAAAATCAAGCATATTTTTCCCTCCTGTTTCAGTTTTGCCTGCTAAATTATATGGCACACTCAGCTAAAAGCTTTTTCAAAGCTTTTTTTTTTTTTTCCAGCACTCAGTCTGCACTTTTAATACTACCCCCAAAAATGTTTTCAGCAAAATATTTCCACAATTAACAACTGAACTGGTGATCTTATGCATGAAGTCAGAAGATGATAGAACTGCAAATCAAAGTGTAAAAAAAAATGCACACAATCTCATTTGTAGCCACTGCAACATTAATCCTCGACTGTATAATATAATTTGTGCTCAGTATCTCTGATTTGCCCTTTGTTAAGGGGGACAAAGGTCTCAGCTCCCCCTGCACTGCTTCATCTCCTACCCACAACATACATAGATTTTACAGGAAGTAATCAAGCAGCATATTTGGTAGCTTGGCTGGAATGTAATCAGCTCAACCACTTCACACTGCTTAAGCATCAATTCCCAAAATATTCAGCACTTCAACATCTGGATTCAAGAAAACGATTACTCATATTCATGCAGAGCAACAAGTAGTATTCCTTTCTTCATTCCCTTCAATATTATTTATCAAATCAATAGCTTTTAAAATTATCTACAATGACTGAAATATCAGAATCCCTGTAAACGTTACAAGTCAACATACAACATAATACAAAGAAAACTACCCAAGCAAAGAAGGTTAGAAATTTGAAAAACAAGTAATGTTCCTACTAAAAAAAAAAAAAAAAAAAAAAGAAAACATCAGTCTAATTACTTGATGGCTTGTGCTCCCGGGCGTTGTGATATTTTCGTACTCAGATCAATTATTTGTACTTTAAGAGTTTCTGCCACATTCTTGTCTTCTTTAATTGTAACAGAAGTGCTTAAGAGCTTCAATGTCACAACATGAGCAATGTACTAGTGAGAAGGACAGAGAAAACTGAAATTAGTCATCTTGATCTGAAAATTTTGTCAGAGCTCGTAATTTAAATCCATCTAATAAAATGTGGAATTGCAACTATTCCAAGTGGCCATACATCCTCATGCAGGAACCTAGCTATAGAGAACTTTCGTTCAACCCTCACCAGTCAATTCTGCCATATAAAATAGTTTATTTCAACAAATGCTGAGCAAATAAAATAAAATCTGTATTTCTTTTTAAGATCCATAGAGTTTAGGCTGTGAAATCAAGTGCAGATAAGCTACACTCAGTAGAGAGCTAGCAAGATGAGTAAACAAAATTGTTACAATGACACCAAATAACTAAGTTTTAGAATTCATTGCATAAATGCCTTTGTTCTTCCTGCTTAATATCAACCTTGTCAAGGATGGGTAAGCCCTTCCATGTACCATTTGTGAGTACATCAGTCAGTAACTTAAGAAGCAGACCATACTCCCCAATTCAATTTGAAGCCTGCACATTTCTATGTGGTATTGACAGAGATGAAAGCATCTTTACACTTTACATCTGTCCAAATTAAAAATGGAAGTTTTTCTACAGAGTTAGGCAAGAATGCGTGAAACAAAAGAATGCAGCAGTACTGGGCACAGTTTGGGTTGTTCATCATCTTTGCTGGTAACAAAGGCATGTTGCTGCTCTGCTCTTTTCAATTTAACAAGAACAAATGTTCACACGATCATGCAGAGGCTGGGATTTTGCCCCTCAAATAATTCTTCATTTCCCTGCCTACAAGTGAAGCACATGTAGGCTTACAATGACAAAATTTAACACATACACAAGGGTGGAAGATTGGAGCATTCAGTTAGGTGAGCAGGGGAAAACAGACAAAAGTTTCCTTGAAGGAAACAAAGAAGTGCTTCTCTAAGTGATGAGCACTAGAAGTAGAGCCACCAGTCATGTTCAGATTTAAAACAAGAATGGTAATTGCACTGACTATAAATAGCCATACTGAGAGAAACCTTAACATTAAACACATTCTCGTTCTCTCCTTTGTAACTTTTAACTGATAAGCCCTTCCAAGAATACTATACCCGCAAGTTGATATTTTATTCCTTTGCTTAACAAGCCAAAAAATACCCATGACAAAACTGTTGTGTTCTTTTTTTTAACATATGCTTTTTTAATTTATGTTTTCCTTCCTGTTGTAGAAACAAGTATAACAGGAATCTCCTAGTACTTCTTATGAGGACAAAGGTTTCAACAGGAACATAACATGATCCCTCTAACAAAGGCATCCCAGGAAGTGGCAAGCATTAGGTGTAACAGGAAATAATCACATGCTAATGTGAATCACCTTTATACAAACCACAACTCAGATATCAGAATAACTGACTTCTGGATTTACAGAACAGTCAAGACAACCATAGAGGCCAGTTTGTTTTTTGCCACAACAGGAAGCAAGAGATAAATGCTATTTTTTTCATTACTAATGTGGCATCTTTTTCCATTTACAGTTAGCTTTTCTTCTCTTCAAAGTTGCAAACAGGTATCTATTTTCCAGTTTGCTACTTCTAAATCACTCCATATTAGGGCTATGCACAAGGCAAAACATCAAAAAAACATTAGTCATTCTTCATGCTTTCTAACTAAGAATTTATATGTTTATCTTATTTACATATTCTGCACAGATTTTATTTTTACCGACACATTCTTTTAGCTTAAGAATAACATGTGTCTGAAAGTTGGGTTTTTGTCTGTTTGTTTTTAAACCACCCCTTAAGAGTCATTTACCTGTTTTGGTAAGGAAAGGTGATGGGAGCTGTCACTATAACCAATAGCAGTAAAGAGCTTAGCTTTCTCTTCTGGTGTCATTAGTTCATCAATAGCTAAAAAAAATGAAAACCCACAAAAATGTACACTTGAGTACAGCTAAAAACATGAGAGGAAAAGTAGTTATGATTACTAACTGAAGTTCTGATGACACAAAGCTCATCTTCTGTTTCTCCATACTGCAGTATATTCCATATTATAAAATAATAATTAGCCTTAAAATAATAATAAGCCTTCATATATGGCATTATATACATAGCAGTGAAATCATTTATTAGACTACCCATTATTTCCAAATACAAAAATAACTTTATGGAGTGCTATTAGAATACATCTCTCATCACAACAGCAATGAACAGATTACAGTATTTCACTTGATGCGTTATTGCGCTACAGCTGTAAACGCAATGTTCTTCTTCTTAGAAAGTTCTAAGATGCTTGTAGCCATTTCAGAAATAGGCCGTATTTCTCAACTCAACAGTCAATAACAGTAAGTAATGCTATAAAATAGATCAATACTGCATGGTACTGTCTATGCCATTCTCTCCTGTATAGTAGCAAGGAAGATATATTGTAACTTGCTTCTTTATCATTATTAAAGTACATAGTAATTGAAAAGTCTATTAAAAAGTTAGTATACTACAGCCTACACTTACTTTCAGGAACGGATGATTCTTCATCTTCCTTTTTTCTAGATTCTCTCTTACCCCAGAAACCACTAAACCATCCTCCACTTTTTTTTTCACCTTCAGCAGTTTTCTTCTTCAGTAGTTTCTGTCCTGATCTTATCGTCTACAAACCAGACATTAGAATATGTAACTAATTATTATATACATTTTTTTCTGTAAATTATTCCTATATGCATGCATGTATGTTGAATAGATATCTGAGAGACAGCAACATCACTCCTGCAAGGGATTAAGACCACTGACTCAGCAAATGAACAAAAAGAGGGCTGGGGGGCAGGGACAGAGTGGAGGAGGAGAGAATGCAAGTGTGTGTTACTTTGGGTGCCCTTTCTCTAGTCATTTCACTAGCATTTATACTGCAAAAAGGCAGGAACCATATGAAAAGAGAACGAGTGGGGATACGAGAAGCAAGTGTTAAAATATAACTAAACAGAAATTATTTCTTACCTCAGCTTGTGCTTGTTGTCTTGCTAGGATTATATTGAAGACATCAAGCTTTCTTTCTAGGTCCTGTAAAAATGTATGATGAAATCATTTGCCTCTCAACAACATTTAGGAGATGCTCACCGATACAATTGCTCTACCAGCCCCTTCATATTTATACTCTAATTTCTTCCTAGACATGCTCCCTTCTTTCAAGGATATATTTCCTGCCAAAGTTCACTAAAAGGTGATGTTTGATGTCAGACAGCCTGATTTATTTTTTTAAAATAATCTTGCACTTCAGTAAACATGTCCAAGTTCATTACTGTGCAACCAAGAGAGGTTAATTTAACAGTAACTCACTAGAGTTCTTTCTTTCCCCAATAGGTTACATTGCACTTCTGATGAAAACCATCTTTCCAGAGCTCTTCTGCCCTAGTAAAACTATCAGCCTTGATTACTGTCATGTACATTCAAAGAATTATTTAATTAAGGGACCAAAGCATACTTTCTCACAAGAAAAACACCACATACCTGAATTTGCCTCTGTGTTTCTTCTGACAGTTTACTCTGTGTCAGCTTATTTTTGTACATGTTCTTATAACTCTTCAGAAGCTGCCTGTGTTGTTTCATGTTACTCCACGACCACATACGAGTATGTCTTCTGATGTGAATTTCAAGAACACTGTCACCTGCATATTTCCACCTAAAATAATTCCCCACTTGTGAGCAATTTCCTATTTCATTTTGTGCAAGGCAACTTAAACGTTGCAGAGGATGTAGCATATTAGTATGCACTTTGTTTACCACATCATTTAAGCAACTTTGTTTATAAAACTTCTAATGGTTTCAACATCACTTTTGAAAAAGACTGATTAATTACATTTAATGCCTGAAGAACTATAAGCTGACATTCTCTATTGACTTCTGCATGTTTACAAATTTGGGCTGTAATAGCATTAAGTACAATTACTTGATGCTGTTTGTTGAAGCGCTTAAGTACTCAGAAAGAGATCCATAAAAATTAAGAATTCAAAACTAAGACCTAAAATTAGAGTTGACATACATTTCCCTTGTAAAACATTGCCTATTTTTTTCTTTAGTCATTCTAAAACTGCGTTCTAACCACTAGAGCAAACACTGGCTTTCTGTTCAGAGATTCTGGGATCAAAGTTAGCTTTCAAGTAATTTTCATCAGTTATTTAGTTCTTTCACATCATCCTTCTGCAAGATTTTTTTTTTTTTTTTAACTTGGTTAAGCAACGCCATGTTAAAGTTATGATACATGCAATCTCATTCTTAAACTGCATTAACCACAAAGGAGAATGAAAAGCTTGGAAAGGACTACAGCATCTCCTCAAAAATGCATGAACATATTCAACTTACCATTGTCTGGCATTTTTATGGAGAGATACATTTGGCCTAAATCTTCTGTATGGTGCATTGCGAACCATGTAATCTATGGACTCCAGAAGGTCTATCATGCTGAGGTACTAAACATAGGAAAACAAGCTTCTTGGCAAAGGTTTAGATGCCATTACACGCAATGATTCAAATACATTTATACGTTTACCATGGCCTTCAGAACTCCCCAAACTACACAGACATGTAAGCCTATGCATTTTCATTAGTACATAAAAGTACACCAACAACTATACCTATTATTCTCAGAGGACACCACCATCTGAATTTCTGGTCTTCTTAAGGAACAAAGTAATTGCATTTCTGTCAGCCTGCTCAGAACAGTCGCTGACTTTCTCAAACCGGTATTTTCTTCCCTGGTCAATACACAACTTCCCCAATCCTGGAACTGCATTTTCATAAGCATTACTGGCACTGTTCTGAACACGGATTACACTTTAATATCAATGAGAGCTATTTAGCCAACTGTTAATTACCACTGAATAACTGACAACAGTATCATTGCTGGGGAACAATCTAAATTAATTCACTGATAATTCAGTGGGCTTTGTTGTCAAAGCCAGTGTACACCATTCATTCCCATCCTTGCCTCTCTTCAGTTTATAGTATCAGCTTACGGTTTTAACAGTTAAAGCAAGGTAAGGGCTAATCAAAAGAATGATTCCATTCTCTGTGTGAAAGAAATGCTACTGAAAGCGCTGTCCTCCGAGGGTCCACGGATAACAGGGTCAGAGTACCTGGATCTAGTGGCAGTGAGTGACTGTTACATAGGGAGAAAAGGACTTGACACATCACAATTACTGATAGACATTTCAGTCTATGCACCTATAAACATAAAATTCCCAAATAACACTGTTTTTCAACAACAAAAATACCCTACAAAAAAACTCCTCACAAACTGAAGTACGTGATAACTGACAACAAGCCAACTTACCTGTGGCTTCGTGAGTTCGATGGCAATTCTCTGTACTTCTACATTACAATCAAGCTTGGGAGTTTTCAGTTCTACTTCTGCATATGGGTTGATATAGAGTCTTGCAGAGGCTGATACTGGTCTAAAAACTTAAGAATTCAAATTATGTGTATATTTACAACTAAAATACATCTTGAAACTACTTAAATGCACTGCCTGATATATCAAACTTCATAGGGATAATGCGTATGCCCAAGACCTACAGAAAGAGCATGCGATTCTTACCACAAATGAACTTTGTCCAGCGTTAGTCAAAGAGAATATAAGCTCTGAGACCACAGAATGGCTTGGGTTGGAAGGGACCTTAAGGATCATCTAACTCCAACCCCGCTGCCATAGGTAGGGATGCCACCCCCTAGATCAGGTTGGCAAAGGCTCCATCCAGCCTGGCCTTAAACACCTCCAGGGATGGGGTGTTCATAGCTTCTCTGGGCAACCTGCTCCAGTGCCTCACTACCCTTACAGTGAAGAATTTCCTCCTAATGTCCAGTCTAAATTTGTTCTCTTTCAGTTTAAGACCATTCCCCCTTGTCCTATCATTATCTACACAAGCCAAGTCCTTCTCCATCTTTTTTATAAAACCCCTTTAAGTATTGAAAGGTTGCAGTGAGGTCATCCCACAGCCTTCCCTTCTCCAGGCTGAACATTCCCAGCTCTGTACAGAGATGTTACATTAATCTGTTAATGTGACAGAGATGTTTAGTTTTTTGTAAAATGAAGCTACTATGGGCCTGCCTGCATAATCGGGACAGACTAATTAACATGCTCAAAGCAGCAAATATTCATTCATTTTTAGTTTACTTACTATATTGGTAGTCTTGAGACTGGTTACCACCACATGGAATTCCTCTTTTCAGCTGATCCTGTGAAGAAACATGATACTGTCTAATAATTGCTGAAAGGTACTACTTTTGAACAGTTCCCTACAATTTAAGTAGACCAACTCCAATTCACATGTTTTCTGTAGGAGCTTTCTCCACCTCTGCATCCCCAAAAGGCATATCTAATATAGCACAAGTACTTACGAGTAAAAAGATTAAGTTTCTCTCTTCAAGGGGAAGGTTACTACAGTTTTCATTCAACTTTGTTTAGATGTTCATGGAACCTTGAAATCTTTCAAAAACCAGTATGTATGAACTTAGAAATATCATAGCTCATGTATACATTCAAACACATAGCATAATAGATCAAGTGTTTGTTTTCAAACTACTTGAGGGTACTGAGAATAAATATTCATAAACTACCCCTCCTCATGTTTAGCACATAATGAGGCTACTTAAGCCTTCCAGCATTTCACGGGTAAGAGAGAAACTAAAGATAGAAAGAAGTCAGGAAAGTAACACACCAGCCTGAGAGGTCTCAGAAATATCATGCTAGAGCTGAGTCTTCATTCAAAATGAAGTCTGTTTGCCGCTACAATTCTTTCACAATTTATTGAGAATGCTGTATTTGATGCTACCCAAACATTTTAGCAAGATTCCAAATTGCAATGGCACAATCAGTTAAAACAGGAGACATGCTTTTAGGACAAAGTATGTATTATTACATGTATTACATGAAAGCAGATGAAGTGCTTGCTCCTGTCATATTTTACGAAGTCTGTCAACATTAAGAGTTGTTTTTATGTGGAAAACATTTCACAATTATGAAATTTCTTCAAGCGATTCCTTTTCCCAGTTCCTTAATTAAAAACAGCTTTGCATTTTATAAAAATATTTGTATTTCAACTTTTCTGTCTACTGCTCCACAGTAATAAAAGCTAGCTTTTCAATGAGATTAAGTCTGTAACAGCTAATCTCACAAATAGCCATATGCTCACGTTATTTAAATATGAAGACTGTTGTAGGAAAGTGACAGATTGCTATGGATTACACAGCTTATTTTAACTACAAGCCTGACCGATGAGTTACAATAATAAAAATGATTTCTGGATAATACTGTTTAAAATTAAGACTAAAATGGCCCGTCTGGATAGAATGTCTAGCTTTCCAGGAAACAGGCTACATTATGAACTACATATAAAATTTATTCAGGTCTTTAATATGGGGAATGCTACTAAAAACATGTTATTTGCTGTTTATTTGGTTTATGTATTTGTTTTTAAATTGTGAAACAGAGGACTTAACAAGCTGCTGAAAAGATTTTCACAAGTAATCTTATGCCCATGCCAGATTCCAGTCTTCCCCCATGGTTCTTCAGGTCTTCTCAGATGTGTTCTGAGCTGCGTCCTGCTTTCCCTCTCTTCCCCTTCTAGGCACAGGACCATAAAGGTTGCCAAATCCACCAAAGCACAGAAAGATGACTTATCAAAACTGAGATTTTTAACTCACAGAAATGATGCATCAAAAGCTGCACCTATGATCTCAAAAGAAATGCCCCATCACAAGACGCAAAACATCCAAATGAAAATCCCAGTATGCGATGTGACACTAGCACACAGTGCCAAAACTGCTAAGGATCTATAGAACTGGAAAAACTGTAAGTGGTGAGATGCTTCAAGTTAATAGTTGATCAGAATAATAGACACCATCTGCTACGATGGAATTGTTCTGCTCTCAACCCTCAAAGAAAGGTTTACATGCAGGACATACCACAGGCTTTTGAAACAGGTAACTCCATTTTATAGTCATGGAGAGCAAATCTCCCACTTCTTTCAGAAATTATCTGTTAAGAACTCGATGATGTCAGGTAAGCCAGTGTGAGATGGCCACAATGCCATCTGTCCACAAGCATGTGGAGCATTGATTCACCAAGGAACTTTTCCTGTGCAACATGTGCTAGGTGACCCTGCTTGACGAGGGGCGGTGGGGGAATGGGGGATGACTAGATTTCTACAGGTCCTTTCGAACCTCAACCATCCTGTGATTCTATGGACAATTTTGGCATGACGCATTTGAAGAACTATGGCTTTTGGTGCTGTCAATTCAAACAGTGTATTCTGTACATACTGGTTTGCATTTACATCTCATTTCTGACTGGTTGAGATCTAACAGAGAAAACACCCACAGACAAGCTATGACACCAGTGTCTGTAAGTATTATGATCAAATGTCACTCACTCCATGCTAACTTACAACACTGACATTAACTTGGCTGTTACTAATATGCAACCATCTCTGCTAAACTAGAAAGGCATAAGGGAAAGTGCTCTGAAGTAATTCAGCTACTTAAACAAAGCCAGACACTACAGACAGGATAAAGAATCAACATATTCACAGCTTCTTCAACATACAGTGAACTTAACACCCCAGCTTTGAGACAACAAGAATTACTCTACAGTGGGAACTTGAACAGAATAAAAGGATGTCTTAGGTTTCCGGATCCATACAACAGGTAAGACTCAGAGTACATTTCCTCATTGGTTGGTTTTACACTTAAGTTTTGAACCAACCTTCCCTATGAGCATGAAGCCGATCTGGTTAAGTGTATCTTTTGTTAACTAGGAAAAAAGATTTAAAAAAATGATACCCCTAAAAGACAAGCACAACAGAAGAAAATGAAAGAAGGGAAACAAGTAGTATTGTACAAGGATACATAGAATATTTGCATAACCTCTACAAACAAGTTTTTTTTTTAACCACATGAATGTCATAGCCATCTGAAATAAACTTAACAGTAATGGTGCCTTTACAGTTCAGTAGTCCTCATCTGTAGCACAGAAAGAGGATGTTTGCCCTCAGACATAACTTGTATCTATACAACTGCCCTATTCATAGCACTGAAGTTTCCAATCCCTCTTCTAAGGAAGTAAAACTTGTGAGAGAAGGCAGAAATGAAAGCGAAGCAAAGCAAGTACTTCATAGATTTACAACATTACAAGCTGCAAGACAATTACTCATCTAGCTAACAGATGCTCAAAACATGAACAAAGCAGAAATAGAGAGACAGAACCTCCAGGAAACTCGCATACTTAAATTTGAGTTTAAAAATCTAATATAATGGAAAGAATAAAATATATGCCTCTTGTTCTGTATGCAATTTACACTCACTGCCCTCATGTTGTGTCTCGTCATCTGCAATGGAGCACCTTCATGTACTTCAGTCTCTTCAGTCTGACAAGTGCAGCACATTCATTCATTCATACATAGAAATTATTCTAATAAACCTCTTCAAAATTTTACCAGAGCTGCTTCCCACAATGAGGGGTACTACCTTAACAGAAATACTACATTAACCCCTCTAACTTTGAAGTCTGAGGATTGACACCCACTATCTATAAGCTCCAGTTTGTTTGTTTGTTTGTTTTTAAAAAAGAGCTTTTAGCTTTAACATCTCGTTCTTCTGTTTGGTTTTGTTTCAGTCACACAGCTTAGGTATCTGGATAACACGATACAAGTTTCTGCTCTGATAAGGACATAATATTCTGACATTTTATTAATTCTGTGTTCATTTAATAACTTAATTTTCATTACATTAGCTATGTAAGACCTCATATAGCCCAGATACTAACAAACAGTACTTGGTAAGGTCAAGATGAACATGCCAACAAAACTGATTTTAAAGACCCAATATCTGACCATTTCTAAACCTATAGGAGTTGGTAGTATATAGAGGTAACAAAAAAGGATTAGCGTTAATGATGTGATGGACATATGAGTAATATCAAAATAGAGTTGACCAAAATGTGTGAGGGTGGGGGGTTGTAGAAATTAGCATGGCATAACTTAAAATACTACAAGAACGGTGAAATACAGTACTGTTCAACACATTTCTTCTACATTACCAGTATTTGTTCACGGGAGCCATGATAATACATTTTGCTGTGTACATTCCAATAAGCACTGAGGCTGTCCAAGCACAAAAGCTGCGTAAGGGAAAAAAAAAAAAAAAAGAAATCAACAGATTCCATACTCAGTATTCAATCCATACTATGAATTCAGCTTTCTATTTGAGAAAACAAAGGCATGTTAGACAGCAAATATACTACAAGAATTGAGAGGTATTTAATATTTTAAGCACTAAGATATATTTCATCTTATAATACTATTTTTCAAATGAAAATTACTTGCTAAGAAGCAAGCTCTTAAAGCACATGCAAGTTCACACACATTGGTTAAACACAGCAGGGTGGGAGGAAGGAGGGGAACACAAGCAAGCATGCTTAGCTACCAGAATCCTGAATACATGTTATGCATATAGACTAGAGTGAAAAATAGCAGTTTGACAAAACTATTTGAAATCATAATTACTATGTAGACTTCAGCCTTGTTATATAATGACTTTAACGAGCTGATCAGTGTTTGCATTTAACTATTTAAACCATGGACTTGAATGTTATGGCTTATATAAAGCCAGTCATTTTGGTTCTGCTTCTGTTTAATTACATAGTAAAATTAAGAAGAAAAAGAAGAATTCACAACACATTTTCCAGTTTTTCTTTACAACTACAAACTGTTATACTCCAAAGATCAGTTGCTCGCTTGGTAGCTAGGAAAAAACACCGTATTACCTTGTATATTACTTTCGTAGCTTCATTCAGAATAGAAGGCTTCCAGTTCTCATTTGTTGTCTAAAAGGTCAAAGTGATAAAAGTCATTCTGTGCATCTTATACTTTCAAACACAGAATGAATGATTTTGGTGCAACCAGACAACCTAAGTCAGTTCCTTTAGACTGCATATGCACAGGTCAAAATCCAGTATTAAATTTGTGAGTTTATTTCAATTTTCAACTTGTTATCCCACCCATAAAATCCTTTGAATCTATGGCAAACAAAGGTGAGCTGAAATTCTGTCCCCTCTTTTCTCAAAAATACCACATTGTTCATCATGACATAATGTTTGCTTACTTTATTTATTAGACAGGGAGATAACCCCCATCAAAGTCAACACATTCGGTTTTAAAGATCACTTGGCTCAGAAGAACAAAACACTAGTCTCCAAAAGTATGATGTTCCTCAATCATCTTCTCTGCTGCTTGAACAAACTTCAAGTACTGCTTGCATGAATAAAAGATTGTCTTACTCTCCATATGCATACTGTCATTGCATCATATTAAACATGCGACTTTTCCTTTCTGGTACCCAAACAAAGATAAGTAAATCAAAAATGTAAAAAAATGCATGCACATAATTACCAATAAACTAAGCTCACTCAATGTCATTCCCAAAGAAATTGGACACTGTGGATCTGTGATCTGCAAAAATAGAAAAAGAACAGCTATTTATCTCTACTGCCTGCATACAAAGATGGATCATATCATTAAAACTGACTGAAAACCTGAGCTGTTTTAAGGGTCTTCCTTTGCTTCAGTATTCTAACACTGAGTTGGGACAAAACCAATACGGCTGTAGTTTAAAGGCTTCAGAATTCAATTCTAAAAATGCATTTCAGGTCCTAAAGCCTTCATATGGTAAAGAACTAAAAAACTACAAAGAACCATACCTCAGTCAGCTACATCATTTTCTGACTTCCATTCTTCCCACCACTTTGCATATGACTCTGGAAACAGTCCCAAAATAAGAAAAATACATCTAATACTTCCCATCTACTTGCAAATACCCATCACAAACTGCTTCACTTCTTTTCTTAAAGGAAGCTGGAACTGGGATAGAATAATACTAGTGTGGTTTATATAAAGATACTCCATAATCTGATAGGTGTTTTAAACTTTTTGTTTTCCAACTCATCCATAAGCTCTCACGTTCCTCCATTTCACCTACTACACCAAAAAAAAACTGTGTATCATTTGAGCCTATTAATATACAACAAACCGCTACCATCCACATTTAGAGAGCAAGGTACCACTGAACAAAGCAAAACAAAGAACATCTACTTCATATATTCAAAACACTTCTGACTTGTGGCTGTACCTGAGATACTTCATCTGAAGTAGCGTAGAAGAAACCACAGTAACTTTTTCACTGGGACAAATAACAATTTATCTCTACTGACTAGACTATAATGACCACACTTCGGTTGAATTTAAGACAGAAAGGAGTACGTGACAGATACTTACATCATCTTCATATTTAACATGAATGCCTGTGATTTTGACTTGCACATTTTTTATAACTTGAGTTGCAAGCTTTTCTAAAAACGTATCTTTCTTCTCCTCCTTTGGTTTGTCTGGAAAATAAAAAAAAAAAGTCAGCATTCAGCCTAACAGCTGATTTTAACCACAGCTATTCCCATGTAAATCTAATGCATATTCCGATGTGAATATTTAACTCTTCAGTTTTAAGTTTTTCAGATGTTTTCCTGTTCTGTACATCCATATTCTGAAGATGTGCTATTAGCTGTGTGCACGCAACACAACCATAGGAAAACTTATGTTTCAGTGAAGACAGTTCAGCTTACAGCAAGTTCCAGTTTCATTTTTATTCTTAAGATACATCTCTCCACTCCTTCTAAGGTAGAAGGTTCTCTCTTAAAAGCCCCTCAGCAATTAACTGTGAGTTTCAACAAGCAAGTATCTTTCAAATAGATACGAAGGTGTAATTCAGTACAAAATATCTTAGAATAATCTGATGAAGGTGATACTTGCACAATACAAGATCAGTCCATTAGAGCCTTTTACAGGACATTGCTTGAGAATATTAATAAGCTTGCATACCATAAGCAAAAATACTCCATTTGTTCAACAGTGGAATTATACTGTGATCATTTAAGCTAAGTTAATCATTTAACCTGAACTAAGTTCAATCTTATTTGATAGAGAGAATGGATATACAGCAACAAAAGTCCTTCTCCGGTTTATGTCCCCCCTTTCAAAAAGGAGTGGAAAAATAAGAAGTATCAGTGGGTGCTAAAGAAAGAGAAACGAATCCAAAACAAGAGAAACTAAACCTAAATAAGAGTAACTAATACGAAATAATGCAGAAATATAGTATTTTAAGAAGTTGAAAGCCATGTATTTTACCCACCTTTTGAGTGATCATGACCTTTAAAGGGTCTCTTAAAATGCTTTTTATACTTTTTACGCTTACGTCCTTTTCCAGCGCAAGCAATTTTTTGGAAAAGGATAAAATTCAAGTTAGTAAGGCAGAAATGCAAGACAATAAAAGACAGAAGAAAGTTTAGCTTGTCTTAAAGCAAAGTGACTTAGGAAGCGTGCATTAGAAGCTTTTAAAGAATTGCATAGCCATTAATGATGACATCAGCTACTTTTTTTTAAGCTAAACATCACTTAAGTTTAAAGCCCCACTAAAATAAGCAGCCAGTAACAACTTTAAATTATGTATACAAATTTCCACTGGATCAAGACAGAGTCCTGCCAATTGTAAAGTCAAGGCACTAAATTCAGATTCCAATATTCCTTACAAAACATCTCTTGAGTTGAGAAATTACAAATGATCACCAGGCTTCTCAGCAAATACAGTCAGGCCTTTTGATGAATGCACTGCATAACACACTTTCAGATCTCTTACATAAAAAGAAGATCTGAAAACAGAAGCATGACTGTTTACTAGAACCCCAATGAATAAACTTTTCTGCAATCCAAGTATTTATTTATTTAATGACTTAAGGAAAAGGCATAGTTGTCATAATTTAACAGCTAACAATATGCACGCAGGAAAACCTTTAGTTTAAATCCAGATGAGGTTTCTACTACACAAGCGTAAAACTTCCAAGTTAAGAAACTCAAGACATACAAGAACACCCAAAGAACATTTATCAATAAGGTTCTCACAACAATCAACAGTAGGGTATGAAAGCAATCTGAAATAATAACAACAACTACAAAAAATACAGAAATAATGATTATTTAAATGGCTTTATATAAATTCTAATACTAACCCACGAATTATGGTCAAACAAACCACAACTATTGCATGAATTAAGTTAATGCTCTTTTTCCCCCGGTATTTCTAAAGAAAACCAGTTTGGTGAGTTGCATTGTTTCTTTCCCCTCTCTGGCCATGAAGGGGAAAAAGAATGTTTAAAAGGTTATAGCAGCAGAAGGGTGCGTCCTACTAAAACAAGACAGAAAAAAGTGCAATGGCCTATTTAACTTAGGGGAAGAGCTTTATTTCGATGTACTTTGCATGCTTGTTCAAACAAAGGAGAAAAAAGTGCCAGCCAAGACTTCAACCTGTCTTGCATTTACAAGGTGGTCACGCCACAAATAAAAAAAAAATGTAGGGGGAGTCACAAAGAAGAAAATCTATGCCAAACAGAAATGATGTTTTCTTTTGAATAGTTCCTTTTAGTGGTACAAGGAACCCTCTGGAGAGGATAGTTTAAAAGCTTACTTCACATTGTATTGAATTTGTAGTTCTCGGACTTTCATTTGCATGTTAGACAAAACTAAGGCAACATGGGTTTACGCTTGATTATTTGCATCCACTACTATGGAGAGACTAAACACAGTCCAAGTAAAGCTTGAAACTTATTCTAAGTGTTGACTCAGATAAAAGTTCCCTAGATATTTTTAGCTAAGAGTAACATTCTGAAAATCTGGTTTAAGAAGATAAAAAACAGCAGCAGACACAACATACATTTAACAGCTCCAGCGAATTTCAGTGGAAACTGCTTCCTTGTCTAAAAGCTACAAAATAAACAAAACCAAGGGGAAAAAAAAAAAAAAAAAAACAACAAAAAAAAAAAAAAAAAAACAACATACTAAAAGCCTTCTATCTAGTCTTTTTGCCTGTCCACTATTTCAAGACATCCTAAACTTACAGTATTTTTAAGACCACACTTTTTAGGAATTACCCTCTGCTCTCAAAATATCTACATGATAGTATTTTAAAACTAAAGAATGTTGTCAGTATTTTATGACATTCTTGGTCTCAAGATGGCCAATGGCTATTTTTCTAAGTGGACTTTTAATGTTCTTGAACAGCCATTCAAGTAAGATAAGACTAGTCACACAAAGCTTCCGCTTGAATCCACAATCATCGTCTTACTTCTAGAATCATCAATATGCATATGCTCACCAAACGTGTTGTTTTCTCATTTTAAATTTGGCTGCTTTGTTGGTTTTTTGTTTGTTTGTTTTTGTTTTAAAACATAAGCTGCAATTAACCATGCATACCCACCAGGTTTGGTGTCCTTGCAAATGAGACTCTCCAAACGATACAAGGAATCTTGTGAATGAGTGCCTTGGTCCACATGGCAGCAAATAACCGAAAAACGCATTTTGTTTAATAGAAGGAAATTGGAACCTGATCTAATGTTACATTCTGCTCTCAAATTAATGTTGTGTTTATAAGACTCATGTGTCAAGTTAGCATTTACAGTACAGTATCAGACAGCCAGAGCCACTTCAGAAATACCTAGTTTCAAAGACTATCTACAGATGCAAATTAAGTAATTTTTATTTTACTTCTATCCAGCAAAAGACAAGGGTTTCAAGCCTTGGTCTCCATTAATGAGTTTTGACACTGAGAGACTTGCATACCTTGGAGAACAGAAAATGTTTTGTCAGCTTGTGTCAGCAGATCTTGCTATCACTTCTCCGTCACACTATAACCACAGAGACGTGACCATTTTGCTCGACATTTGAATAGTATGTTGAAAGAAAATATCCCCAGGACTGTTTATGCCAAGTGATTCTCAAATAAATGAAAGAACTGAATTAAGATTATACGCTTACTAATGTGAGTAACAGTCACAAAAGCAAATACAGCTAAGAATTCATGGAGAAAATATTCTATTCAGTGTATTTTCCAGATTTTCACCAGCTGTTGCAAGCTCTTAAAAGCTTACAGGAAGAGCTGAATTTCTTACGAGTTTACAGCTTAGCAGAACAATTTGGACC
This sequence comes from Nettapus auritus, assembly GCA_011076525.1. Classification (NCBI taxonomy): domain Eukaryota; kingdom Metazoa; phylum Chordata; class Aves; order Anseriformes; family Anatidae; genus Nettapus; species Nettapus auritus. The sequence goes on from CM021774.1 coordinate 6,995,983, forward strand.
CCAAGACCTTTGTACCTAGCAAAGGCAAAAGATCTGCTCATAGAAGAACCAGACAAGTCCTCATGACTACAGTATTCTAATACAAGACGTGGTCACACAAATTGCAAAGCTCTTGTACCACTGAATGAGGCTGCAACATGATCACAATTTAAAATAATCTCACTCGAACGTTCCCCTAGCTTTCTAACTCCCAAGCCAAAAGTTTAATGCTGCATCTTTCTAAAACATGACTCTGAATCTAATTCTAGTTCTTCAAATGACAAGTCAATCTACTGAGGTATCATTTTTATCTAACTCTTTTTCAGAAGTCGTCCAAATGCTGGACATATTAAGACTCTCAAAAAAACAAAACAAAACAAACAAACAAAAAAAACTTGTGACTTTTCTTGCAGATGCATTGACTCTGTATTACATCCAGTTTGATTTGCAGTTCCTCAAGTGCTGCCTACTAAGTTAAACTCTTGTTACATTATCCCTTCATCACATTGCTACTGTTAGAAAAAATAACAGCTTAAACATTGCAGCTCCTACAGTATCCAAGTCCTCCATAATCAGGGTAAAACTACAAATATTCCCTTGTCCCGGTATGAACTAATGGCTCCAAAATTCATCAGCTGAGGTTGTCTTAGTTCACACAGAGTTTCTGGCATATTAAAGACAAGAAATAAAGCAGGGCTTATTTCTTCACTGTATATAGATGACCAAATTGCTGTCTGAAGGAAAATGTAAATGTATATTTCAAACTACCAGAACATGACAAGGCAGTAGAGCCCTGCAACTGGAAAATAAAGCAAGCAGAGACTACAGTATGGACTGTTTTTTCCCCTGAAGCGTTCTAAGCATCATTTTATTTTCAGGAGATTTTGCAAGGCAAATGACTTGTGGCATTGCACGTTTTCATTACCTGTCATTCTGTCATTGGCTCTGAAGTTGGTCTCTGTCCATGAAAGTCTAATTTATACTGTTATTCTATTCGTTATTTGAGGGGCAGGGGGGGGGGAAGCTAAATGGGCTGAAATTACCAATTTTTTTACCCAATCATGGAAAATTTTACATTTCTAATCATCTAGATCACAGTGTTGCTTAAAGTTTCCTGTCTTCATGTTCAACTGTTTTCTTGTGTCATTACTTATTACCTCATCAAGACAGTCTCATTTTTTAAACTAGTCCAAATGCAGTACCTCAGAAAAAGACAGCAGAAAATGAAATGAAAACATTATTGTTGATATTTTTTGTGGAAAATTTGCAAACCTTACCACTCTCCTTAAAGTTTCCTTTAAACAAAGAATGTTTTGTGCTCGTCTAGAACACGTTATTAAACATCCATTACTAAAACTCCAAAGCAAGATACATTTGCCTCGTGCAATGTAGTTGCTGTCTTTGGTCCTATTCCCCAAAAGCTTTAAGAGATAAAACATGCCAGATAATCCAGTTCTCACTTCCAATGGAGAAAGGAACGATAAACAAAATGAGTAACACTCTAAGTTTCAGAGCAAAAAGATTTTTAAAGCACTGCAGCAAGAGAGTCCAACTGGAGGAGTTGGACTCAGTAATCTTTGTGGGTTCCTTCCAACAGGATATTCAATAATTCTATAGCAAGCAATTCTAAGATTAGCCAGACACTTAATTTATAAAGTCAATGACAACATAGAACTTTCTTCCCATAGCACAATAGGTCCTCAAATTCCAGGGGAGGAATTATTAACTCAGTACCTTTTTCTGCTGCTTTTTGCAAGGCTTCTTCAATTCTTGCCAGTTCCTTCTGTTTATTATCTTGCAGGTATTTTTCTTCCTTCTCTGCATCATATTTAATGCCTGTAAACCAAGTTGGGACAGCTTTAACCCTACATTTCAAATTTTATAAATGCATAATCAAGCAATGTGCACAATATTAAGCATTATGTTGCAAAATGTCACTTGAAGCAAAGGCTATTCGAGGTCCGAATGCTAAAACCTGCATCCAGCCTTGGAAACTGGGATTTTTACACAGCAGAATACAAAAGATTGCATGAGCGTTTAAGCATTGCTTTTCAAGAGGATGTTTCCAAGAGTACTCGATCCTTCAAGTGTGGTCTGTGTAATGTAACAGGTTTTAATTCACATCACATATATGTGATGTTCTAGAAACTTGAAAGTTTCCTTCATACAACAGAGCATCTGATTTCAAAGAAAACAAATCAAGTTCTCTGATCCTCTTCCCCCCTCCCTAAAAATCAGTTCCAATGGAATGACAACTTTTGATTGCTCTAAGTTAGAAGCAGACAGACTATATCATGCAACAGTCAGAAGATCTAAACCATGCCAGAATAATGGATTCAGGATAAGCATGCATCAGAGGAAAACTGTTAAACTGAACTTCAAATGGAAACAACCAAGGATTTTCATGAAAGGTACCCTTTATCATCTTGTTCATGCTCCCCTTTTTAACCCACCCTTCTTCCACTCATTTGCCAGCATTCATCTAGAAATCTCTCAGAAGAAACAAAAAGTAAAAATGGCAGCTTATATGAAGGAATTGCTATTATACACTTGAATAAAAGGGTACCCTTATATATTTTCCTCCCTTCCATTATTTAACTGTGTTGTTGAGGAGTTTACTTACTTGCTCCAGGAACTATTAGAAGATACAAGCCTTCTAGAGTTGCAACAACCGCCTCACCATACAGGTTCTTCCAAGGAATCTTCAGAGTAAGTTTATCTATATAAAGCAGATAAAAGTTACATCAAAATGTGTATTTCTGTATATATGCTTAGCCTGATCAGTAACTCAGGCAATACAGGGCATTAGCCCTTTATCTTCATTCATGTCTTAAACCATTTAGAAGGCGAGGAGAAACTGGACGGGCATAGCTTTTATAAAGCCCTTGAAGTTACAAAATGCATGCAGAGAAAATAAAGGCAATAGATCTAAGTACAAAGATGGTGTTTGAGTCCAAATAGTCAAGATCAAAAGCTGAAATTGAGAACGGAGTTTAATTTGCTGGGATTAATACGACTTTTCCAGGAAAATATAAGAAGAAATACAATACACTCATCTCCAACAAACATTTCATGTGAAGAAAAAAAAAAGCAATGCTGACCTCAAGGGAATCAAATTTTTAACAACATTTCTCTAAGAGTTCCTAAACACTTGGCATGTTTGCCAGTTTTTCGGGAATCTTACTTAATTTCTTCATATTCCTTATCTTTCCTTTACAGGATCACAAATGCCAAAATTATACCAAAAAGCTCTCTTGGTCATCTGTATACCTGAAAAGAACCTATCAGGCATGTTTTTCATACCCAGACTGTGAAGTTGCACAAATAGGGTTAGGCAGATAACTTTTTATGATTTATTTAGTGCAGTCACATTAGACATCAACACTAATTTCAACAGCAAGCACTACTACAGAGAACACTGAAGAAAAAATTATAAAAGAAATTCTGAGGCAAGACTCATATTAAGGTCTTAAAACTTCAATTTTCAGATTTAAGTTGAAGCAAAAACTTACCTATCTGACCAACTTTTATTCTAAAAGGTACATCCAGTTCACTCTGTAAAGAAAAGTAAGTATTAAATAGCTACATTTATTTTGAAGGTAACCTGATTTATATAGCAAAATTATTATCCTGACTTCTCTTAAAACTATCCTCTCAAAAGTGAAATTCCAGAACAGAAACAGTTCTCTGTATGACATAGCTTTAATTATTTAACAATAATCACATGAACACAGGTATCCATAAATATGGTTAGGCTTGTAGAAAGCATAAAAATGTTATCTAAGAAGTAGATTTTTATTTACATAAGAGAATATAATTATTTTTTTTTTTTTGATTTGCCAAATAGATGTTCTCTTTTTAATTATCAGTAAATACTAAGTGTTGCACTAAGATATTTTAAAAGCCTCAACTACAAGTTCTACAGAAAATTTCCAGTTGGTACCCAGCTGCTGAATTTCCTTCCCCTATTTCAGCGAAGTGTTTTCTAGATCTTCCACTTCAATGTTCTTTTGAAATGAATTAAGTACAATCCAAAGACATGAATTCTCAGTCTCAAATATTATAAAAAGTAAACCTGCTTTCTCAAATGAGACATGTCAACCACTTCTCCTACATATTACAAAACAGCCTTGAATGTCACTTTTCCAACAGCTCAAAAATATTAAACAAGGCTGCTCTAAAAAGAAGAGTAATATCCCAATTAACATCTCTGCCAGATTTCCACAGTTTTAAAAAAGCATTCTGAGCTATGAGTCTAACATCAAACAACTTTTTTTGACAAAACTAGCAACAATTCTTCTGTGGCTTGTTCTTGTTTAGTGCTTTAAAGAAACAATTGAAAAAATATGGAACATTCCAACCCTTTTCTGGTTATGACTACATATTCCTAGAAATATTTCCATATGCTTTAAATTCTCGGTGATGGAACTCTTTAGGAACTCCTAAATATTTCTTTCTATTTCTTCCTGCTGGAGGCTAAATCTTAGAAATCTGCTTATTGTTAACATATTTTAAAAAAATAATAAAGCTTAACTGGAAGTTTTCTTGTCAGCTTTAACTTGTCATTAAAATATATCAAAAGAGTAAGCAAAAAGACTCACTTGGAGAATTTTTATATCTACACTTGGTCTTTAGTAGCATGAACAGGTATGGAAAGAGGTTGAAACAAACTGTGAGAGCAAAGAAAGATCTCTGCTCTTGACAGAGCCAGAAGCAGTAAAATGAAAGCAGATACCAGGTACTACATCTACCCCATTTGATACCGTACTTTTTACCCACAGCTGAGTTCCGAGAGGGACTAGCTCAGATTAGCCTGCTGATACAACTGGACCGTAAGTTTGACCTCAAAGAATGAGTTTTCTGAAGATTAAACTCCAGAGGGGGAAAAAAATGAAGGAAAATGCTAGAAATTAAAGGTGTTTTAATCTTTTTTGGTAAAGACAACTCATTTACAGACATTAAAGACAATAAGAGCACTGGTGTTTGACATTAAGAACAAAATGATATGCTGAAAACACCTCAAGATTATAACTAAGGAGCAACAGGCAAGATCAGTTTTCGGTATTTTAAAAGAAATTTCATATGGAAGTATGATTATGCAGCAGCAATCACTGAGGAAAATAAATCCTTTAAGTTGTGCTAGAAGACTGAAATGTTAACAAAAATGCAGTGGTATCTTATTTAATGTTTTATCATTTCAAGCCTCAAACATCAGAATGGGTTATGTATGCACATATGCACAAAACATCAATTCAAACCATTACTGCTAATTTTTCAGAATCAGTTTTCTCTTCTCAGGAGCATGCTGATGATTTAACCCATAGCTTTTCTTCTTTTTTTTTTTTTTTTTTTTTCCAGTAACATTAGCAAATATAGAAGCTGTTAACCAAGTACCTACTTTGAATAACCAGTAAAGAAGGCATATTGTGTAAAATGAGACCGTAATAAGTAGTCCCAGGACCCATTAATACTACTTTAAAATTAATGTAATACTTACTAATGCATTCTCCTTTATTTGTAAATTGTCAAGTGCCACATTACCTATGTAGAAGAAAAAAGTAGAGTAAGTTATTTCAACTACTGTGCCATGCTAGTTGAAACAAGGAACAAAACTGCAACTCTCCCAAATACACGTGGATAAAATCTGAAAACCTGGTTCCGGTTGTAGAAGAGCATAATAAACAGCTATTTTGTAAGAATTATTAAACACTGATATCACAGGCAAAATTGAATGATGGTAGAGACTACAGAAATATCACCAGCTTACATTTCCGCATGTTTCTGTAGTGGTATCTTGGTTTTGATGATTTTACACTCCAGGAAAAGCCTGCATCGTAGAACCACAAAAAGGAAACCCCATCACTGGAGGTTTCCAAGCTGCAACTGCAGAGGATACTCCATAATCTCATTCAGGCTCCCTTTTCACATGAAATGTTGGGCTTGATGATCTTTTGAGATCCCTTCCAACCCGGGCTGCTCCATGACATGTAAGGATTATTGTGTAACTATTTCCAAAGCACGTTAACTTTCCTGACATAGCAACCACAAAATTAATGCCGATGAGAGAAGTCTTGTTCTCTGGCGTATGTAGGGGATGTAGGTAAGGCCTTCTCCAGGCAGTACCTCAACAGCATCCTCTTTGCCTATCATGTGGCAAACTTGGATGCTCCCTATGTTCATAAAAAACAGGTACACCACCTTACTCCATTACTATGTTTGTTTCGTACGTGACTTCGAGCACTAAAATGGGAAGTGAAAGACAGTTCCCTAAGCACCCCGCACCTGTACTGCAGCCCAGACTCTCCCTCCTCGCAGCACCACCATGCCCAAACCACCCCTCACTACCCCATGCCACACAGACCCCAAAGCACGCTCGCAAGAAATACAAAATAAATACGTTTTTATTTTCCACACAGCCGGTTTGCAGCACTCTGAGGCCAGCGGCGCCCACCCGCGCCTCGCCTCAGCGGGAAATGGCTGCAGCCGCGAGGCTCCCCAGGCCCCCTCACACGAGGCGGGAAGGAGCACGAGCCCCCTCAGCTCCCCTCACGGGCAGCCCCCGCCTCACGCCACCGCCCCTCGCCGGGGCGCATGAGCGCGCAGCCCCCAAGCGTCCCCTCATGGCCGAGGGGGAAGAAAAGGGAAAGGAGCCGCTGCGCTCCCGCCCGCCCCTCGGGGAGTGGTCGGCGGCCCACGGAGCGCCCGCCCCTCACGGGGAAGCGGCGGGAGGGAGGCTCCGCCGCTGCAGCCCGCCCGCCCCTCACGGGGGGCCGCCGGCCCTCGGCCCGCCCGCCCCTCAGAGGGGTCGCGGCCGGCCGGACCCGCCGAGGCGTGAGGAAGCGGCCGCCCCCCCGTGCGCCCCGGAGGTATCGGGCTCCTTACCCCCCCATATGCCCAGCTTGAGCTGGGACTTGTCCAGGTTTTCCACATAGTCGCCCAGGAAGCGGTTCAGCAGGTCCGCCACCACCGACTCCAGCACCATGGCGGAGGCGGCCGCCGGGAGGGGAGGGGAGGGGAAGGGAGAGGAGGGAGCGCAGCGGAGCTGAGGGAGAGGGCGGCGGGGCTCAGCGCGGAGCGGCGCCGGGCGCGCCCCCGACATACAGGTGACGTGGCGGGGCGGGGCTCTGGCCGCCGGGGCCGCGCAGGGGCGCGCGCCTCGTCCTGCCGAGGACGTGTGGAGGTGCCGTGAAACCCTGTCAGCGCCAAACTACCGTGGGCTCCAGAGCAGGGTCTCCACGGGCGTCCTAGGTCCCGATGAGGGCCTCGCAGTGGCCCTCAGTGTCCTCTAGGACGTCCTTGAGGCCTCAAAGCATAGCTCTGAGCCCGCCCATGGCCCTGCGGTGTTATCTGCTGTCCCCTCTGTCACTTCAGGTGCCTTCCAGCCTCTGCCAAGGTTGCTCTGGAGGCCTCCGAACGCCCCCAGTGCACTCGAGTGAGCACTAGTGGCCTCCCAGTGAGCTGTAAGAGCTCCATGGACTTGCCAGGATCATCTAGCACCCTCTAGAGCCTTTCCGGGACAAGGTAGAGGCCTCCAAGGGTCTCCAGTGCCTGCCTGTACCCCTTCAGGCTTCCCGGGACCCCCACTGTACTCTGGAGAGCTCTGGAGGCCTCCCAGCACTCCCTATAATCTTCCAGGGCCTCTCAGTGTTGCCTGACTCACCTTGAAAGCTTGGTGCCCCTGGGTGTGCTCAGACACCCCCTGAAGACCTCACAGGGCTCTCCGGGGTGCCCTAGGGGCCTCCTAGGGCTGCCCAGAGTTTCCCTCAGCCGGTTACTGACAAAAGCTGTGTTATGCCTGAGGTGCAGTCTAGTACAACGTTTAAGTGCGAGCACTGAGCTTTGATGCGGTGGTGCCATCTTTCCTGTCCACCTGTTTATTTAGGAGATATGCTAGCCACCATTTTGGCTATGGTTTGACTGAACCTGGGTAGTTTTTACAGCACACAGAAAAAAGCCATTGCTGTTAATCTAGCTGTCCAAGTGACATGAACACTGGCAGACAAAGGGAACGTGAACAAGAATGCTGATCCTAAAAAACACATCTTTCAGGGAGTTAATGGCACTACAGAGAGAGTTGATGAGAACATGCAGCCCTGTGTGGTAAATCTGCAGGTAGCCATTTTGATGGTAGAGCAGAACTTTAAATTTCAGGGGGACTACAGTGCAATACCTAAAGTTATCTGTCAAACACATTTTTTGGTTTGTGAAATATGCAGTTAAGCACAGACTGCAGCCCAGAGCATGCAAGCAACACAAGAAGATTCTTTATTTGGCACCTTACTTAACATTCTGAGAGATACATGCCACATCTACACATTGCTGTAAATGTATGTGCCCACATTCTCTGCAAGCATTTTTCAACAATAAAGATTCAGTGCATAAGGCAGACCCTTATGCCACTAAGACCAAAGTTCTGTTAATGGCTGTTAAACACAATGATCCACATAATCTGACTGGGGAAGTCATGTCACTGTATGCTGGAGATGCATGGAAATCCTGGGGAGGTTCATAATTGGAAAGTGTCACCTTCTTATATTTTTCCATAAGCACCTACTACTGATCACCATTACATATCAGTGCACACTGGATGTCGGTTCCCTCACGCGTACTGTGGCAGTTCTTGTAAAAGCACTGTCAGATGCTTTATTAGTCACTGTATTACTCGAAAACTGGTGCATGTTGTATTCTAGCCCTTTTGTAAGACGGGTCTACGCCTATACTTGGATAAATTGGGTTTATGTTTAGTTGTTAGTGCCATTTTTGTTCTTTCTGAGAATTCTAGCAATTCATACTATTGTTTCTGTTTTCCAGTCAATGCTGATTTTTTCTATTAACCTTAAGTAGCATGTTGATGCAACTTGTCTTCCATAATGGCTTGAAACTTCTTTGCCATGTGATTGATTTCTGCATTTCTGCATGTTTGAAACAGAGGGGGGAGTTTTAGCCAAAAATGATCAAATTCTCATTTTAAGCTCTGTTTAACATAAGACACAAAGACAAATTGCCAATTACATAAGTTATAGAAACTATAGAAAATTACTTTTTTTCTTTTCTTTTTTTTTTTTTTAGTTCTTTTGTGCAGTGTTGGCTGTTCAAATCCATCAAATCCATTTGTATCATAGAGAATCATCAATGCAAGAAAACAAGACGGAAAATTGTACACAGAGCTCCTGGTGTTAGGTAACAAACCTCCATTTGTGATCCTTTTTACCAAGCTTTAAAAGACCTTCACTTACTACTCTTTTTATATATAAACCATGGCTAAATAACTAAGTTTTGAGCAAAAATTTCAGCTTATGCTCTTAGAGTATATAAGAGCAACTGTGCAAATCAGTGGCACTAAATATTCATTATAACAATCATGGAATATAAACAGGATGATATATCCGTTTTCTCTGCATTTCATAACAGTCATAATGATTTCTGCACAGCAAAAAAACAAAGATCAATTTATCACAACTATGAATTACTGGGAAAAAAAGAAGAAAACAGCTTGTATGTGGTCAAATCATTTCCTAATTAATCAAAATGATTTTTGAAAATCATCTTGTTAAAAGCATGCATTTGAGTAAATGAAATTACTATTGCTCTTTACAAACATGCTTCCCTAACAAACAGAAATATGTGGCCTAGTGGATCAAAAATGGCTCTCAAAATAAGGTGATTTCACCTGGAAAAGAAGCCCCAGAAAGCCAAGTCTGTGTCAAATATTCTGTTTCAGTAAAATCTACATGTATTAGAAACATAAAGAGAAACAGAATGGAATTATGAATTGATGAACTGTAAAGAAGGCAGTTTTAATAGATATTTTATCAACCATAGACACATGTACAGTTACTTGTAATTACTGAGATATTTTTGGTAAATAAAGATGCATAATTTTGCACCTTTATTACCAAACAATCCTTTGGTAGTCTTCATGAGCCTCCCTTACAGATAGGATGTCACTCAAAGATGACATTAATGCACCTCCTGTCTGTTGGTAGGTACCATTCCTTCTGTGTTCTCAATGAAAAAGGTAAACAGTCCAAAATGAAAAAAATAAAAATAATTTTTAAAAAAAAGTTACATGACGTATGAATTCTGTATCTAGAAGAACAGATACAGGACAAGCAGAAACTTTGGTATTTGCTTACCATTCATTGAATACACAGATAATGTTCATTCACTGCAGGAAAAAAAAAAAAAACATGCATTTTGCCTATTTTTTCTAAATACCAACATTGAATAGACATGACTGACTTGATAAATGTCAATGGAATCACTAGTTTCACTCAGCTGAAAGTCATGAAAACATGTTCCTTGTGTGTTATGGTAGTATTTCATTAAATAGAAGGATTTGATGACTCCATCACTGCATAATAATTTCGTAAAAAGAAAACAGAAATGCATCACTGTAACACAACTTATTTATATGGCAAGATGTGCTCAAATCCATGAGGTAAAACTTAAAAAAAAAAAAAAAAAAAAAAAAGGAAAGAAAGAAAATCTGCTGTTTTGTGAATAGACCTTCACATTCTAACAACAAATATTTGCTTGGTGTTGCCTGTTACACAATTTTGTACACATAAATAAATGATAGTCACAGCATAATGCTAATCTGAGGTGGGTACATGGACTGATTGCTCAATAACCAAGCTTTCTTCTCATATTTTACTGCATTAATATTACAAAATCTCTAGCTCCTGCCATCTGACTGTTGGCAAGTGAACAGATGGCAAATTTTATCCACTGTACCTCACAAAACAGAGTATATGCCTGTTAGCAGTTGGGAAATCAGCCAAGTAATGTGGCATCAACTCTCTTCACCACAAACCACACTGAGATTAGAGGATTTTCTGATGAGTTAGATCAGGTTGCCAAAAGCCTTCTCTGTACAAGTTTTGAAAAGGTACCAAAATGGTTATGCCACCCCCTCCATGAGCAACTTGTTCCTTATCCACTCTGATTCTGAGTTTTTTGTTTGTTTGTTTGTTTGTTTTTTAATACCTTTTAGCTACAGAGAATCTCCCATGATGTAATTTTTGACTGTAATAGTGTCAGAAGTAACTATATATTTTAAGACATATTTTTGGACTTAACGGATGCAAGAAATCAGTATTGATTATTTTACCATCCTTCTTTATCTAAAAAACCCACAGTATTCCATGGAAATAATACAATATGTTATTGTTGTTTGTTTGTTTGTTTTTATTATTATTATGTTAAATTTTTATATTAACTATATTTTTGCACTAAAACACCCAAATTGCCTTACAACCAACTAGGTAATAATTTCCAAAGATCAATATTGGGAATTTTTGCAACACGTATCTCAAATATATTAGCAATGAGTAAGCCCAACATAATACAATATATTAAGATGGTTGAAACACTAAGAAGATTCCAACATGTAGTAATCTGCCTTCCCTTTTCCCTTGTGGCAGCTGGAGGCTTCCAGTTCCCAGTGGAGAATGTGGGAGAATTAGTATCTGCAAAAAACTGTGATACTGTTTCAGTGTGTCCTTTTCCCTTTCTGTGACAGAACAATAAAATATGAAAGATTTTCCCAGGTGCAAAAAAGGAAGAACTAATTTATCAGCAAATGGAAGAGTGTCAGTATAAGAAGCTAGTGTTAACTTGGGCTACTATTGCCAAGGCACAGCCATTTTGCACAGGGACATAACTTATTAATAAAAATACCTTCACCCATTTGGAGAAACCCCAGTTCTGTTTCTCAGAATAATTTTAAACTAGATAAGCTGTCTAAATTCTAACACAACAGTTGTAATTTTTGCATATAAAAATGCCACCTCTGTTTCTGAATAAATAGATGTGCACCCTTTTCCATTATACTCCAGGACAAGCCTCACTTCATACTCTGGACAAGTCTTCAGAGATAATCTGGATTAAAAAAATGACAATCCTATTGACTGTTCTTTGTTCAAAGCTTAGACCCAAAGCTCTTCACAGCTTTCATGTGATTACAAAAGAAAAAATACGGCATAGATTCCACATGGTAAGAAATAATGTTGTATCCATAAATGAGGATACACATAATCTTACTATGACAGGTGGTTTTCAAGGGAGTTCAAAGAATCATTTCCATGATCTGCTGTACCTTATCTGTGTCTAGGACATTTCTTAATTAGAACTTGCATTTTTTGTGTGAAATGTCTAAGCCAAGAGGATTGGTCTTTCTGATCAGTGTTGATCACATGTATGTCATACCAACAGAGATTTGAATTATAAATTACTCATATCTTTTATCCCAAGCCAGGGAATCTTCAGAAAACCAGCTACGTTGCATCATAAAAGGAATCTAACTTAATTTTTTATGAGGACTTTATTTGATGGTATTTCTGGAAGTCATAGCTTTTTTCCTTCAGTGATGTTCTGTGAAGATGAAAAAGCCACTGGCTTGTAAGAAAATTGCCTGAAATAAAAATGAACTTGTTTCAGTGAATATGTTGCCTTTGAGTGGGGAAAGAAGCAATAATAGTCTAGTCTGGACCAAACATACTTGCTTTCAAATGATAAGCATAATTTTATTCACTTGATAAGAATTTGAACTTATTGTGAAAGCCCATATGAATGTGTATGAATACAAAGACAAGACATTTCACTCGATAACAATTTCAGTTATTTGCACATTAACTCGCATATTGGAACAGTTCTCCAGCAAAATTCACTAAATGTTAAAAGATAGAATTGTTCTATCTGGTAAAAGATAAATTTTAATAATAAGATAGAATTGTTTTTAATAATTTATTTTTTAATAATAAGATAGAATTGTTCTATGTGGTAAAAGATAAATTTTATGAGTGGCTTTTTTGGAAGAGTGTTGACTAGTTTTGAAGAAACGGGATGCTGAAAGGTAGCACAATCACTTAGTTATTATCAGCTGAAGTTTGCTTTGGGAAGTGCTAAGAGAATAACAGTAGGGTGTTGCAGTTATAATAACCTTTGTTTATTAACAGTTATTAATTTTCCAGATGGAGGTCAATCTTTAAATTATAAAGTTAAGAAAAATACCGAATATCCCACTTACTATGAACTCAGAAAATCGAGAGCATGACTTTCTTCTCACAGAAGGCACCCTTACTCCAGACATTGCTGAACTAGACACTTTTGGTTTAAAAAAAAAAAAATCTAAGCAACAGGAAATAGAAAATTTTCACCGTCACCTACTTTTTACACTATCTATTTATAAGATGCCCTAAAGTTTTCAGATTCTTAGTTGAGGCTGGAAACATTAATATGGGATGCCTTATTTGACAATGCATTACAGCAATTCCAGAATCAGCCAGGAGTAACAGTCATCAAGGTCACAAGTCCACAGGACTCTCTGCAAGGCAATCCATCATCGCACACCATGGGCATACTCATGAGCAGGTAAGCTCCTAATTTTGGAGAGAGGTCTTTCCACACATCTCAGCAAGAATGTCTTAGCGTTGTCTGTCAGATTTGTTTTAAGTGAAATCATTAAGTCTCACGTGAAAGTTTGTAAAATGCTTTTGAATGCCAGTGAACTCAGAAAGTGCTGAGTTCACCTGTTGAAACTGTTGCCTCTTTTTGACATCTGAGGACATGCAACTAAAACCAAATGAACTTAGAATCACTGTTTTTTTAATGTTTGATGAGGCCATAAAATCAGCAAATTTGTATGTGTAAAAATAGAATATGAAAGTTGTAACAACTCCAAGAATTTGAAGACAGACATTATTTCACATTTTGTTAGATGGTTCTGCTGTAAAAGTCAGGAATGGTCAATAAGAGAAAAAAGTCACGGAGTTGACATGTGCCAGGTAAAAGAAACAAGTTTTGCATTGCTTTTTGCTCCCCAAAAGCCTGCGTAGTTCCTCATATTACTGCAGATGTTGTTAGCACAGCCGTCACCTCTCATCAGACTGTTTGATGACCTCATCCAGGGATCTGTAGCTGCAGTGTGACTAAGCCACGTGCCAGTGCAATGTGACTGAAGCAGGAATACTGTTTCCTTGCCCTGAGGTCATAAAGGGAAACACTTCACTATACAAGAAATGTCAGACATTATAAACTGAACTACAAAAGATAAAGCTCTGGAGAATTGACACTATTTAAAAAGTGGGCATGGGCTGGAGAATTGGGTGATCGCATACAGAAGTGATTGTGAGCAATGTGAATACAGGCCAAAGTCCATAGTAAAACTTTACTTCAGTTTTTGGTAAAGACATTGGAGAAAGTCAGCATACCTAAGGCAGAAAGTACAGACAAGTAGAATTGGCAGCTTTTCAGGAAAAGCCCAGACATGAGCTGTTCCCGGTGATCTCCGTGGCAGAGTACTGAAAGAGCCAGCACACAAAAGTATAAGTCTTGTAACAACGATTTTTAATTATTCTGTCAGTTCAAATGTGTATCTCAAAACAACAAGCATAGTAGAGAAATGCAAGGTTAAAAGTGATATGATCAGATACAATGCCAGCAGAATTGACCTCAGCTCTATGGAAAATCTCACACAGATTATGTCAAACTGAGCTCTGCGGTGCCCAAATTATGTGGGTGGGCAGTTCAAGAAGGAGGAATCAAAACTGTCAGGGGAGGCAATACCATGCAGAAGACTGGTGCCTGGCTGGCTGAGCACCTGTGTCTCTGATTTAGCTCAAAATCACTTCTGACATTTAAATCATCTGTGTGATTTAGGAATAAAGTTGAGGAGGAACTCCCAAATGTAGTTAACAGCACTGCATCTCATAACCCCTCCACATCAAATTAAAATCCAGGCTGAACCCTACTTGGGTGTGCTGCTTGCCTCCAGCACCATAAGCCCAGAAGCCCTAGATAAGAAGATAACCTTGGCTCAGGATCTGAGTGTATGGGAGCTAGGGAGAACACTCTAAACTGAGGATATTTTGTAGATACCCAAGGAAATTAAGCCTGAGTCACCAGGCTGGAATAATTTGCAACACAGATTTATGAAAAGCAGATCGTGTCATACCAGTTGCTGTTTTTCTTTGACAGGATAACTAGCTCCACTGACCAGAAGAATTTGGTAGACCCAATCTAAGAAGATTTAAGCAATGCATTTTGTACAGTGCCCAATGGCAAATCACTATTTTAAAAATCTTACTTGATGTTTAATTCTTTAAAAAAATGAGTTATTTAAAAATCTTGTATTAAAATACAGGACAAGTATACATATATGTATAAAGTGGGTAAAGTTGAAATTGTAACAGGTAATGTTCAAAGAGAAATTACATAGATGGAGAAGAAACCCATCACAATAATGATTGTTTTTCATGGATAGCTGTTGATGTCCAATATGCTTTACATTTAACAATAGGGAGAGATAAAGTCCCAGAACAAACTGGATACTTACGAAGTTTGCAGATAAACCAAAGCAGAATGGTATGACCAACACCAGTAATTGATTATTCAGGAAGCATCAGACAACGATATAGACTAGACAGATCGATGTGCTATGAATCAGCAGTCCTCAGGCTGTACACACTCTATTTATTAAATACACCAGTGCAAACCTGAGTGAGTGCTCATCACTGATCCCAGTGGTTGCTATGAGAAAAAAAAAAGAGCATCCCAAAAGGCAGAATCTCCCTGAGCTCAGCCTCGGTGGTCCCAAAGAGACCAAGTCCATATGCACAGCAGCCTCTGCTCCTCCACATTAACAGATGGAGTCAGTCCTCTGGCATGGGAGAAAGCTGTCACTTTTCCTCTTTATTATGTGACTTCAACATCATCAAACCCCATCACCAGGGCCAAAGGAAGCCCAGGGAAATAACGCTACTGGTCTGTTCCCTGTCTGTCCTTTTCAGCAGAATGGCTCCTTATTTCTTATACTTCTCCTACAGATCAGTGCAACTTACTTTTCCTTGCCCTTCATTATGATATGAATAAAAAGCTTCCCATAAGAAGAGGAAAAAAATACAAAGAACCAAGTTATTTAGCTAAAACTGATTCATGTTTATTTTTGACAATTCTAGCTGTATTCTACCCTTCCTGACCTCTTAACGAATTGCCCAGAGTCTCTTGCATCCTGCTTAGGAAGCAGCAAAGGCAGCCTGA
The DNA here is from genome assembly GCA_011076525.1 of Nettapus auritus. Classification (NCBI taxonomy): domain Eukaryota; kingdom Metazoa; phylum Chordata; class Aves; order Anseriformes; family Anatidae; genus Nettapus; species Nettapus auritus. Next base: position 7,012,003 of record CM021774.1, read on the forward strand.
CCTAGTCCATATAATTTGTTAATTATTTGTAGAAAATATTGGGAAACACAAATCCTTCAGTTACCACATATTCCACAGCCCTAAGCACCAGCATTCAATAATCAAGCTATTTATAGATTTAGCCTTATTTCATAAGCTTGCTTTTCTCTTGAAACCATTAACCCTCTGAACAGTCAACATACGTGACTTGGAAAGGTTCAAGGTTGTGGATAGGAATTGAATTGTAAGTTGTTGTATGTATTTCAAGCTGTCCCTTATCAAATGGAAGTAAAAGCTATGCAATAATACCTAATAAAAATAACAACATAGCAACTACTTTAACAGATTTTTTTTTTAGGTGAAAGGTAGTACTTGGCAGATGAGAAAGAAATGAACAGCCTCTGCTTGTTGTCCTTCCAGGTCTTTATTTTTGACAGCAGCAAACCATATGTACTTTTTTTTTTCCCTGTTGTTACTGCAACGAAGAAGCACTCTGTTAAATATTAAACATGTACATGAATTAAGCACTCATATGCTGTGTTGCAGGAGTCTGTAGAAATCAATGAGGTGATCTAGACTATTTGAATGACAAATCTTCTGGCTTACGCGTTTTAAGAATTCAAAATAGCAATTTTGAACTGCAGACATACATCAAAAGTCCTGTCTCCCTACACTTTATACCGAATCCTAGTTATGTAGACAGGCTAACTGCACAGGTACAGGGATCTGTCTGAATTCCACAGCTAGATCAAAAACCTCTAATATTCAAACATTTACTGTTTACATCTCAGTTTAAAAGCCATTTAAAATATCAAACTAAAAGTTTTTACTCCAGGTGAAACCTCTGAAGGAGTAGTGTCCAGCACAAATACCTTTTAGTCTGTCTCCCGATGTTGCCCTTGTTCAGCTTCCATTTGCCTTTATATAAAACCAAATAATGTCCTGATTAGATATCTATTTTCCCCAACAATAAACATTTCTTACAAGTCTGAGAATTAGACAGTCATTCTCATTTCAAACTTTTTAAAAATGATATTATTTCCTCTAAAATGCACAGATGAAGATCTACGCTGGATTTAAATTAGACACTGGCTAGTTCCAAAAGTAGGCTAGTTCCAAAAGTCCCATTAAATGGGAAGAGATTAGTAAGAATAGAACAGCCAGCCCTCACTGTAAAAACTAAGGACTAACAAACATTTAAGACATTTACTGATCCTCTGAACTGAACTAAGCTTTTTATTTGCTTGAAGAATATTTTGTGCTCTCTCACAGAGAAGCCGGAGTCAGCATGGAGACACATGGCCTCTAAGCAAAGTTGAATTCATGAGCTGGCAAACTGCTGCAGGAAACAGCGTGCTCTACTTAAAACCAAGCTGGCCACACGTAAGTAATGTGTGACTGACCACATAACACACATTGTCCACTTTCACTTTACAAGAAGAGTTATGATACAAGCACTTGCCTTTATGGCAACTAGCAGAACAGGTTCTGTATTCAGTATTTTGGCATATCTGCACAGGAGTAACACACAAACCATAACTGTGGTGTTGCAATTGTCTGATTTGCAATACAGCTCATTCCCTGTAGAGGCTGTTGGACCTGTGAAACTGATAATTGCTAGCAGAAAATTGCCAGGGGTAAAAATGGGAGCCTCAGATTTTATGTACAAAGCGCAGACCAGGTATGATATATACATAGCTTTCATGAGTTGAATTTTGCCACCATCCTACTTCTGAAATTTGTCAACAGCATGAGGGGCAACCCACCAGAGTTTTTAAAGTTCCTACACTATCCTAAACTTCATGAGTACTATATGTACACCTTTGCCATTGAAATAATCAAATTTGAAGATGATGCTACTTCTCCTGAGAATAAGAAAATATTTGAAATAAGTGGAGTCCTAACCATTTCCTTAACATGGCAATTTTGCTCATAACCACATCAAATTTTACCTACTTCAAGTATATACAATTTTGAGGAACACCATTTTAAATTGAAACTGTCTTCAGGATAGAGCTATCCAGAAGTAGATGAAAGATGAAGTGCTAGCTTAGTTAGCACTTAGGTACTAAAGGTAGTAAGCACTGAAGCTTCCCATCACCCCAATCCCTGAACTCTAGTTGGCATTTGTCAACATAGGTATCATCTGTTAGAACTAACATCACCTGATTTCCAATATCATTATAACAAGACAGTCTGTAAGAGCAGACGTATTTCTTACCTAATGCCCTCAGTCAGCTGCTTTTACCACTGAGGTAAAAGTTAGGCAGGAAGGAAAACACTGAGCAGATGGGTATGTTTACTGGGGAGTTAAACTGTGTTCAGAAGCACCACTTACAATATTTCTGGGAACTGGTGTAGTCAGGAAAATATAAAAGTATAAAAGCATATTATAATTAATAACTGTATCAGCCAGCTTAGTCTTGAATGTGTTTGTCAGGTTGTGATCAGAAAACTTTTTTTCCAGTTTGTCTTTCAGAATTAATGCAATTACACCGTTTTTTACTTGTGAGATAGTTAGAAACACTCTTCTTTTTACAGAACATTTGAGAAGTACTGAGAATATATAACTGTACAATGCTAGTTTGTGAACTAAAGTAGATCAAATTCCAAAATACAACCTTTTTGCATACTATAAAGATAAGAGATGGCAACTTAGACACAATTCCAACATTTTAAGAAATCAACTTATTGGAGTTTTTTGGTTTTTTTTTGTTTGTTTGTTTGTTTTACCAAATATAATGAGCGTTCGGACTACCCAGAAATTAGAAAATTTGGGTGGATGCAGAAGAATTATTATCTTGAAAAATAGATTTGGCATGTAAGTTATTGTATGTTCTCAAAAAAAAAAAATGTTTCCAGTCATGTGGATTCTCATTATATAACAGATGATTATGCATTTTAAAAGATAGATGGATCTTTTCTGAGTTTTTTTATTTGGCGATCAAGGTCAATTCTGAATGGGACTTATGTCTAAAGATTTCCCACTTGAAAAGGACTGGTTCACTCAGTTCATGTCCAGAGTGCAGAAATAATATGACTGTCATAATGTACAAGGAAGATCAGACAGTGCTGCTTTGTATAGAAACTCGTAATTCACAGAAAAACAAACCCCTGTTGTTTAAATTGAGACCAAAAAGAGAAATTTGAATGTAGGCGGTGTTTACCCCCTGTTGTTAGTCTTAAGGTTGGTCCAGAAACTGACCTCGTTGCAAAACCCTTTGCAAGCTTTGTGTTCACGTGGGTAAAGGCAGGTAATAACTAAGGAGAGTAAACAATAGCTCCACAACTGCAATTAAATTTTAAGGAGAAAGTGTTGAAGCAGAAAACTACAAAAGGCCTGCTTAGATCTCTGTAGTTCCTCAAGATCAGCTAAATAGGCTTTATCTTCTCTTTCAGGCAATGTCCATTGCTCCATGAATCCTGGCACTAGTGATCCCCACGTTGTTAAAGCCCCCTATTACTGATAGGTCTTCACCAGCAGGAAACAACTCCTCTTTCAATCACCTGACACAAAATTAACACATAGCAATTCTTCTCTTTGTTGGACACACACTTTGATTACACACTGTACTAGCTTTATGATTTCATAAACTGGTGAGCAAGGCAATATAATTGGTCACACACTGATCTAATCTCAGTAGCCATTTTGGTTTGATTATAATATGGTTCATTTTAAGTTTATAGTAGTTGAGTCTATGTAATGTGCTTCTGTGATGTTAATATTTACTTTCCTGTTTAAAACAGTAAGATCACAAAAAGCACACAGAACTAGATTCTGCCTTTTTAGCCCTTTACAGGTACCTCATGTAACGCAAATTAGGACTTTTAAAAACAAAGGTCTTTATCAGAGAAAGCCACCCCTTATCAAGAAAGATGAATTTGTCTGCTGGCATGATCAGAGGAGACATGAACGTATCTTACAGGAGAAGAATAAAAGAGCTTGGCTGGATTAGCCTAGCAAATGTAAGGGTGATAAGGATACGGTTTTTCTTCATAGCTGTCACAAGTGCTGTGGAGGGAGAAGAGCTGGAGAGGCCGATGCTGGCAGCTGTCAGAGACTGACCATGGGTGAAGTTGAGGAGCATACCTATCCAAAGAAGAGGCTCTGGACAAATTTTATAGTAGGGCAACACCTAAAAATCTGCAAAAATGGGACTGCTCAACAACCAGGTCTACATATCTGGTGTTTCTGAATGTGTTAGCAATGTATTTTTTCTCTATTGATTGTGTCAGTGTTGTACACCTGATACAGCCATAAATTTCCCTGGAGATATCAGATAAATTGTCACGCTTTTTTATTAACTTGAATTAAAAATGTAGAAAGTCTTTCTCTGTCACCAAATAAGGTTAAAAATTGTTTCTTTTCCCAGGATGCAGATCAAAGGCTTTTTGAAAGAAGGGAAATATTTCCTGAATGGTTCAAGTGCATAGCAACATGATGTAATTCATAACATAAATGCAATTTCTGGATGTTCCCCTTATCCTGGAGCTTGGCAGGAACTGTACTTCACTGACAATTGGTAAGAGACGTGCAACTGCTGTGAAAGGAATAAGTTCCTTTAAAAAGATAAAACATTTAGACTAATCAGTGAATAAGATTTTTAAGTGGCACGACTGATGAGATAAGTCTTAAAATATTTCTACATGTGTTCAATATAGAAGGATACCCACAAGTGCCAGATGTACTGTTACATAAAAGAATTTCAGTTTTGGTTTTGTGTCGCAGACTTGCCTTATACCTTCATCAATATATGACAGGTTTGTAATGTCCTCTGATTGCCTTTCCTTCACTGTGAGCTCAGGTTTGTCTCAAAGTTTCAGTCATGAAGACTTTCTGCTGCATTAGGATTGCTGGATCTGCATTTCCTGAAAGCTCCTTAGAAGTAACTCTTTTGCTAATGCAAGCAGAAACAGTCTAGTACCAAGTATTTTTTTTAGGCCCTGACAAGCAGGGTTGTCTTGACTTTAGACAGTTGAGAGGATTAATTTTGGCTTTCACTAATGATGTTCTGAAATGCTTTCTGTGCAATGATACCCAGTCTCAGTTATGGGCTCTTAATGCTGAGCCAACACAACATTGAGCCGGCTTATTTTGTCTGGGAACTTGTTAGTCCCAGCCTATTGCCTGTGTGCATGGGGCAACAAATAATTGCTTTGTACCCTGAAGGTGTTTATATCCTGCTTGCGGCACCTCTGTGTGGTAAAATATACCCAAAGTGACCAAGAGAAAGAGGAGGACACCACCAGTGTGCCAAAAGCACCAGCATGGAGAGGCTGCCTGATGAGATGTCTTTCTCTGAATGACAGGCAGTTCATGTTCGGCATTTAAGCAAGGAAGAATCATAGAATCATAGAATGGCTCGGGGTGGAAGGTACCTTAAAGAGCTTCTAATTCCAACCCACCTGCCATAGGCAGGTATGCCACCCACTAGATCAGGTTGCCCAGGGCCTTGTCCTTCCTGGTCTTGAACACCTCCAGGGATGGGGCATCCACAGCTTCTCTGGGCAACCTGCTCCAGTGCCTCACTACGCTCCGAGTGAAGAATCTCCTCCTAACCTCTAATCTAAATCTCCCCTCTTTTAGTTTAAAACCATTCCCCCTTGTACTGTCATTATCTGACAGAGCAAAAAGTTGCTCTCCATCTTTTTTATAAGCCCCCTTTAAGCATTGAAGATCTTCAATAAGGTCACGCCAGAGCCTTCTCTTCTTTAGACTGAACATCCCCAGCTCTCTGAGCCTTTCTTCATAGGAGAGGTGCTCCAGCCCTCTGATCATCTTCAAGGCCCTGTTAGTGTTTTGTTACATACAGATAGATTGCCCCTAGATGGAAAAAGCAAAAGCTGTTCACTTGTAGGAAATGTTGAGGTAAACAAACAAACAAAACCACACCGTTCACATCTCTTTCCATCTGAATATTAAGTTTAATGACCTACCAGATTATCAAGGCCACAGGCCACTGGCAGCAAGTTACTCCCTCCTCAGAGCTGGCATTACAGGACATGGAAGTACAGCTCAGAAGTGCTTCCAATGCTCAGCAATTAGAAGGTTAAAGTGATAGCTGCTGTTCTGAAGTGTAATTCTGCTTTTCAAAAAGCAGCACCCTTATTTCCTTGCTTTATTCGTAAGACTCCTTAACCTACCTGTGTAGCTATGTTAGGTTAGTCACATCTATCCACAAGCCAAAGGGAAACAGAGATTGATGTTTCATGTCAGACAGAAGCTGAATCATTGCCTAAACCAACATAAATTAACTGCTCTATAATCTCTCAGTAAATTAGTTTTACCTTTTCATGGCATGAGGAAATGCCAATAAGCTTAGAGACAGGAATCTGAAAAAAAAAAAAGGCATCAGCACAATCATAGCATTTGCTTAACATAGTAGGAGGTAAAATTCAGGAACTACTAGTAGACATAATTTAATCATTTTTCCCTCTCTTTTGTCCATAAATTGGATTTGAGAAATTAAGTGTGTGTTGCCTGCAGACATTCTTTGCTAACACCAATATCCTTCAGGGGAAACTTCTGTCCCAGGAAAGACCTGGATGTTTCTTACTATGGTTGGAATGGAATGGTTAATATTATTCTTTTGAAATAGTTTGTTTTTGAACTTAACTTTCAGAAAACACGTTTAAATATATATATATATATGCCTTGAATATTTTATCCTCAAAATCAATAAACTGTTTTTGCTGCTTGAAAAACTACTACTGTTTCATTTGTTCCCTTGCCTGGACCACTGCAGCTGTGGTCCCTCCCAAATCTCCCTTGCTTTGCCTCATGGCCCAGTTTGACTTTCTGCTCTGCTCCTCCTCTCCTTGGCCTTCGCTCCTCCTCCTTCTGAAAAGACAAGCTCTGTGCTGGAGCCAGAGTAGCTTTGTTATGGGAAGTCTGACTCTGCTTGTATTCAGGGACTGAATCAAGCTTAATGGCTCTGTAGAGTTCATGCACACACAGCTTTATCAAAAATAGCAAAACAAAGTTTTATCAGGCATGAGCAAGCCAGACAAGACATACTGAGATTTTGGCTACTAAGATCTAAGTCTGCACGGATCGTGTGCAAATTACAATTTATCAAGGCTTTCTAACTTGCACAAGAGCATTGAGAGGTCTATCCCTGCTACAAGAGCCATGCCAAAGCTGTATTTGAACCATTTTCCCAAGCCCTTGGTGGCAAGAATTAAAAAACAAGATCTCATTCCTAAGCTTGATCATTAGGCTGTGCCTTTTGATCAGTGTTTCTTACTAAAATGTAGCCTGGGGTTAGCATTCAGGCTAGAAAACTTGAGACTAAACACTTAGAGTTTGGCAAAGTTACACGACTGAAATCCTGCTCTGGTGACAGGAAGTGTCAAGCAACCTGAATAACTAGTGTTAGGAGATGCACTTGTAATGGGCTTCCTAATGTTTCTGGCCTCAGTACATTACCTTTGCTGCTCTGAAGCCATTTTTCAAGGAAAGTTATAAAAAGAATCTATTTTCATAGGTTATGTTTATGCATTATAATTTCAGCTGTTTAGACCATTATACGTTCACTTGTTGAAAGGACATTAAATGAGCTTCACAAATATTTAATCTAGCTGCAGCACGACTTAAGTTTACTTCTCTTTCTGTAAAGAACTAATAGCCATGCCTGGTGGTTGCTGTAGTTACCCCTTACTGGAAAAGCATCTACAGTGTTCTTCCCTTTGGGTCTAAAACTTCCTGGTGCTTTGTATCAACTGAAACGCTAACTATAGGTTTTTAGAGGGTAAATCTACTAAGCCAGGCTATGTCACTGAAAGGTTTCTATGCAAGGTTGTTTTTTTCTCCTAATACTACCATGGAGTGCAAAAATAGTAACTCTGTGAAGTTCACATTTATTATTGTATATACACTGAAATGAAAGCTCGTAGACTTTGTATAATTGGAGATATACATTTTCCCTTTTATTCTTGTCTTGTGAATTCTGTTAAAGCTGGTCAAAATCAAACTGGAACAAATTGAAGTACAGTATGTTGTTCCTGAAATAGTTTTCCTAGGGCTTTCCCAGAAATGTTGTGGGGTTTGTTTTGTGTGTCTGTGTGTTTTGGGGTTTCCATATTTTTTTGTTTCTTATTTGTTTGTTTTGTTTGTTTGCTGTTTTTGTTGTACTTCCAGCAATGACACTCAAAGAGGGATTGTTTTCTAGGTTGTAAGGTATCAAGTTTCTCCTCTTGTTCAGCCTTAATTAGATTGAATGTTGCTCTCTGGCTATTTGCACTTGTGTGACTGAAAATGAGCTCTCTTCTTCAACAGCTGGTGGTATTTCAGCAGGGAGGCAGTGTTCCACTGTGCAGCGCCAGCCCTGTAATGCTGAAGATGTGCCAGACTTGGTGATAAAAGGGACCTTGTTCTGCTTTAACTTCAGCCTTGTCCAGCATCATGCCATGACACTTGGAGATGTTCCAACAACTTGTGTCACAGGCCCTGCTAGAGCAGAAGACAAAGTAGCCTAACTACTACACAGCTTTTGTGCTGTGACAAAGCTTTTCCCATGCATGCCTATTAAGGAAGTTACTACTGAATATGAAAAGGCATTTAAAACATCTCTATCCAGAGGCATGTATGAAATGCATGTTGTTGTGTTTTTTTTCTACTACTAAATTTAAGTGAAGAAGAATATAATAGAGGAAAAAGCAGAAAATGAAATTTGGTTTGTGAGAGTACCAAGGAAGGAAAAGGTAAGCAGCACTTAATAGATATGACATGCTTGTTACACTGTTTTAAACAGCTCCTCTACTTCACTAAGCCTGAACATACTTGTTCTTCTATGTCGTTTCAGAAGCTGCAACTAACATCTCCTAAACAGGTCACATGGAACTGGAGATGTCCTTCACTGAAATGAAACCATGAGACTCCAGCTGCAGGGCCAAGGCAGTACCTGCTGCACAAGTTTATCTGAAAATAAATAAGATAGGTATGCAAAACAATACTGATCAGATAATAGAGAAAAAGAAAGGTATGAAACTCCTTCCATATCAGAAAGAGTATAGAGTTCCTCAGCTTGGAAAACACAACAGATGATAGAATAGACTTACAAAAAAGATCACAGGAGGCAGTGAGTAAGGAACAATTGCTCACTGTTTCTTCCAGTGCAAGACCTGCAGATCGTTGAATGAAGTTAATACCAAGTTCAAAAGAAGGGGAGGCACTTCTTCCATGTAACACACAGCTAAGGTATGAAACACTTTGCTATGGGAAACTGTGAATACTGAATGTTTGTTTACATTGATTCCAAAACCTCTGCAATAAATTAATAGAGGAGAAATCTGTTAGGCACTATTAAATACAAGGAAAAAGGCTGCAGTTCAGGAAGACCTGAAGTAGCCTAAGCTGTGTCATCTGGGCCATTTCATCTGAGCTGCTCTCACGTTCCTTCTTAGCCAGCCCCTATTGCGATGTCCTCCATCGACACAATGCTGTGCTAGAATAGCTCTGAGTTTGACCAGGTATGGCCATTTCTATTTTCTGGCACAGCTGCTTTGCCTGCAGGACCATAATCATTTGTGGGCCATGTAGCTGCTTCAGTTGGCAGCACAGCCAGCAGAGCACACCACCACCCTGCTGCTCTTGGGCTCCCTATCCAGTAAAAACTAGTTTGGCTGTGCTTTGAGCCCACCACACCTACAGATATGGAGAGCCAAATTTAACCCTACTGCTGTGTTTATTTACAGTAATTTGCTCAAATGTGGACTTTCACCATTAAAACATAACAGCATGAATATGCATATAGTAAATCCGAGACAAAAAGTAAATTAGCAAGATGCCAGCTACCTTATCTCTCCTCTTCATTTACATCGTGACTTATCGCAGTTGACATTTCAGTAAGGCTGTAGTAGCAGATCTGCATTTGAACATTCATAAGGGGAAGATGTAATACACTGGCTTTGATGTCAATAGAATGTCAGTCTCTGTCTACTTTGTTCAGACTGAACTTAATTGCAGGAACTGCATTAATAGTCAACATAAGCCATCTGTTTAAACATGTGTGTTTTGGAAAGAACTGCCATGTACAATAAACACACTCGCTGTAATGACTCATATATCTGTTTATGTGAAATGTGGATTTGGCAGTTTCCCCCCCAAAAAAAACATTAAATTACAGGTTAAAAGCATTTTTATAACAAGTTCATTTGTTTATGTGGCAGGTCTGATGGTACAATAGTTTTGATGCAGTCTGGGAAATGTGTTAGCTGCGGGGCTGCTGAACCTGTCAGACTTCCCTCAAGAACCTCTTCGGTAAGTCAAAGCTGCACCAAGTGTCAGCAGTGCATGGAGTTCCCTGGCTGGAGGCACATAGTTAGAGGTATGTTTGCAAAATGTTCTTCAGTGCATTTGACCAGGGTACACATGGAGGAAGGACACTACTGCCCATGTCTGATGCAGCAGTTAACTACAAAACATCCCAAATAAGCCAGATGTGGCTGACAGCCGGGCTAGGCAATGTCTGTAGGTGCTGCGGGCCTGTGAATCAGCTACCTTCATAAGCATTACGCTGATGTTCAATCTCTGATCTCACATGGGGGGAATCTGTTTGCCTCTACTTTGCAGACTGAAGCTGCCTCGAGCAGCTGATACAACACCTGAGCAATTACATGCCAATGTGGGAAAAGTCAGAAATATTCAGACTCACATTTTATTAGTCAGAAAAACACACTTTCATCCCCTTGTTCTTGCATGTAAGTATATATTAGATGTTGCTTTTAAGAGTGAAACAACATGCCATTAGGTATCGCTCCTGGGGTCATTTCTAAGTTAGTTTTGTTAAATTAATCATGATAATGCACTGGTGCCTGGAATTCTTCAGCAGCAGCATAAATGATGAATCAACTGATTCCATACACACTGAGCAGGGATGCAGAGCCTGGATGCGTGCTTCCCACTCACATGTACAGTAGGCTTCTGCTACATTTATCAGTCACAGATATACAAAATAGTTGTGGGTGGCAGTTTAGAGGGGAGGCTCAGAAAATGGATGGTGAAAGAAACATTTAGTAAAGGCACATATTGAACCAGCAACTCCGTCGACTTTTCTCCATGGGAAGTTAGCCTGTCATTGCTATGGCCCTGCTTTTTTTTTTTCTTTTCTTTTCCCTAAAACTCTTTTAAATTCATGGGAGATATAAGGAGGCCTAATTTTATTTCCTTAAACCTGCTATTGCACAGACTGCTTGTTCCAGTGGGGTGTAATACTTCATTAAATGAAGAGGACAATAATTATGTTTTGAGATATACTCTAATATCAATGGTTTCCTTGTTAAACGTTTTGTGTTTCATATACGTGAGGGAATCCTACGTAGGGGATTTTGTTAATATTTGTATTTCTGTGAATTTGAAGTGCACTTGGTGTGCAGGAAACCTGCAGGTCTCTTTTTGCATGGCGTTCTGTGTTTGCATCTTCTTACCTCTCATCTTTTGTGGTTTACAGAAATTTTGGTAGCACAGGCCTGTATGGGTTGAGCCACATTTATGTAGCTATCAGAAATCTCCTAGCACCTACCACTACTCAGTGTATAAGAGCATTGCTAACAAGTCAAGTTGCAGTGTGTTGCCAGCTCTTTCCAAAGCAAATGATTGGTACACACATTTTCAACATCAGTTACCAGGGCAACATGGGGCACTTACGTGACGATCCAGTAGTTTTACATAGCCCAAAATGCTCCTGTCATTAAAAATTAATCCAACTGGGGCTGATCCCCTGCTTTCTTTCTGATGTATCTCCTAGAAAACAATCTTCCATTTAGGTCTTCTAAAAATTGTTTCCAAGAGAACAATATACTCTGAGATACTTCACATTTTGTTTCAAGGCCCAATCCTCCATTCAATAGGCCTAGATTTCTGTTGCTGCTGCTTTTATTTTATTGTATTTTCATAGCTGTGTTTTCCTGGGAGACCTATAGAACACCTGTGCTGCTTTCTGTTTGTCTCATGATCTGTATAACATGATAGGTGAAAATAGTGTAATATTCAGGTTACTCAGCCCAATTTATCCACTTAAGTCTACATACACTTACACAGATGGCACAAAACAACTTCAGATCACTGTTTTCCTGCATGTAGCGCACAAGTGACATGTCTAGCCTCTTCAGATAACCCTCACAGAACAAAACAGGAAAGGAGAGGAGGCACGCTGAGGCAGATGTAAAAGGCTGTATGGTATCAGAGGAAGGGGGACTGATGGAAATTAGAGAGGAGGTGGTGAACTTTGTCTCCTGTCACACAAAGGAATACAGTCATTACTGCTACTACCACTAACTCAGTGTTGCTTCTTTTATAATAATAAGAATGGTACTTAAATGGCAGCTATAGGCCTGATATACCAGAGAGGATGGTAAACTGAAGTTTCCCTTCAGAGGTATCCTGGGCAAAAGCTTCTCTTCAGACTTTACAGTATCACATGTAATAGTAATGCATGTTTATGCAGTAAATTGCTTTGCACTGAGGGCTCTGAGTCACTCCTCAAAATGCATCTAACAACTCTTGTCATCACTTTTAAACTGCTGTCACTCTGGGTTATGCATTTGAACTTGCCTTGGAAAAAGAAACTGAATTTAGGAAAGTGCTGGGGAGCAGGGAGCTGGGGATGGGGAGAACTTTCCTGTTTTTGTATCTGTCAGACAAGAACCTAATTACAGAAGATGTCAAATAGAATTCAAAACATATTGACCTATTTAATAGGCCCTAGTTACCAAAGAACTCAAAAAATCAAGATAAGACTTTTTTCCAAGTAGCTTCTCAAAATCTTAGGGCAAGTAAAATTCAAGAAGCAGGATCATAAATGGCACTATGATTACAAGGAAAACTGTTTCTTCTCTGTTGGGAATAAAAAAAAAATAATAGAGAAGTTAAAACAGGGAGGCACAGTAAAATTCTAGAGGGCTTTTTTCACCCTCAACTCTTTAAAGAACACTCAGATCTCGTCACTTAAAAAAAAAAAAAAGTCCCATTCTCTGTCAGCATTTTTTATATCTTAACTTTGAAACCCATTCCATTCAATTATTCAATTTAGACAATAGTGGTTTCTAAGTGCAGATGAGGCATGGGATATTTTTTTGTGTTTTTCACTTTAACAGTAGTTATGCCTTTATCACATATTGCAAGTCTTTTCATCCTTTGAGGTCTTAGTCCTGCAGTCTGTGAGTAAAAGATCTTGTTAATTTAAGTGCAGTGAACAACGAGAAATGAACCATGGCTGAATCCCATGCTGTGTGCTGGTAATTTATCAGAAAGGCAAGTCTTCTGGCTTGTCAAATTATTGTCTTCAATGTACTTGAAGCAGGGGAGATGCTAGTCTCAGAGGAACTGGGGGTCAAAGGTTCTATCAGGAAAGAGTCCATCTTTTCTGTCTTTACAACTAAAACACAAAATAAGCTGTAACATCAAAGATGAACGCTCAAGTACTTGGTCTGTAAGTATGTAATAGAGCCAAAGGCATAGGCAAAGTAGAAATGTGCCTATGACAGTAGGATGCTACCTGCTGTGGCTGTGGAGCAAATCTCTCAGGAGGAAAAAAAGCAAAAAAAAAAAAAAGGAAGAAAAAAAGAAAATAGAAATAGAAAAACCCAGACCAACCAATAGAAACAAACAAACACTGTGTGCTGTAGCCTTCTCAGGGAGGGAGGTATTGGCACAGGGAGCAATCTTCTCTTCTGCATCAATCAGCCATTTTATTTTATCAGGGATTTGTAATACCAGAGATATTGTGTCAAATAGCTTGAGGCAGTCTGCACAGTGAAGTATTTCAGTTTCTATGCACGCCAGTCTGACCATTAGTAAAGAGAATATTTTTTTTTTACTTTTAAGCCTATCTCCCATGTATAAAGTGTGAAGTTTCCAACACGAGAGATAAAATACCAGGTCTATATTACTATATACCAACAATGCCCTTGTATTGTAGCTTTAGACTGAGTATAAAGCAACAGTCTGCATGCTTGGCATCAAAGCTCACACTTAGTTTTACTCCAGGTACTCTGATATTACCAGTCCTGTCTTTGTGTTGGAATTGCTGACTGGAAACAATCAGATTTGTGATGTCAGTGCTGCGCAGCGTCATCTGCGAGGCATGACATGTTTCATAGCACAATTCAAAGTGACCCAGTTCTAGTAACCCATGGGTAAAAATACGTTGTCTGGAACTGCATAGTTCTGGAGCAAAGACAATACTGCCAAAGGCAAATAAAGCACTTGCAAAGAGGCCAAACAATTTAGGAGAGAGTAGGGAGATAGACACATGGAGACTGGTAAAGGAACACAGGCTTTCAGTTCTGTCCTTCCTCGAAAAAGATTTATGGCAAAGAGGACACACCAGAGAGAAGAATTTACTGTGTGCAATGGAGAGAGGTGGGGGAAGATAATACATTTCCAGGAGAGAAGTCAGCAAAAATAGGGAAGTGATGTGCTAAAAATCTGAGATAAATCTGAGATAAAGACTCAGGTTCTGACCTTTGCAACAGTGACAGCTGACAAAAGAGCAAAGTATGAGCTCGTAATACATTAGGTAAGAGGAACACAGTTATGCCATTACAGAATTTATCCTTGAAATATCTACCGGTTTGTCTACAGAGTTTTCTGTTTATTATAAATAATTCAATTTAGTATCCATTGCTTTTAAGCTTGCTTTTAAGCTTGCCTGCTAATCCTTCAATAGCAGCTCCCCGCTACAGCCTGAAGGGCAGCAGCAATCACAATTTGTGGTCGCTCAATGTCCCCAGGAGAGAACTGGGCTGGCTGTATAGAGAGGGCTTCTTCTGCTGTTAGTGTGCCAGCAAGCATTGCCTCTGGCCCAGCCAGTGTATTCACTGAAAGGGCCCTTTCTTCCTATTCCATTTATTTTGGTCAAACAACAAAAGTTTGATTATATTTCTTAGGAAATGGTTACTGAAATAGGTTACAAGTTGTACGTTTCTTGCAGAATGTTCTCTGTATTTTTGCCTCTCTAGACCAGAGCTAAAACAGGACCTAGGCATATTGTTCAGGTGCATTTGTTAAAATTAAATCTATGCATAGCTCATGCATATTAGCTCTTCAACACAGCAGATATACTAAGAACTACAGGAACCGCCTGTGTTGGAATAAGGTCTGTAGGCCTAAGCCATCAGCCGTAATTTTAGACTGCAGAGATGAAATGTTAAAACAGTCAAGTCAGTCTTAAATGTAGATATTTTAAACTGTTCAGATACGTGTATATTTACACCCATCAGAAATTCACAGCATGGAGAAACTTACATCCCATGCTGAACCCATATCAGCACTACAGGTGCACTAAGGTCTTGGAGCTTCTCGGTGACATATTTATTTTTATTATCAAGTACAGCTCATCACTAGAAACACACAACTTTAAATATTTTGATTCTTTGCAAACCACAATCAGTCCAAATAGCTTAAGGTCTCTGTTGACTTTTCCGTACAGAATGCAAACAAACATCAGCAACATTTTTTGTGTTTAGTACATCAGTCTGACTAACCTCGCTGCTGTGCTTCATTTTTGTATATTTCTCCATAGATTTAGCAGTTCCCCATTGTTGGAAAATGCCTGTTTTTAATAAGAAACAAGACTATTAGTTGTACTGGAGTCTTATGATGGGCCACATTTTACTGCTTTTGTATTTCAGTTGTAAACATGAAGTTTACAGTGGAATAATGAAAGGGGAGGCTTCGATATTGTAATATTTCTCACAAGTAAATGTGTAATGCTTTCTGCTTTTTGGATTTTAAGACGTAGTTTTCCAACACTTAAATTTTACACTGAAGACATTACATCTCTTTTGGGTATTACAAGTAATTTTCTAACTGGGCATTTGTGACATTTTCCCGAGATTCCCTTTACACATAATGTAAGCAGGATCAGGCCAAAAATATCTGTATTCCTTTAAGAAAGTGAAGACGGATGAGACACCTTATATTAGATTTCTAGTATTAGCAAAACATACAAACAAAACACATCCAGGAATTTCACCTTCTGCCCTTGAAAGGTGAAAGTGACTAAAAGCAATGATGCAAGTGTGATTGGAGGGGGCAAAGAAGACAAAGCCAGACTCTTCTCAGCGCTATGCAGTGAAAGGACAAGAAGTGGGCACAAATTGAAGTACAGGAAATTCCACCTGAGCATAAGAAAACACAAGAGGAGGAGAAATAAAAAGAAGAAAGAAAACCACAGCTTTTTTTCTCTGAATGTGATCAAACACTAGGATAGGTTGCCCAGAAAGGTTGTGGACTCTCCATACTTTGGAGATGCAACTGAAAATGGTCTTCAGCAATCTGTTGTAGCTGACCCTGAGCAAGGGGCTGGATTAGGTGATCTCTTGAGGTCCCTGCCAACCTCAACTATTTTGTGATTCTGAATCTGGCAAAACGTCAAGGCCATAGCAAGGACTGATCTTCATTAGAAATGAGAGTTTACCTATTAATAAGTGGTTATCAGGAAAAGGGAATTATAAGCGGTATCCAGACTTCAAATAATATTTATTTACTACAAGAACACTGAGTGGAAATACAAATAAGTGAAGCAGATTAGCTCCATATTGATAATCCTAGTTTAACGTTTTGGTTTTCCACTTCATCAGTTTCTCCTCCAGTAATTTCCTTCACAGTATGCTGAATTTCAACCTTTAAAAAGGTCCCACAGAGCAAGTGTCCCTTTGTTGTCCTTTGCATTCATGGCAGTTGTCAAGTGCTCTGTTCCCATGGGCTGTTGGACATTAAAGCCTCATCTTCTGTACCCATATAGTAACTTGCTGGCATGACAGATCATTCCTGCCAGCTGGAACACATCAATTCTCCAGTAAGTTCCATCCAGTCCTATTCCTGAGGCAAATTTAACTCATTCATCGCTAGCAAGGTATCTTTAAAGCGGGTGTCTAAATGAAGCCACGTGTATTTGTAGGACAATACAGAAATCTTCCGGACTCTCATAATCCTTCTGGCCTACATTTACTAAACGTGCCCATTCTTTCCCAGTAGAAATATTTAGGACAAGTCTTAGGAAACTCGCTATTGAATTACATTTGTACTCAAGTCTTACACAGACTTGGGTAATATCTGGTGCTCCCAGTGGATTAGGAATAACTCTCAATTTTACCAGTTTTTTCACATTAATGGTTTTGTTTCAGATTCCTATGGATGAGGCACATACTGCAGCATCCTGCTATAAAGGCTGGGTGACGGATCTGGAGAACAGTTTAGGAACTTTTCTGAACAGAAATCAGAAGTTTTTACAAAGAAAGATGTAACATGAATTCTCAGATAGAGAATCACCCTATTGGGAAGTGACACTCCCTGCTGAAGGTCACCTTCACTTCTAACAGCCCCATGCCCTGGGAACACACAAGGAGCACAAATTCCAAGTGCAACTCTTCTGTGGCATCAAATAAGGCTGCCTTGCACTGCTCAGCTACCCACACAAAAGTAGCTCTCCTCGTGCCCAGCAATAAGCCAAGAGACTGACAACGAGCAAGGATTAACAACCGTGGATGTGAGGCTCCAGCCCACTGAGCACACGGCACATCGCCACGCTCCTTGCTGGTTTGTGCTTCAGGCACGCTCCTGCCCTGCTGTCTGCAAGGGATGAACTCAAAGTCTATTTTAGCTGTTCCAAGATGTGAGGCAGTGAATATCAAGTACAAAGCTGGGCTAACCAAGCTTAGATCACATCTCTGAAAAACCTCAGCAACAATTTGAGATGTTTCCGTTAAAGGTCATCTGTGGAGGCTCAGCTCTTCCTGCAGGCCATGCCACCACCACTACCACCCCCAACTAACTGATCCAAAACTGCCTAACTGAATTACTGTCTTGGATCAGCTTTAGACAAAATAATTAAGGGTGTGAGAGTCAGCACTGATCACAGCTGCTCTTTCATCATCACTGAGAATGCTTCTGCCAACACTCAGCATGAGCCATTTGCATTCAGCAAGCTCTAACAGGTGATTTGCCCACCTGGGCTTCAGCCTCAGCTTCAGCACAGCTCAGCAGTCCCCACAGGCTGGGCAGCAGGTTATGTGCAGCCCATTTTTAACATCAAAAGTTTTGTCACACCAAGTAGGTGTGGGAGCAATGCTGGGCCTCCAGCTTAGCTGTAACTCTAGCATCCAGCACAACAAAAGCCAGCTGTGCCTACTGCCCAACTCCTTTTCGAAAATCCCATGACTGGGATGCCAGCAGAAAGCAAATCTGGCAGGCACAGCTCTGCTATGGGCATGGGGCTGCTAGAATGATTCAAGCTAAAGTGCACTCAGCTGGGATATCATCTAGAATCACAGTTACATAAATAAAATGGTGAAACCAGAGAAACCTCAGACAAACTTAGGCTGTCTCTGGCATTTCAAGATAATGTCTGTTACTGTTTTTACTGGGATGATAAATTGAGGTTTATTGCTTGCTGGAAATTGCTAATGGTTAGGACAGGAAGGCTTGAGCAAAAACAGAGCAAAGATTGAAGTTAGATGGTTTCAGTTTATGGAACTGTGCATTTTGATAAGGGGATGACAGAAATAATGTTGGGAATTTGAGCAGTGCCACTCTGAGCTACTCCTCATCCATCAGCTCTGCATGTGAGAAAATGACCACCTTTAATATGAGCCTCTTACCCAAGTGGTCTTAGTGTGTTTCTCGTTTATTATGTCAAGGCAAGGAAGGGCTCATCCTTACAGGCAGCTGAGGAACCTGGTGAGACAGCCACAAGCAACCCACAGCGCTTAGGGTTATGCAAACATTGGAAAACTATACTTGTATGACCTCCTGGACTTCACAGCAACAGTTTGAACAGGCTGTGACCTGTTTCCCTGTACGTGGCTCCTCAGCTAAGCAATGTAGTGAAGACACAGAACTTTGGCTGGCCCTCTTACTTTAAAAAAAAAAAAAAAAAAAAAGTGCTACTCTTTTGTTTCTTGCAGTGAGAAGAAGCCACAGCCTTCTCATTTACCTTGTGTTCTTTCAAATGCTTCCTGATTTTGCCCTGAAGAGGCTGAGAAATGCAAGTAGAGAAATCATTTAGCTTTAACAGAAAGGAAATGAGCTGGAAAATCTTGTTCACTGTTTTCTGTCCAGTACATGCGATGCTTGGCAAGGTCAGGTTCTCACTGTACCACTCAGGATAGCTAATTTTGTAGCATGACAACGTTTATGGCCAGAAATAGAAAAGGAATAGCAGAGGGAATTAAAAAAATATCAGAAGACATAGCTGTTTGGTCACTTGTGGTGGTATCAAGGCAAAAAGAGACTCATTTCATTCGTTTGTTGGACCATTCTTCTCATTTTTGGGACTGTGTTAAATTTCCACTTGTCAACTACCACCAGCAATGTGAGCTGTAGCCATTTTTGTTCCTCACAGGAGCACAGAACTTCTGGAAGATCTTTTCCTCTCATAAGGATTCCCTAAATGTGAAGAAACTGGCAGCATAAAGCATGACTTCATAGCAATCCCAGTTGATGCAGACACAAAGGACCAATGCACAAACCCAAAGCAGCCCCTGACCGCAGGCAGTGTGCTTCTGTGCACAGACCAGGCTGAGGTTTCGGGCATCTGCAGCTCTATCTCCTCCTGCCACCTGGGTTTTCTGTCAGTCCCTTTTCTGCACAGTACATCAGTTCACAGACACTTCTGCAACATTCGGCTTCCTTTTACCTCCACTGTGATAAAGGATTTTCCAGAAAGATTTCAAAAGGAACAAAGAAAGATTTTTTTTTCTAACACAATGTTAATAATGTTAATATTCCTAGAGTACATTTCATTGACAATCAGCATTAAGTCTGTATTGAAAAGCCATCTTATTTTAAAATGCAGACAAAATCGTGGGGGTTTCGTGTGTTTGTGCGTGCGTTTATGTGTGTGTTCAGAACACGTAATAATGGAAGACAGATAGCATTTAATTATGCCATTCATTTTGTGAATGTAAGGCTGCTGTTTGTTTTAATCAAACATCCTGCTACAAAAAGCCATCAATAGATGTGACTCATTACCTTTCCTACCTTGGCCAAATATTGTGCCCAACAATTCGGCCCCCTAAGCAAGCTGGAGGACCTCTGACCTAGATGCAGGACAAGTGGGCAACTCCGAGGCAGGTGGTGGGTGCTGGAGAGCACTGGGACAGCCCAGCGAGCACACGACCTGTGGCACGAGGTCCCAAGCAGTCCTGAGGAGAGCAATCCTATTTACATAGATATCTCCGGGACAACTACCCTAGCCTGGGGGAAACAGCCTGGCAACATGAAGATAGGTTTTGCAAAGATTTGTACAGAAAAACAGAAAAAAGCTGTTCTTTTTTCCTTAGTTTTCTGAGGAAAATTAAAGTTACTTGCAGCAATTAATAGGTGAAATCAGAAGAATTTCTGCCCATGAGATCCCACCATTCTTCCAGCCTTTCATCACAGCCACTGCAGTGGACTGGAAAAGCCGAGGGGCTGCCTACTGAAAGAGCTCCCCCCCGGGAAGGGCTCGAAGACAACAGGGGAGCCATTTTCAGCAGTGCCTTTCCAGAGCCGGTCTGAAAAAACAGGAGCAGCTTAGAACAAGTGGTGCAATACATGGAATGTGATACTGCAGTCACTGAGCCGCCTAATCCCTGATCTACACATCTGTCCTCTTAGGCTTTTGAGGTCATAGATATTTGCTTCCCTCGGTGTTATTCCTGAACTTTACGTGAAAAGCAGCATGGTTATAGGGACTGTTTTACCCTACTGTACTTCAGGATGTTGCACCACAGAGTGGAATCTGCACAGATTTGTTTCTGGACCTTGGATTTATAATCAGAAAAATGGCATCAAAATAAAGGAAAACATAAGACTTTCTTTGCGGTAACGTTTGTCCCCAACCATTTGAAGAGGCATGCCTAAAATAACTCTATTTGAAAAGGCCAGCACAGTAAGTACTTCCCGTGCAGCAGAAACAGATAATATTTGCTTAGCAAAACAGGAGTCCAGGACCTTGGCAGAAAGAACTTCTTTTCTCAAATATTTGTAATTCTTCTAAAACACAGTGTTACCAGGTGATCTTCTGGCCATCTAGCACCACTGAACAGCACTGAC
Organism: Nettapus auritus; assembly: GCA_011076525.1. Lineage (NCBI taxonomy): Eukaryota > Metazoa > Chordata > Aves > Anseriformes > Anatidae > Nettapus > Nettapus auritus. The sequence goes on from CM021774.1 coordinate 7,033,022, forward strand.
CAAAACAAGAGTTCTGCTTGAGAGAGCCATTTAGGGTAACACATTTTTATATGTGGTGTTTTAAAGTTAGAAAACTTTTGACCAGGGCATTTCTTCACTCTGAGGAGTTGTTTTCTAGTGCCAGGAGGTGGATTTTCTTTCTGCTGTTGACTCTCGTATCAGCACTGAAGCATCATGAGTCTTTTCCAGGTTGAAGTATCCGGTTGCCTTCTTGTTTGCTTATGCAGGTGTTTTACGTAATAGCCCCAAGACAACAGACGCTGTTGGAAAGCAGCTGCAGCATAGGCAGTGCTGTACAGTTCACCACTTACAGTTCAATTGACCTCTAAGAGCACAAGAAAACAAGTCCTACAATATTTGATATTAAGGCAAATCGAACTGTTCAAGTTGTATTATGGCTTTGCATTGCTAACAAAAACAGTGCCCTGGGGAAGAGAGAAAGGGGAGAAAGGGAACAAAACTCCTTTCCTTCCAGCATTCATACGTAGCCTGAGTCTGACTAATGAAGCTGAATAAGTACTTAGTTCAAAGTTCTCATATGAGAGAAGAAAATTACCAAAGAAGAACTGAAGTTACATTATTTACCAGAGAAACACAGGCAAAGTCCAGCCGTCCCTCCCATGATTAAACTCTGCCTTTGAATTAGGTCTGCAAGTCTGCTGCTGCTGTCAGCTGAAGGAGCAAGTCATCCCCTAGCAGGCAGGTCTGTCATCAAACCTCTGTAAGGAGACTTTCTCAGACATTAGTCATTTTTAAAAGCATTAGAAACAGCTCAGTTCTCTTTCAGCTGACCAGAGACGACAAATTTTCCTCTCCAAATACCTGACTAGATGAACTGGAAACTTATTTTCCTATTACAGGAAGGGAGAGCTTTCTCCAAGGACTTAGCTCCTTCCCTGCAAGATGATGGATGAGACTTTACAACCACCTGCCTTTGATGCCAGAAAATACGCTATGCCCATTCACCTGGAGAAGAGAAGATTCAGGAGAGATCTCATAATTGCATATAATGGGCTGATGGGCAGCGATAAAGAGGACGCTGCTCACAGCAGCAGTCGGGATTCGGTCTCCAGAGGCCCCTTTCCACCTCAGCTGATCAGTCGTTAAGCATCCTTGTCACAGGGCAGGTAGATACACACTGTAGTGTGACTGTGAGTGAACCTCTGAACTGTTCTCCTCTGTATATCTCAGCCTCTTTCTCCATATGGGTATACCTGCAAAGAAACCTTAAGTCCCAAGGACTAAAACTGTGATGGTGGATGAGTGATCAGCACGAAGCAGAAGCATTTGACTTCCTATGGGGAGCTCCATACAACATGGGAGAAGTAGAAGAAATGTCTCCTTTGTAAGTCAGTTTGGCATGCAACGACCATTTAAAAAGGCTTCGTTTCATTTGCAGCAATCTTAACTCTTCCTTGAAGGCACACTTTTTAATTTCACATCTCCCCACTACCTTTGTATTTTTGCTTATAGTCAGCTTGCCCAGATTCGGGGATACAAGTGACAGTGCATCACCTCCTGCTGTGCAAACATGTATTAGTACATTTAATTCTCTCCTTTAGCACAAAGGAATTATTACTACATTTGATTTTAATCAGCTTCTGGGAATATACTTGGCCATTCCCCTGTGCAAGTTGTGCTTTGTACGAGGATTCTGTTTTAAACATCTCACGTGAGATGGATCAAGGACTAGCAGTAAGTATTTCTGACCACTCATCATCACAGTTAACATCCTTTGAGCTTTTTCTGCTATACCAAGGAAGAAAATCCTTCCTGGGGTAGTAAAGCCTGAAAGAGAATCAAATGATTAGGTGGCCAAGCAATACTACAGCCTCGAACCTCAAATGAATAGGCTCATGGTTTGCAGGCAGTTATACTCCTACCAGAATAGGGCAGGGGGAGGATCTACTAGAAATCCTTTTGAAAGATCCTTAAAGCTGTCGATTTTGGCAGACACAAAGCCCTATTTCTACAGCCTCACAATCAAGTCTGAGAAAAAAAAAAAACAAAAAAAAAACCTTTTCTGTGCCCCAGGCCTGTGTGGACTGCTCCCCCATTAAGGCTTATCTACCTTTCACATAATGAAGCCTGCAGCTTAATCAAGTGAGGCAGCAACAGGCCTGGATTTCCAGGACTGAGCTTCTGTCTCCTTGCACTTGCACAGCTGCAGTTTCTACAAGTTTATTTGTTCCACTGAGCCCCCAGTTCACCACAGCCAAAAAAAAAAAAGGGGGGGGGGGGGGGGAAGACCCTTCAAGCATGCAGAAGCTCTGTACCTTTGTGACTCTCATGACATTGAAGCAAGCACTTCAGCCACTCACCATTTGCTGGTTCAATATGGAGAAAGATTATCCTAATTTTACCATAGTGCCTTGAACAAGGTCATCAGCTGAAGCAGGAATTCAACCCAAAGATCCAAAGCTATTTTCTACCCATTCAGCACTGATATCCTATCTGCCTCAGTTGAAGAAAGGATGCAATAGCTGAATTACTGAGGGTCATAGCTCCAGGGTACATTCCTGACCAAAACATAATTACCTGGCAACTTCATCCTGGCAGCTGCAAAATCAACCATGGAAAAGAAAGGTAAATGAAGATATTAATGGTGCTACAGCGATCACCCTCTCCATAGTGACGCATGGCACGAGCCACCTGACTGCTTAATGTTGACAATATAGGTCTGTGAGAGAAAGAGCCGAGCCTGCAAGCAGTGACTTTTAGCTTGTGCTCAGCAGAAGCTGATCTTGTTATCCTCACAACATGGAAAACCACTAATGCCTGCTTTGGGAATACAAATCCTCCCCCCACTTCCTAGGAGAACGGTTGTTTCCTAAACAAACCTTTCTCTCCCTCCCCAAACACAGGGCACATTAAACCTTCCTTTCTGTAAATGAGAGCTGTTTAAACGGTCTATTTAACTAATGTAATACCTAGGAGCTGTGAGAGTTCAGCACCTACTGTGTGCACATGCCACGTACCTGCTTACTGACAAGAGGGAGTGAAAAACAACCCTCCCACCCCCTCAAAGCCATATACCAAACAGCTTGGACTTGGTAACTGCTTGATGCTTTATCCTAATGGCAAACTAGCTCTTCTCTCCCCTCCTCCACCTTCACAGGCAGAAGATTTGCTCCACAGCCACCTTTGAATTTAGCACCAAATGCCTTACAGAGCTTGAAGTCTTAAGTAAAATAAGGCACAACAGCATGAGAGCAATATCAAACATAGTGCTTTGAAGGACTCTTTAACAAAAAGAACCAAAACTTTATTCAGTACAAAACTTCCAGTATACAAAATAACTGTTTAAAGTATTACAAGGACAACATGCTTGTTAAAGACAATTCCCGTTCTCCTAAGGTGTAATCCCGTTTCATACTGCACCCTTTGTTTGTTGCTTTCATCCTCACAGAGAGGCTGTGAAGCTCTTCTTCTGTAATGCCATCAAAAAAGAAGTCCTCATTGAAGATGGGATTCCTGCTTCTCTTTATAACTGTGCTTCTCTGCTTCTGTGTTTTCCCTGGTATCAGGGAGAAGGTGATGCAACAGTTTATGGTTTTGGGGTCTACAGAGTCATCATATAAACCTTCTGCACTGATCAGGCGGATCCGCAGCCTTTGGTTTTCTGAGCAGTATTCAGCTGACAGCCTCAGCATGCCTCCCTTGTCCATTACCACTGTGCTCTCTCCCACCAGTCTCTCCCGGCTGTGGGTAATGTCCAGGGGAAAGATGGGAGAACAGGACATGCTAAAGCTCCGCATGGCAAGCAGCCCCTCTGAGGCCCGCCTGATGGCACTGGGGCTGTTATCAGTGGAGCTACTCTCCTCTGTAGACAGAGAGTTGTTCCTGGCCATGCTGGATTTGTTCTTGGCTTTCAGTGCTCGGCAGAGCAATCCCTCTTGGCTTCGTGTCTTGACCAAGGAGCAGGGTTTGGGAGGCGATCTGCTGAGAAGTGGGGAGCTGAAAGGAGAGGAGTCGCTGGAGGAGGCAGTATCGCTGTCACAGGCACTTTGCCTGTGCAGGGAGAGGTGCTTTGGAGGCAGCCTTACAGACGCAAAGCTGATAGCAATAGGATTAGACATATTCCCTTTGCCACTGAACGTGTTAGCTCTGGATCGAGCCAGCATCTGGCCGGGCAGAGCACCGCATGTGTCGCCATGGAAGATCGACTCCTTTCTCCTGGTGTGGGGACTCTCCAGCAACGTACAGAAGCCATAGGAAGTGGGGGCTCTGGGGAAGTGAGGCAGGGAGAGCGCCGCTTGGGACTGTGGGTCTGAGTTGGTGCTTTCTTCCTCGAGGGTTGGGATCTCTTCAGCACTTTCTACCTGGATGAGATGGGGCAAAGAAGAGCTGGAGCTGCAGTCAGAGGAATTAAGATCTGTGTCCTCCGAACCGTGGTGCTGGTGGGAGCCAGAGCCCTTCGCAGGAACAGAGGTGGCCAGCCTGGGGGGGATGCAGAATTCCGGGATTCTGTCCGGGGTGAGCACATTGGGAAAAGCAGCAGCACCCAGGCGGCCTTTTTCTAGCACGTTTTGGCCAGGGGGCAGTCCCAGGAAGGCAGAGCAAGGGAGGCTTCTGTTTTCATGGGATGCTCTGATCTTTTCCAAGAACCACATCGCTGTAGCCAGCCTGGGCGTCCTCGGAGGGGAACAGCCGAAAGCACAACTCCACCTGCAGACACAGAAACACAAAAGTACGTGAACACCTTTCTCGGATGCACAACAGCAAAGGGGCAGCGAGCGGCAGGACCGGCACCGGCGCAACCCGCGGCGCTGCAGCAAGCGGATCGCGCCGAGAGGGCGAAACGAAGCCGCTCGGGAGACCCCACGGCAGCCGTCTGAGAGCAGGGCAGAGCTTTTTGCACGTACCTTGCCAAGGGAAGCCGCGCCCCGCAGCCCTCTCCTGCCGCTGCCGCTTCCCCGCACCGGCCGCTGCCCCTTTTCTAGCGGCGCCGGGCGCCTCCCACCGCGCCACCGGCGGAGGGAGGGAAGGAGGGAGAGAGGGGGCGGCAGCCCCAGCTTCAGCTTCAGCTTCAGCTCCAGCTCCAGCTCCAGCCTCAGCCCCAGTCCCGGTCCCGGTCCGGCCCCGCTCCACACTCCCGCGGGTGGCCAAACGCGGCCCCCGAGCCAGCCCCAGGGCGCGGGGCCCCTCGTCCTTGCCCTACCGCCGGCGTCCCGAGGTATTAACTAACAAACCCGGGACAAAGGCGGGATTGTCTCACTGCTCCTTTTCTTCTCGAGATCCTGGCGGGTGTCCAGCGTGAGAGCAGTAGGAAGCGTGGATTACAGTTTTGCAAGCTCATCTGAAAAGAACTTGGTCTCTTTTCTGCATCGGGATATGTGCCCCCCTCTCCTCGTTATCTACCAAGACCATGAGACGACCAAGCCCCGACCCCGTGTCCTATCAGTGATGCTGAGCAGCAGCAGAAATGGGCATGCACGTGAAATGAGGAGAAGGACGAGGCAAAGGAGTGCCCTGGCAAGTCACCTTGAAATGGAATATCTCCCAAGCGCAGGCATGCGTGACCCTTAACAGACACTGCACACAGTGGGTGGGATCCATCGACTCTCCCAGCACAGCTTTGCGGTGCAGCAGGGCACAAATGGGCATCTGCAAACTTTGTAATTACTCTGCAAGCTGCTAATAGAAACCTTAACAGCAAAACCAAAACAACCTGCCAGAGAGGTTAGCCGAGTACTCAGTTGAAGCTGTATGCCTGTAACACACTGACAGCAGACAGTTTTGTCTTTGCTTTTCTCCCTGAAGAGCTGAAGTTCATGTTTACTCACAGCTTGGGTATGCTCAGAGGAAACAAAGCTAGTGGGTTTCAGGGGCAGGGAACATTTTGAACCTGCTGAAAGGTTTAGATAGGAACACTCAAGGCTGAACCTTGCCTCTCTCTTGCTTGTTTTACAACAATTAAACTTCACTTTCATAATAGTCCTCTAGGGGTTTAAGTGATGGGGAAAAAATATGCCATGCTTTGTAAAAGAGTTCAGGACACCCCAAAACGTCCTAATAATATTTCAATTGCTAGTGCTTTTGCAGTTTACTTCAGTAGGTTTGCTTGTTGTGAGTGTGGTTCAAATCATCTCCGACCAAACTGAGAGGCTTGGAGGGGGGCTGGCCCTTTTCCCAGCTAACGTGACTTTTTGTTGGCATGGGAGGAGAAGATGGGGATGGCTCCTTCAGGAAGCAGAGCTGTGGGGCACACACACTTGAACTGTTTCAGACCAGGCAATATGATCCTATACACATCACACCTTACATACCATGTAGTTTCTGCAAAGTGAGCTTTTTCCCAACGTGCACACTTCTGCTTTTAATAACAACAAAAGATTGGCTTCTAAAAATGGAGAAAAATTAAGGAATCAGAGATTTTTAGTAGGAACATTATTACTTCCAGTGATGGTTCACACACGTTGTCCTGATACAACAAGTACAACAACTAGCATCAGGCAGCAGTTACAGAAGGTAACTGTTTTGTTTGCCGCCCTGTTTTAGGTACTTACTTTCTGCCTCGTCTCCTGAGGCTTCCCGTACACCCAGTGGAAAATCCCTCGGGTTTCCCCGAATCCCCCCTTCCCCTAAGGCCTGTGCATTACAGCCATTTGCCAGATGGCGGGCGCGCTGGGAGCTCGGCAGCGCTGGAGTACTTGTACATCCCCCCTGGAAAGAGGCACTCAAACGGATGATTAGCTCTTTAGCTTCCTGCGTTCAAAAGCTTCTCCTTTCCTTGATTAGTTTCAGGCCGTAATTAAAAACCGCTGCCAACGAGGCTTCCTGTTGCTATAGCAAATTTCTGCAGCGAGCCACTTTGAAACCGGAAGGGATGTGGCTGGGGGCACGGCTTTCCCTCGGCTCCCGTCCCGGTCCCTGCTGCAACGCGGGGTCCGCCCGAGCCGTGTCGGGGTCTGCCGCCCGCGGGGGCGTTTGGGGCCCGCCGGCTCCGTGCCCGCCCTGAGCCCAGCGAGGACCGGCCCCGAGCCCCCCCTGGTGGCCTCCTGCCTGTCCCAGCTCCCTCACGGGGCTGCTTCGGGACTTGGCTTACCCCTGGTTGCAGTCTGCTGTAAGCAACTGTGTGCTGCTTATTTATTAAAAAAATGGTACGTGTATACCCTCCCACACACAAACTACCCACCCTCTCTCATTTCTGTCAGGGGAGGAGAACAACATTACCCTGTGCAACTGCAAGGCCTGTGCAGTGCAGCTGTTTCGGTAGAAGATAACTGCTGGAGTAATGACGGAAATTCAGAACTGGTTTCCCAGTCTTCATCTCTGGCAGTGATCGGTTCCAGGGGCTGGGTCCTTGCAGTGTGAGGAGAAAACTTACACGCAGGGGTAGGCAGGGGGTCCCAGGGGGAGCGACAGGAGGCCCCGCACAGCAGATGGGCAGCAGGGACGGGGGTTCCCCTCGCAGGGGCTCAGCACGGCCGCCTCCCTCACAGCCCTGCGGAGGGGCTGAGGGTGGGCTCCCTGTAGAAGGCATCAGAGCCCGTGCAAAGGTGAGCTTGGTCACCACTCAGGCTTTGTCCTTCCTGCTCAACAAGTCCTGTCAAGATCAGTGGGAAGAAAAAGAAAAACTTCTGCTCCGCTGTAAACAGGGAATGTGCAAGGCAGGCATAGATGAGGGAACACAAAATCTGACATTCTTAAAGCAGGAGAAAATCGCTTAGTGCATTATATTACCTCACATGATATATGCAAAACTTCCCCAGGCTTCTGCGAGAATAAATAACCCAGTTCAGTTTTATTTTCCTAAAGAGAACAGCCATCATCCAGCTGTAGTTTCCTGAAAAAAAAAAAAAAAAAAAAAAAAAAAAAAACCCCAACAGACTGAGGCACTTACTTTTTTTTTTTTTTCAGAGATCAATATTGTGAACAAATATTTAGCACATTGATTCATTCCTGTCATTTTGACATAGTTGAAATATAGCTACTAGCAGTCTTCTCATCATTTCCAGCTTAGATTAAGTCACTTTGCATAGCTTAGATAGATAGTAATGCGATGTAGTTACAGAGGTCCAGCAAATTTCATCTGAAAACTTTATCTTTCTTCTGTTATTTAGTATCTCAGAACAGCTGGTATTTTACCTCATCAGCAAAGGCTGATTCCCATGCAGTTTTCTAAGATGTGTCTGTGCTCCTCTGAATGCGTGAATGAAACAACGGATGACTGCATGCTGCTTGGCAGCAAGAGCACATGAGTGGCAGGGCCTTCAGGCACATAGGGACTTTATGCAAAGTATCTCAAGTGCCTAGTATAATTCTCCTCCTGAGAGGCAAATCTGCTAGGTTGAACTGAAGAATTATTTCTTTGTTGCATACTAGACAGTCCTGTGATGAGAAGCTAACACTTGCCATGAAGAATCCAAAGAGATTTTGCTGACCCTAGTTCCACTGCCACTGAACTTGGTCTGAAATACAGTACTACTTAGGAATCTAACCACATGTGGTTTTAAATGCTTTCCATGTTTAAAATGGAAATACACTGAATTCCAGGCAGTATCTACTTCATATTTATTTCAAATCTGAAAACATTTTCATTGTTTTGTATGCATTTTATTTCTGCTCCCTGCATACATTCCAGGATTTAAGTCCCCATAAGACAAAACAGTTTATAGGCTGAAACACTTCAGATAAAAACATGGAGTTCAAGTCCAGTAAAATTCAGCTGCTAACTATGGAAAAGCCAATCATCAACACAAGTCAATGAAATATTTTCCTTCACAACAATTTGTCTTTGGTGCCCAAGAATAGGTGAACTGCTCTAGTCTGTTTTCTCTCTCACACATTTTAACATGGAGGTAGAGTAACTTTCACTAATTGCAATTTCCGTGCTCAGCTGTGTAAAGGAACTCTCAAAGCAGGCATGAATATGTATAAAGCTGGGAGAGGGAAAAAAAAAAAAAAAAAAGATAATAGCTCTAATGAAAAGGGGAATTAAGTTGGTCTTGCATTTTCTGTGTTCAAGAAGCCCACCAGTAATGACTAACATTCTTTCTGAAATTGCTCGTCTTCTTTAAAGCTTAAATGGGAAACATTTCATTCCATTCTCCCAAACACCAATAGAAGTTTGACTACAAACATGCACCGGTAAATAATATTGATTTCTGACTAGCCTTGATTACATTGGTGCTAGCATATGAATATTTAGCACTGATTTTACCTGAAATTATAAAGAATACTCAACACAACTCCAAAGTACACCCACATCACTTATCAGCAGTCAATAACTGTACCCGTCAGAAACCTTTTGCCTAGATTTTATTCTATTTGTGAAGCACAGAAAACAATATACCATCTTACTGTGGAAATTTAGTTCCCATAACCATCACTAACAAGAGGGAACACTTCTGACATAGAGGAAGTTCTATATAATAAGAAAAGAGCTGGTCACAGAAAAGGGCAAATCACTGGCTTTGCTTGCATTGACTGAATACCTGAAAGTAGCTGAATGTGAAAATTAATTCTCTATTATCATTGCCCTTGCCCTCAGAAAAGCTTTCATTTAAATTAACACATCATTTATTAAAGTGCCTACAGGCAATAAAGCCTGGGAAGCAGGCTGGCTTTTGGTGGTAAATCATTTTTTTCGGTATTCCCTATGTCTGTACAAAGTCCATACCACCATATTGAAACCAACAAGATGAGCAGATTCTGAATACACATTCTTTTCTGAGTGAGTCATCCGCCTCTTACAACAAGATGAGATAGTACATCTGAATTCCTTTAAAATATAAAGGAAGAGATGGCTTGGGGATTATAGAGAACACACAGAGAAAGCATTATAAACATGTAGCAAATTTATAGACTTTAAACAGGAACTAAAAATTTTATACCAACCATTCAATGAACTGGAACATGCTTGTATAAAGTAGCAGGTATTCAGACTTTTCTTCTGTCCAATGAAAGTAACAATTATGTATCCAGGGAAAAGCTCTGTGAAACATTGCTGATGAAAGCTGGAAACATTGAATATTCTAGTAAAACACCAATAAAAAAAAAAAAGAAATCCAGCCTAGAGTATACCAATATTGCTGAGGGAAAATAAATAAATAAATAAATAAATAAAATAAAATAAAATCTATAACTGCAACTATCTTGGGATCTACAGAATTGTTTAGATTCAAAAATGGATATTTGTTTTCTGAGTCTGATTGATAAAGTTAAATTATTTTTTTTATTGTTTCTATGACAATGTATTTATTTGAATTAATAAGATGTTTCTCTGCTTACTGTTCAGCTGTAGTTACAGTGCTGTGGCCAACACAGTACTAATGAGCAGCCCAGCAGCCCAGAGTACTGTTACACACAAAGATCACTTCATACATTAATGGAAAAACAGATGCATTTTTCATAGAAGTAGCATATAAAGAGCTCAAGACTGCCAATAACTTTGTCAGGTAGACTTGTAACACCATAGGGAAGGATGGAACTGGAAAATGTTTTAAAGGCTATCAGCATCATGAAAATATATATCACACAACAGGTACTTCATTATTTACACTTCTCTTGCCTGTCGTGAAACAAGCTTCACTGCTCAATTCAGCCAATTACCTGGAAAAGCAAGCTTCTGCGCACAGACGACCAGGATAAAATTTGTTAGCAGAGCATAATGGATTTCCCAGCACCTTCAGAGGGTTTGACAGACACCCAATCAGCCTGTGCAGTTTAGGTACACTGATGAAAGGATCCTAAAAGCAGCTGGAACTAGTTTGAGGATAGAAGATAGGGGACAGAGAGAGATTATTTAATTGAAAGAATCATGGGCAGGATGACTCAGCTTGTTCTGCTTGCTTCTAAAAATATATATATATATTTTAAAAATATATAAAAAAAGGGACTTTGAGCTCCATTGCACCTGGAAATAGGAGAGGTGTGCAACTTCAGATGGGGCTTGGTAAATTGCTGCTCTGTTTATTTGACAAGGACTGAGGGATTCCAGAGACCAGTAGTGCCCCTGTATCTGAGGCCACCATTCTGAAGGGTGACACAAGAGTACCTGATACTTCTCCCAGGAATTATATTGACAGTATGGTTAAAGGATGTCTGATTGGGAAAAGCAGGCACAACTGCAGAGAATGGAAATTGATCATCTCCTAGGAAAAAAAAAAAAAAAAAAAAAAAAAAAAATATACAATCCACAGATTACTCTGTAGGTGCCCCCAGTTCTCCTCCATTCCTGAAACCATGACAGTTGCAGAGCTGAGAGGATTGGCCATGCATTTGGGCTCACAGGTCCTGGAACACCAAAGCCACTGAGGAACAGGAGATAAAAATGATGTGTTGTCAGGAGAGACAGGGCATGCTAGAATATGCTACAGCTCATCTTGTAGTAGTGACAATTTAACATCAGTAGCTGGAATTGAGCACAAATAAGTCACATTCCACTGTAGTAGTCCGGGTTGTAGAGGCTTACCTTAAAAACAGTGGTGAGGCAACACTGCCATCCCTTCCTGGGCTTTGTGTCAACCAAAGTCACTGGGCTTGATGGTTGTGTTTCATGGTTGCCAGGTACAGATATTTTGTATCAGTGGGAAAGCTCATCCTATCCTGTAGGCCACCCCATCTGCAATGTTGTAGATTCAGATGACTGCAAAGTGACAGCAACTCTGAACATGACAGAAGACAACTCTGAACGTGACAAAAGAGCTTTCCTTCCCGAGGCCTAGATTCCTTGTCTTGCATTGACTTGGCCTTTGGGTTGTTTTTTCCCCTTAGTACAAATATCTAGCTTGGTTTCAAGGCAGGCTTCTCTTTCCACTAGGCCAGGTGAACACTTCTAAGGATTTCCTGAAAAAAGTCCCCCAGACCTGTCATCTCTTTTCACAGGAGTGTGTTCTGTTACAGTAGTAAAGACCACCATTCATCTCATGGCTTTGAAGACCTATTATGCTGTGGCTTGTACCTGGATATACCACAGCTCATGACATCTGAGAGTTATAACTCACATTTCCCTCAGAGTAAAAAATAAAGTCAGGCAGTCCAACTGTATCTAATAATTCTTCACTTCAGATTCCCTTCTTGGAAACAAAACCATAAAATATCCAAGCACTTCATGCAGCTGTCTCTGTCCTAGTAACCTTGACAGAAAAACAGTGCCGGCACTTTGGCCCAAAGCTTACCATGAAATAACACTGAGTTAATTCTCATGTATTCTAAAAGCATTTATTGCACTTACAGGCTATACTGACACCTCTAAGGCAAATAACGCATTCTGCAAAACTATTCTCTGTATCCTCTTTGTGCTCTAAACAAACTTAAGGGTGAAAGAATAAACATTTATTCTGAATTTTATACCTAGTAACACAAGATTCCAACAAACTTAGTAAAACTTCTTACTAAAGTTCAGTAATGGTCACTTACATCATGGACTTAGAAAAAAATGCAAGATTGAGAAAGAGAAGGGGGGAAAAGAAAGGAAAGATTTAGTACCCTAGCACACAGCCCGGCACTATGCTTGTCCAGATCAATCACTGACATCAGTCAGAGGGCAAAACATTCACCAAAAATATCAAATTTCAGAAAAGCTATGGATTTATGTGCTGATTTATTGATACATTGTTTTAATCCTCCAAAAAGGATTGTAATAGTCAGCAATTAACTACTACATTAACCAGGCGTTATGATGTCACTAATTGTTCTTTGGAAGAAAAGCTCCTAGGATTTATCTGCTTGTCTTCTTTATTTAAGACATAAGGCTCAAGTTGCCAAGTCAGACACAATGCCCTGTGGCCCACGACTTGCACAAAAAGCAATACCAAGAGCGTCCTGTCCACTTGCATCACACCACGCTCTGAAAGTCATGCAGAAACCCGCAACAAGTCGATTTTGATTCCCTGTATGTGGAGAGATGGATCTATGCGCAACAAAGGATTTACTGGCAGGTTTTATTAAACAAATAGTTCTCGGTAACCTACACACATACTGTCCTCTCCTAAAGAGCACAGATCAGAAACAGCCTTAAATGGAAGAGAGGAAAGATTAGTTCTCTAATGCACCTGAAACACAGGTTCTTGGGGCTTCCTGGCTGTTTGCAGCATGTCCTGCAGGTACAGTACGTATAAAGCTTAAATGCACTAAGTGACGTTGCTGCGTTGGAGCAGCAGCCTGCTAGTACAAACAAGGCTCATGAGAATGAATGAGACATCGAGCCAAGGCCATTTCAAAAAGGATAACTTACCTTGTCAAAACATGCTACCACTTGATTCAGAGCATTTAATGTTTTGAAAAACAGGTGTGTTGGCAGACATCCCTTTCCTCCCATGCCACAAGCTACAAAGACTGGGGTGTCAGTGAGCAAGGAGAGTTTCTAGGCTCAGCTATGACAACACCAAATGCAGTTGCCTGCAGGCCACACTCGACAGACTGCGAGCCTGTGAACACAACACAGCTCCAAGGAGCCAGGCTGTGGAAGCACCCTGTGCATTCCCAGGGCATTCCTCCCCCAGCCCCTGCCCAGCCACACACTGCAAGGGGAGGCATCAGGGAGCAACTCCCCAATTTTTTGGGGGGAGAATTCTGATGGGGAGCTGTCAGGTAGATGGCTCCTATAACATAGGCACAGGGGTACATCAAGGATGCCAGAACAGCCTGCAAATAGCGCATGCAAACATGCATTTCAGACCCTGGTAGTGCAAAAGCTATTTTTGCAGAATACTAATTACATCTGTATTTTGTGCTCTTTAATTATACAGCATCAAACATATTTCTCAGGGACAAATGTTGAGTTGAAGATGTGCTATTTAAGATTTGCGAGAAGTGCTTTTTAAGCAGGAAGAGATTTTAAAGGCAGAGCTGTCTCCCTCTTCTCCAGATCCTATGTGGTGAATGCCTAGTTGCTTGCATCAGCTTTCCCCTAGACTTCATTTGATGCAAGATTTGACTTGGAAATATTCCTGCTTTGGAGCAAGTTAAGACAGCCAGCCAGTCCGGGCAGCTTCACTCAGACCCTGCAAGTAGAATATTAAATAGAAAGCTTATGAATAACAGAAGAGTATCCTAGGATTACATTTAAGTGCAATAGATTTCAGTGGTACCACTAATCAACAGCACCTAATTAGAGACGTACTGCTTTTAAACTGCTTACTGCTTCAAAAAATGTGTGAAACAAACCATCTACTCCTAGCTCTTGCATTTGATTATAGCATGAGTCGTCACTGTTGTTTTTCAATCTACATCCTGTCTCCAGACCTGACTGGCCTCTCCCACAGGGAAAACGTTGAAGATGTTGACGAGATAAATAATTGGAAGAGATTATACCTGGAGTTCTTCCCAAACTGGTGGATGTCCAGTGCAATAAGGAATGTTACTGTTTTCTTACACCTATGGCATTTGACCTGTCAAATTTAGACTATGCTCTTCCTTGCTCGCTTCATCTATTTTGCGGCAGCCAGTCCATCCACAGAATACCAACAGCAGGTGACAGACCCTTGCCACAGAGTACCTGATGACAAGTCCTCTTTGTGCTGAAAGTGTCAGCTCATCCAAGATCTTTGCTACTGCAAACCTTTTCATTTTCCTTTTCTATATGCATCATTCATCACGCAACAGCAAAGTTGATGAGAAGAGTAAATAACCTGGTTTATATTTTATAAGAGTAAATAACTTGGTTTATTTTACCAAGCTGTGACCTGTCCAGAAATGAGAAAATTCCACAAGCAAGAGACCTTCAAACCCAATATGACCAAGTAAACTGCAAGCTCCTAAAATGTATTTTGCTCTCCAATATGCCTGTGTTATTCCACAGCCTGTTGCACAAGTGCGTAAAAACTTACGGGCTTAAATCTTTTATCTCATGTGTGGCCAGAACCACATATGAGGTAAATAGTAGCTCAAAGCTTGGGTCCTGTACAAGTCTGAGATACCTGATATTTTACCATCAGGTAAGCAGCTAGAGCATTGGTCAGAACTCTATCCTTCTTGGATACAGGTATCATCCTGTACAACCCCTTTTTCCCCTGCCTCTCTGCATGAGCCATGGGCCAGATAGAGGCTGGCCAAACGTTAATTGCTGAAAACATGGTGTAAAACAGGAAAACAACATGGTTAAAAGGATTCTGCTCTGCAGTGTTAATGCTGTTCTACAAAGCATTATTTTCCACTTAACATCATTTTCCTTAGTATCTACATTTTTCCTTGTATCTTTTAACAAGGCTTCTGCCATCTGAAAGAATCCAGCACTTTAAGAAAGTTGGAAGGCTGGCAATCACTACCTAAACCAATGCATTTTTTCCACTTTCAGCAGTTTTTTTTTTTCAATTATTTTTATTTTGTTTACCACTTAAGTTCTCACCAGCAGTTCCTTGTTTTCAAGACCACACATAGAAAAACACTGAAAACTAGACCCTCCATCTCAGACCGTCCTCTGCACTTCTGTGCACAGAGAAAGGACATTGCTTTCTAAAAAAATTATTTTAGAAGGACCCAGTTGCATTTCAGCAGCTGTACTGTAGTCTTCTGTACACCAATTTGTTGTGTTTCTGCAGAAGTGTTTTCTGCAATGAGAAGAGTGTTCCACATTTTTACTTTCCACTTAAAAACCAGGGCCTGCTAAGTCCTTGAACCTGTAAACCATCATCCAGATCATCCATGATTACCTCACATATGCCAGAGCTCCTTATGACCACAGACTACTTGGAGAACAGAAGTCTTGGAGAACATAAGTAATATTGAATATCAGTGGTAGAAAAAACAAAGCCATTAATGAAATCGATACCAGTAAGTAGAGTCTGATCTCAGGAACCACTAAGGAGCCCTACAGACTTCAGGTGACTCTGGGAGAAGGCTCAGGATCTAATGGAGATGCTGTTTGTGGTCCTAGGAAAGAAAGGAAGAAAAAATGACATTTTTATTATTAGGAGGCAATTATCAGATATTTCGTTTAACAGAAAACTATAAGAAAGTCACAGAATGCTGTCATAATACCCAGGAAAAGCTTTGGTGGATTTTGCTGCTCCTCTCCTCTCCCAAATCCTTGTGGGAAATAACTGCCATTAATGATTTATCACAAGAAAAGCAGCAAAATGGGTTAAAAATGTTCAGAGAACAACACTGGCTCACAGCAGTGAATAGGAAGAGTATGAGAAAGCAAGGATATTCTCTGAACAACTTGCTTCCAAGTCAGGGAATCCATGGGCATAAGAGAGAACAAACAGCTTAACTACCACTCCCAAACACAAAGCATTTAACATATGGCCAGATATTACTATATAAAGAAAAACAACTTGAAGCTATTGCTGTCATGCATTCCCACTGGGAAAAGTAGAAACAGGCTCATGTGACCATAAGCGATTCTCTGGCACTTGGTAAGAATTGTTGCACGGTGAGGAGCTTCGCTTAAGAGGGGAGGACGCAGTAAAACCCTTGGTTGCTTAGCTGCCACATCCCCTCCAGCAAGTCTCAAGTCTGAACCCAGCCTGAGCCTCCTCCCCTGCCCCCGGGGCTGGCAGCCTCCCTGCTGGAGGAGGCAATGGGGACCACATGGCACTAGGAACCCTGCCTCTCCACCCAAAACGCTTCAGGGAAAACAGGCTGCAATTTGCTTGCCATGCATGTTTCACACTACCCAAAAGCATGGCAGAACCAAATGCTTCAGCTGTTGGGATGTGCTTTTTGCTGCCCATACTTGGAAATTAAAAAGCAATTTCCTCTGTTTTGTAACACCTGCAGGTATCTTTTGCCATTTGTTCTTAGTAAAAATAAGAAATGCAATGAAAGATGAGAAAAATGTTTTTCCAACATCAGTTTTATAGGAGCTGCATGGAGAAGGAAGATGGGGTATTAGGGAATACCTTTTCCAACCCATACTTATGGGAAGCACAGCTCTTGCGTTGTGATCAATGGCACCGCCTCAGAGGTGTGAAACCAGACAGGTGCTCCAGCAGGTTTTAATCACTAATTCAAGTGGGAGGAAAGTATAAAAAACTTCCTGGTCAGCAGCTTTGCATTCTCTCATCTATTTGGATGCAGATGCTCAGTCACAGGTACCTGTGAGTACAGGGAGGGCAGGGGCAGCCCCTCCCTGGAGGCTGTGGGGCTGGAAACACCTGGGAGTTGTTTCACTACCTAAGAGAAAATCTCATCTGTGGCCTCCAAGGCAGAGACCACTTTGAGTCAGTGCTGGAGCCGTGTCTGCCTCATCAGCATTCCTCAAGCAGTATGGCCAGGATCAAAAAGCCATGAGCTTGTTCCTGCTGCTTTTAAGTAACGAAACTGAAGGCCAGCAAATTCACAGGCACCAGCAAGCATAGCTCTGGCTTCTGATAGCTCTAGCTTTGAGCTGCATAGGAGCAGCAATCTCACTGCACGGTTTGCTCTTCACTGTGACCAGTTGGAAAGAACAATTAAAATATACTCACCAATTTACTGCTCATTGCTTTAGGAAAGTTGTTCAAGTGGAAGCATTTGACAGCAGACAGAGAAGCTTCAGCCCCCAAATACCTGACTGGTTTTGCCCATTCAGAGATCGGCCTTTTCAGGCAGTCTGAAGTCATTAACAGCTACCCCACCTCACCTGTCAGCAATTCAGCCCTTAGATTTGTCAAATCCTCTTTGCAACAAGCTCTAAGAACATAATTCAAATCTCTTCTGCTTTCTGTTATACCAAAGCCCCTTTGGAGTCATGCAGAGACCTCGCCTGACTCTAGCCTTAGGCCAGTTTTGTGAAGAAAATTTGCAAAATGAAATACAGGTTTGTATGTCTTGTTAGCTTTGCCCTGGACACTCACTTTCCCCCAGACACTCCCGGGTTTTGTTTTTTGCACAATTGCGGTGTTATTAGGGAGCTGTTACACCAGTTATGATATAACCCCTTCTAGGACTGTGCGGGCACAAATTTTACCACTCTGAAAAGAGTGGGGAACAATACACTGAACACTTGGAGTTTATGTTTTTGAAAAGTGGTTTTAGTGTGCTGCTCAGTGAAAGCGTCAAAAGACACTTCATAAATCAGTTTAAATTAGCAGCACTTCATGTCCTCCAGGCGAAGAAACCCTTTATGGTCTATCTATATTGTAAGACATCATTAAAGGAAAGCAATCTTCAGTTAATTATGTGAGTGAATGACTGACAATAAGATGAAGGATTGATTTGATCACAGGAAATGCAAATAAATTATACCTTTAGGGGGTCAGTGAAAAGCTCAGCAAAAACTGACAGTTTGTGATGAAAATAAATCACCATCAGAACTTGGAGCCCGAGCAGCTGGGAGTCAGTGCTCCCCTCAGTTGTGTTGGATTTACCTTTATGTAAGGCTGCTGGCTTCAGGCTTTTATTGCTTAAGTGGGAAGAGAATCACACTCCAAATACACACCATGCTAGCTCTGACCAAACTTCACAATGATAACTCCAGAGTTTCCAACAGTAATGTTCCTATCCATCCTGGTCACCTTTTGCACTAGGGTACTTGAGCTCCTCTCAAAAAATGCAGCACTTTGAGAGGAGGCTTCCTGCCAGATCTTGTACAATTGCTGGCATACCCTTGCTCATTTTATTCTATGTTTCTTTTGAATAATCTCATTGAAAATCTCTAACATCAAGAGCAGCAGTAATTATCCTTCTTCAGAGCTCCCAAAGTAGAGTTAATGTCTTCATTTGTACTATATTTTTTCAGTGTCGGTCCTTTTATGAAGCATAATTCCCATGCCACCCTTTTATCTCTCTAACTAGATGTGTGCTAGTCAGTTGATAAACCCATTTATCATAGTTCTTCTCACTCCCATTTCAATGCAACTCTCAAAAATGTTGGCCAAAGGAAGCTAGTCTAGTATACTTGGAACATTTCTTCTCAAAAAACACTTTAAAAAGCTTAGTAGATAGCATAGCCTGATTCCATCTGTTTCATCTTTTATCACTTCTCCAGCTGTGTATTACACCATGCTCCAGAATTCTATTTTCCTCCTCTCCTAGGAGTCAAATGCCTGTCAGTTTCCTGCTACCTTCAAATCCAGCCTGTCTTAACATATTAAATCCATTTTCTAAACCCATTCTTACAGGTCCTGCAACTATCTGAAGCAGAATAAGCAGCTAAGATAAGGCTTTGGCTGTGTATGACTGATCTAGAGATCCCTCTCCTGTTACCAAATACTATACTGCTGACATTGGAGTTTCTCTGAATCCCAGACTATTTATACAGGGCAAACTTGCCGAGTAGGCCATTTTTGGACTAGCAGTGTGGAGCTGGAAGAAGGCTCCTAGATCTCTGAACATGATCCCTTGCTATTGCAGACAGCACATTATCCAATTCCCCATCATAAACTTACACCACCTCATTAAAATAAATAAATAAAAAATCAGGTTTCAGCACTGTTTCTCCCAGAGGAAGCTGTTCCAGATCCCAAACACCGCTGCAGTCTTCTCAGGCTCAATTTATTCACAGCCGCCCAGGCTCATCTATCCTGATGCTGACATTTTCCTGAACCTCACTCAGTTCTCCCCCTTCTTCTCTCCCACCAGCCTTCATCCTCTGATGCTCTACTAAGGGCAACTATTTCAGCCTTTCTGCAGATAATCACACTCCTTAGATCTTTTCTTGTAGAAGAGACTAGCCCTGTCCTTCCCTGCAATAGGAGCTCTCACTGGGGTTTTATATCAAATAAACAGTATTCTTTGTATCTAAGGGAAACATATCCTAGTAGATGTGTTTTTCACAACTGCTTTACATTGAGTGCCTGTGGAGATTTCATGATTGACTTCATACCCAAGCCACTCCCCTGAATGGCTCACATTTCATTGCAGAGGGTTTTATTCTTGTTCCTAATTGCAAGACCATGCATTTTGCAGCTCTGAACTTTGTTCTGATCCCTTCAGTCCTAATGGACAACAGTTCTTTTCCCCTTGTCTTAAAGAAACACTCGTTTTTCCACCCTCATCCAAATCCTCCCACATGGGATGTTTCAAGCAAAGGTTTTCTTTTTTTTTTTGAGGGAAGAGGGAGAAAATTTTGGTCATCAGAAATCCAAATAAACTTCTTTCTGGACAGAGGCCAGAGGAAAGCTGAGTAGGAACAGTCCATTCACAGAGCTCAAGTGAAATGCCATCAGGACTGCGCAAATGAAGAAGCATGATCATATCATTGGTCCTTCTAAGTGCAGGTGTGAGCATGTACACATGGAGGATTTACTATGTGCAATGCAAACCCCTAGAGAACTTGTACAGTTGCTTCGCATCAGTCTGTGGACCATGAGCTGCATGTCACTGATATAGCAAGTCCAACAGTCAGGTTTACTTATAATGAACCCTGCAATGGACATGCCATTATTTCTCCAGTCAGCTTGGCACTCATAACCAGCTCCTCTAAATAGTAGTCAAAAGGAGAACATTTCAAACAAGAAAAAGAAACATCTCACTGCTCCTAGCTGCACAGGTTACTCTCATCTATAAAGATAGCAATTGCTTGAGCCAGAACTTTCTCAGTCATTCTTTTTACTCCCCTCCTTTGCCTGAATCATGATCAAATTCCTTACTGTTTGGTAACTGGATAGCAGATTGCTGGACTACAATTAGACATACATACATGGTACCACCTGCTACATGCTTTTTATTTTTCTTGGCTCTGCAACAGCTGTTGGTCTCAAATTTTGCAAATTTAGAGTGAATCTCTTTCTTGGCAAATGCTTCCATTCTTCTGCAGGGAACCATGGCACAAACTCAGAAGAACATTAAGATAAGTGATAATGTATTACACTAGCTTTACTAGTCAAAAACTAGACATTTATTAAGTTAAGGCATACCCAAGTGACACAGAGCCACCACCACACGTCTGTATTTTTTTTTTCAATCTTTCTCTACTTTTAGTAATACAAAATAAGCCAAACAGCTCAAAGTTTCATAAAGCAATACAAAGGATATAAGACAAAGCAGCCAACACATCAAAAACCTCCCAAAAGATGAGGTGGAAAATACCTTATTGCTTTATCTCAAATTCCTCATTTAAAAGAGAGAGACAGATATATAATGTATCATTTGTATGTTTTTCAATTCAAAACTCATGTCAGTCCCTCAATCTATCAATACTAGGGGATAATTTTATCAGAACTACTAATACATATGATTTTAATTTTAGAATCTTTTGTGAAGTCAGCTGTAAAATGCAGATATCAGAACTTCATTCTTCTTTAAGTTGAGGAATATTTGAAGTTATCTGGAGGAAGTAAATCAAATCACACCATTAAAAAGCACAGAGCTGACCATACTCACTGAAATACTGGCCCTTCCCCCTTGGGAAGAGGGAGGAACACACAGGCTTGCATGAAGTATATGAGCTGGGCCACAGGCAGCAGAATCCAGTATGCAGTGTTAAGGTCACCACCCAAACTTGAGCCATTCACTCTTGACAGGGTTCCAACTAACAAGTATAAATACACCTTACTTCACTGGAGTAGGTAGCTTTTGTTTTGGCAATTGTTTGCCCCTCAAAGACTGCATTTAAAAACCAAGTCCAGACTGGTGATCAACGTAGCTCCCCTACTTAGAAATAGCTGTGCTTCAGCGTCCAGTAGAATGCTTACTATTTCCTCATTGAATTGAGGGGCAGAAGCAGTGCCTAAGCACAGAAGAGACATCTGCAAAACCTGTCTGAAAGCCAGAAGGATTTAGAGTTGTGAGACTGGTAGGCATTGTTGCCCTGTGGCCAAGTTCTGAGGCAGAATGAATTTCCACACTAAACTATGAAGCTGTAACTGACTCCCTCCACAGTCACTAATGCCCAGAAAATCTAATGCCATGCTCTCCCTCCCTTTTCTCTCCCTTGTCTAATAGCTTTGTTTGTCAAACCATGACCAGTTCATGCTCCTTCCCCCAGCATTCTGTGTTGCTGCACACCTCCAGCCTCAGATGTATTCCCAGAACACTTCCAGCCAGCAGAGCACCTCATGACAGCCTACTTTTACAGTCAGTGCTCGATGTCTACATATATTCTTAGGTAGCGACATGCCTTTGCCAATTTGCCACTTGAACAGCAGTTCAGATCTCACTACAATAATTGGAGACTGCATTGAGGCTGACTGAGATGCACTGCAACAAGATGGCATCCTAGAATCCAGTTTCCTAACTCTAGTCCTTCACATATTCAGAGAAATCTTCACTTTCTTCAAACACTTGCAAAGTCACCTCAACATTTTTCATTTGGCCTTTATCTCCTTGTTCTTAAGGAGCATTCTTTCCCCTGTTTGGTTGACGCCTGACATCTGGCTTACCAGCACTTGATTTTTACTTCCTTGAGTAACTGAGAAGCAAGTCACAGTGGAGGCCTGATGTGCAACCTAAGTGCTTGGGATGGGGAATGAAGCAGTACACCATACAGTGTCTCTGCTGCCTGAGAAGTGTTAGTTTAGGAATCATTCTTCCTGACACCCAGCAATACCACAACTTGAAGGCACTAAATCATACAATAACATGGTCTTCTGTATCCTACGCTCCCTGATCCCATCTCGCTCTTATTAGCTCACAAGTTTGCAGTCTCAGTTTTGGGGGGGCTTTCAGCTAAGGGAAAGCACTCCACAGAGTCTGCTCTGTTACTGCAGGAGACAAACTCCTATCTCCCTAGGTAATTAAGTATTTAACCACTTCTGTTTTATGAATATAAACTGATACAAAACAAAATTCAAGTAGAACTGTTCATGTAAATTGATCTAAGGATAAAATTGAATTAAATCCTTAAGGACTGCACAACATTTCTGGGCAAGCTCTGCTTCTAATTAGCATAATGGTAGTTTGGCACTTAGATTCCATTGACATAATGCTGAAGTCATCCCTAAGGCAGACTGGTTACATTTAATAGTACAGTCCAGTATCAGTTGTAATTATGCAACTGCCTGATTATATCAAATGTCCCTGGCATGCTCAGCAGTGGGTAACAGAAGAGGTGAGAATTATATTCAGAAAACGGTTCTTTAGCCGTTTAAACATTTTTTTCTCCAAACAAGAAAAAGGGATGCTATTATGTGAGCTTAGCTGGCTTTACCTGTTTAACATCACCACGCTCATAACTCAACTATAATGCTGTTCCAGAGACATTCAGTCCTGATGATAGTTGTTAAACTTGGGCATAGAAAAAATACCAGTGACACTCTGCTTTATCTGAGAGATAGAAAAAAAGCAATGCGAAGAAATAACAAGCAGGTAAAGGTCATGAAGTTGCCAGTAGTTAGTGAAAGCCTTGGGTGAATACATGTAACAAATGTAGATCAATTCAGTACACATTTAAGTGTATGGATTAGTTATCACCAGATGATGAGTATGGTATGCTGTGGTACTTGCATCATTCCCCAAAGCACTATAGTAAGGAAAATCTCTCACAACATGCTAACATTCCAGCCAAATCCATCAATATTTGGATTAACTGGAGGTGGCTATGTCTGAAATAGTGAAAATAAATTTGATTTTTGAAACTGTTATATTTAGACATGCAGAAGAATCTGCAGTCTGGACTCATGCAGAGAAACCCAAGCCTCTGGCCAGTTTAAAGGCCATGAAAGAGATCACCCTTTGGGCAAGGGAAGAATATTCCATCATATAAAGCACAGAACAAAGAAAGTTGGATGTAAGCCACTGGAGAAACTTACTCATTGCACTCAGAAGCAAATGGAGATATTATTACAGATAATATCACAATTCTCTGGATAGAACTGTGAAAAAATAAAAGCAACATTTCTTAATGAGATTAGTCATTGATCGTCTTTATCCCTTCCTTTCTCCCCTCATTGAGAGTTGGCTGCACCTGAGTCTTCTCACAAAGCCTCACAACCGATGGAAGAGCCTTCTTTGCAGTTTGGATGTGTTGAATAACTCCCCTATATGTCTACATCTCACCAGTTTTCCTCCAGTCTTCAGAACTTAGAAGCATTCAGATTGCTGCTCTTCTGGCACAACCAAGTTTCTCCTCAATAGTTCTGCTTATCTTTTCTATTTCATTCCATGTAAGTCGAACTATATCCTCTACATCTAAGTCTGCCACCATTCATAAATGTTTTATCTGAAGTTTTCTATTTAAAAAAAAACTTTGTGTGAAACTGGTAATTGTACAGACTTCATCTGGGAGGCACAGGGAACGCAAGTCAACCACAAGAGCTGTCTCAAGGCTTCTTTTCCACTTAAACTAAGTGTTACTGCCCTGAGGATGAAGTACCTGTGTTACACTCCGAGTTAGCTGCTTCTATCACAAACAAGTGACTAGGATTTATGAGGCCCATGTGCCCTGTTTTCCAGAAGTAGCTGCTGTTCCATTCATTCTCATCCTGGCATCATTAGTGCTGCCTCCTTTGCCTGTGCCTGGACCTAGCCCTGTTGAGCACTAAGGGATTAGCCACATTCAAAATTAAAATCCTCAACAACTCCACCTATGCCTTCTACCTAAGTAAAAACCTTCATCTCACTAGAAATTTATACATCAATAATCTTGCCTGCAAGCTTCAAATAGCAAACTGTCCATCTTTGTATCCAGTGTGCACCAGTCTCCATCTTGTCACGAATTTTAACTCTTACATCTACAGCCTTATTTTCCAAAAAGTCTCACAAGTTGCCAAAGTCAGTGCTACTAATTGCTTCTCTGGTAAACAGATTACACAGAGGTGTACACAAACATTTGCACACACATTTACTATATCCATAACATAATGTGCTTGTTTTATGTTCTGTCAGTGATCATTTGTTGCAAAGGCAGTTAAAAAATACAAACTACAAGCCAGATATACACAGAGGGTGTAGAATGGCAAGTAAGAGCTGAAGTCTGCATCCATTTCCTACCGGTCTATGTGCCCCAGTAAAGTCTAAGCTCATGCTTAATGGTTAAGAAAAGTTTACTATACTTTGAAGACCCCAAACACACTTATCTCTGAACATAAGGCTTGGTACTGCTCCTCTGCTCTGGGATACCTTTATTTCTTAGCAATTGAACATGAAATGAGTGATAGCTTGCAATCCAATGTGATATGTTCCAACAAAGGAAGCTTCAGGGATTTATCCATACAGAGGTTGTTCAACTGATCCTTTTATGATGCTCTCATTCCCCCTTCTTCCACAGAGGAGGGCGTAAGCACACAATACAACAGACTAACCCATTCTGGAAGGAATGCAAGTCTGCACTGAAACAGTTAATTTTGCCCTTGAGGGGATAAATAAGATGAAAGAAGAACAAACTATTGCAAAAGTCATTACAACCGTAGAAGGAAATCCATGGCTCTGTTTTCAGCAGTTGGAACAAGCTGCCTCAGGTCCGACTCCACAAAGCTCTGTCAGCTCTGGAAAGGAAGGGGTGGCTTGGCAGAAATAGTAAAGCTGATTAGGGAGTAAGGGAAAACCGCCAAATCCACAAGTCCCGATTACAATTAGTAGATTTAATAGACTTTTCTACTATGAGATCTTTAAAATGGAGGAAAGATTAACAAACATTAGCCCTGCCCTAATATATGTAGTTATCCCCACATATATTAAATGCCCCATGGCATCCCACTTCATTTGCATTACACAAGCAGCAGAAAAGGGTTGGAAATGGTCTCCAAAGGGACTTCTGACTAGAGAATGGGCTTCATGTCTGACACAGGGTTGGCAGCAAGGCTTCCTGCAGGAAGACTTGAAATGTGGAGGACAGGAGAAGGATCAATGCCAGCTATACTCATTATGCCACCATCGAGCCTGAAGTATGGGCATCTGAACATAAATGAGGCCAGCACTTGGCAGTAAAATGCCAAGAACACAAAGGTGTCCTCCAGTTAAGCATAAAATTAAGAGAGTCGGGCTGTTACATTCATGTTCCCTCCAGACCTCAGGCATGCCAGAAGTAGTACAGTTCTCATTAATATCTGCTGTTATTATTTAAAAAAGGCCATTAAATCATTACTGACAGAATACATCAACAGGAGACCACAAACAGACAGGAGATTTATTGATGCAATCGTAGAAAAGGAAGCTTACTTTTGAGGTTGCAGCCTAAGAGAAGGATATGTAGGAGACAAAAGATACAATAATCTATTTTTTATAAAACTATTTCCATGTAAGTTATATTTTGTAATAATTACATGCTGTCAGTGATTTCATGTGAAGAAAGAATTTTTCATTTTGCAGAGGGAAGATCTAATATGCTATTCCCCAGAGTAAAAAGCTGATTATGTACAAATTTGATATTCAGAAGTGATTAATTACTTGGTTGCAAGTGTTCATCTTATAAACCTGGTTGGGTATGCACTAGCAGGAAAAGACATCTTAGATTAGGCAGAAGCAGAAAGAAATACACTAGCACTAGTATTTTACAAATGCATCTGCAAAAGGAAAATCCCATAAGATGAAGATATTTAAAGTGTTAAACACAGGCCATCCTGCTATGCTCAAAGAACACCCATGTCAAGGTCCTTGCTCAGCACTGGTAGGCAAGGGCTCCACATGCATGTTTTTGCATAAGTTACATGTAATTCTCTCCTATTTAGCTTAAGGAGTGGCTCTTACCTACACAGTACTTGCACAAGCTGATCTACTTTTTTTGGGGGGCCAACACTGTATTTTTTACCAGCTCTATGCAAATGGGTGAACCCATGTAAGGCATGAAAGTAGAAAACAATCTACAAAGAACCTACCACCCTCTTTACAGAAACTCCTTTGTCCCCCTGCTCACTGATAGTCTAGGCTGGATAGTCTATGCAGCTACTCAGTTTATGGAGTGAAATTCCAAGACAGATGTGGGGATTAAGAGCTCCTGAGCTTATTTAAAGCTTTAGCAGCCACAATAACTTCCCCTACCTTCTATCCCACTCCTCTCCCCCCCCAACATCACTTTAGTACTTGTAATTTATGAGTATTTGAGTCTTTGTCAGCAATACAGTAGAATACTTTTTAGCAAATACCCCAGCATATTTCTACCATAGATTAACCTACATTTTTATATAAGCAACACATATTACCAAGGAAAACACTACCCAACTTGTCATGCCTCCTGTTTGAGGAGGCCTCAGGTTTTGGTTCACATAAAACAAGTGAGAGAAAGCCAGAGATCTAGAAGAAATTCCAACAAAATTCCCACAAGGTTTGGGTAGAGATATTTTAAAAGGCCTGCAACGTGGCACAGCAGAAGTAAGCATTCAGCACAGTTTCTTTCTTGCTATGGAAAAAGCCTTTGCAGAAGATATAAGCCCACATGTCCATGCTTACAGCCCTATGCACATACCCACTAATTGCTACACAATTATGTATAGGGATGAGGAGGAGGAACAGAAACAGGGAAGGGATAAGTGGTTCAACAACATATGCAGCTTCTCAGCTGCCAGAATGACTGATACCTTCAGAGCACTGCCCTGCACCTTACCTTAGAGGTGGCCATCCCCAAGCAGAGCTCCCTGTTCCTGTGATTTCATTCCTTGGCTGTCCAGTGGCAGTCAGTAACTGCACCAATACCAGCTGCCTGCAGAAGCTTGGGGCCATGCCATGGAAATCCCTCTGTGACCATAAAGAGAAGACAGGAATTGAATAGAAGTTGCAGGAAAGAACAAACCTTACCTAACACTGCAGTTCCACATAGACCTGTAGTTATGCTAAAACACTGTGGCCCCAAGCCAGTATCATGGGATTTATTTTTTTTATTCCTAAAATGTGTGCAAATAATGATTTTAAAGAGAGCTATGCTGTTTGTACACAGAGGTTACGCTTTGGGTCCAAATGTTAGTGCTTTATTAAACATACAAATTAGAAGAGATTTGCAATAAAAAATGTGAGTGCTGCCAATTTTTCTCTGGCAAACCTCCAGCAGGAAATATTCCTGTGTCAACTGTAGCACTCTCCTTTGGTATCATACAGACTCAGACAATGCATCTGTTGGATTCATTTCAGTATCTCCAAGTGTGCTTCATTGTTTTAAAGCATCAAAGTATTTTGCAGTTATAAATCATAACAAATAATCAGTAATTCCAAACAATAAAACCACAAGAGAAAAATGACATGCAGATGTTGCCAGTCATTGAAGGAGACTGAAAGAGAAAGGAAACAGTTGTACATTATAGTGCTTGTTATCTGAATGATTAATTTAACGAAATAGTGCTAACAACATCACTTGCTTTAAGGTGAGGATTTTTCTTTAACACAGAAACACTGTACTTTAAGAAATTCAGCAAGAGTGACTCTATTACTGCAACAAGTTTAATGTACTGTAACATCTGGGGAACCATGGAAATAGCGATAAATTCTGTAAAATACATGGCATCACTCCAGTGCTTTATCAACATCTGCAAAATATAGGCAATTGAGAAAATATGATTTTATTGTTACAATATGAATTTCATACAATGCAAAAAGTTCAAGTTAATTCCATACAAGTAGCATCTTATTTAGACCAGTGTACTACTCAAGCAGTTTGGAAGACCAAATCCTGTTTTGAAAATTAATACAGTATCTCCATGTGTACTTTCACCAAAAAAAACCTTGCTCTTTCTTTGGATATGGAAAAGAAAAATAAAGGGCCAAACTTGGAAAATAAGGGCACATGCTAAATTAATGCTTAAAAACAAGGATGAAGCATGTATAATTATATTCCAGAGTATCTGGAGCTGAAAGAATGTTACTCACTGTTCACATTGAGAATTATCAATTAGCTAAATGCATGTGGGTTTGTGGACAGTCACGATGCTTATTTTCTGATTTTTCCCACAGCAGTTTTGCAAACCTGGAAGCATTCATCAGATCAGATAGTTCAGCTACAAACACCAACATCAAAAGACAGTTGTCTGAAGCCATAGGGAGCTTACAAACAAAAGGCAACATCGCTTGCCTTCTGTGAGAGGTTATTACAGAAACTACCACTGTTGAGGCATTCGGATTATTCTGCTGATACAGACACTGCATGAGCACAGCCACACTGACTGGGACACACATTTATGACCCTTCCAATCTGGGTGCTGTGCAAGATATAACTCCAAGGGAGACTAGTTTTGCTCTCAGTCTCCTGACCTCACACATTGCCAAATCTGTGTCCCATTAACTTCATCAGGACTGACATTTTCTGTGAGAACCAGATTTGAATAACAATCCTATTCTTCATGCTCTTTGAGCCCTTGAAACTGCTCTTCCCCTTAAGATTAGGTACCAAAATGTGTTCTTTATTTTCTGCAGTCTTAGTCTTTGGTATTCCATACCAAGAAAGTTAACTCTCTAAATGCATTCTCTAGTTTATAATGGCCAAAAGATTTTCTGCAGATATAACCACTATCACACAAGAGAAATATAATCACTAGGCTTATCTTACAGTACTGTAACTACAGAACTAAAAAGGAATTTGATGAGATCACCTGATCCTGAATTACAGACATCATTCTGTGCCTTGTATTTAAGGCAACACAAATTAGTAGAGCTGGAAAAAATTGGTAAGATCACAACAAAATTGCTACTACTCTGAACACAACTTTGAACGCTAAGTCTACTAAGTATACAATAAAAGAAGTACTCCATTCAGTAACACTTATTATTAAGACTCACTGTCCAAAGTTTTCTTTCCTAAATAATTAATTCCTGGACATTACTATGCAAGCTGAAGATCGAGCAATAGTATAACGCCTCTTATAACTGTTATTTCAAAAGGAAGATGTATTAGTCTGGAATAAACAAAATAGCATTCACACAAGCAAGCAGTAGCATTGTTACACAAAATTCCCCCCCACCCCAGATCTTCACTGAATCCATCTAACATGATACATGGCACAGGTCTTACAGCTGCTGGTATCTCATACCTGTAAGTAGGAATGAGTGACAGGGAAAAAAGTCATAACATGCCCTGTTTATCTCTCCCTTTTGTACCTGTAACGTAAGGGCCATTCACTGCTTCTCCGCTCAGAGAGGTCTTGGGATATTGCCCAAGAAATACAGGGACAAACTGGTAACTTGATTTAAGTCTGATCGCAACAACATGACTCAAGGTAACAGAAAGACTTAATCTTTGAGAAGCCCCTGAGGTGCCCACAATACCAGCTTTCATTTCTTAGGCACTACTGCATCAAGAAAACATCCTTTGTGCACTCCTGGAGTTAGCAGTCATAACACCTCAAGTTTAAAATACCTTACTTAGAGTACTCCTGGAAGAGAGTTAAACTATTTGAACAAATGAGGTAAATTGCCCAGTATCAAAAAGCTCTGTTAGCAGAGAAACATTTGAAGTGGAAAAAGAAAGTCCATGTACAAACGCCAATTAGAAAATAGCTCAACATGAGAATAGCAGAAGTTATTTAGAAGACAGATTTGAATAAGTAATAAAAGGTAAAAAACAATATAAAGACATCCATCAGATTTTTTGAGTCATACATGAAGTGCTAGTGATATAATAAGGATCTAAATAAGGATACAGGAAATTATCTTTCAAGAATACACAAGACTTTCAGTCTAGCACAGAAAAAAAAATGTGTTTTAATAATATGCATTTATTTAATATATATTTATAATATTTAACTGCATGAAGTCCAACAAGGGCAAGTGCCGGGTCCTGCACCTGGGGCACAACAACACCAAGCAGCACTACAGGCTGGGAGATGAGTGGTTAGAAAGCTGCCTGGCAGAGAAGGACCTGGGAGTATTGGTGGATAGTCAGCTGAATATGAGCCAGCAGTGTGCTCAGGCAGCCAAGGCCAACAGCATCCTGGCTTGCATAAGAAGCAGTGTGACCAGCAGGTCCAGGGAAGTGATCGTCCCCCTGTACTCGGCTCTGGTGAGGCCGCACCTCGAGTACTGTGTTCAGTTTTGGGCCCCTCACTACAAAAAGGACATGGAGGTTCTCGAGTGAGGCCAGAGAAGGGCAACGAAGCTGGTGAGGGGTCTGGAGAACAAGTCCTACGAGGAGCGGCTGAGGGAGCTGGGACTATTTAGCCTGGAGAAGAGGAGGCTCAGGGGCGACCTTATCGCACTCTACAGGTACCTGAAAGGAGGCTGTAGCGAGGTGGCGGTTGGTCTGTTCTCCCACGCGCCTGGTGACAGGACGAGGGGGAATGGGCTAAAGTTGCGCCAGGGGAGGTTTAGGTTGGATCTTAGGAAGAACTTCCTTACGGAAGGGGTTGTTAGTCACTGGAATGGGCTGCCCAGGGAAGTGGTTGAGTCACCATCCCTGGAGGTCTTTAAAAGACATTTAGATGTAGAACTTAGGGATATGGCTTAGTGGAGGACTTGTTAGTGTTAGGTCAGAGGCTGGACTAGATGATCTTGGAGGTGTATTCAAAGAATCACTTAGGTTGGAAGACATGTAGAGTTATAGTTTGAGTAACTGCACAGCCAAAACCCATTGGTTTACCCTGCATTAGAGAATAATACAGATAGAAGACTACTGAATTAACACCATAAACCTGGGCTAGGTCCCTAAATAAGCGTTCTGCTGGAAGGTAGAACACTAGAACCAGCTACATGAAGATACTGCATTATCTCCTACCCTGATGATTTTAACAGTTTCCTCCCCCCCCCCCTTTTTTTTTTTTTTAAGTAGTTTAGAACCTATACACCTTGCTCTTATGTAGAGTGTTAGTTTCTTTCGGATTTCTTTTTAGTGACTGTACAATTAGTTACTATCATATACATTACAACAAGCCTCAGCTGTTTCTGCAGGCACTTTCAGGGTCTCCCTCATATCTCTTCAGGGCCTCCCTTTGCAACAGGGTTTTCAATTAAGTCACAACTGTTCAGGCAACTGATGTACAGAAGTTTGTGTTTACTACCAACACCTTACTCTTTATTTGTCTTACTCTGTGTAGTGCTCCTCACTATCAAGTTCATGAACAAGCTGTTCAAGAACAGTTACTTTTTATTCTATGCTTACTTAATACCTCTACAAGTTTGAACTTTCACAGCTTTAACATCAGCAATAACTTTAGAACAATAAGGCACACATTAGTACTCCAACAATTTGAGGAATCAGCTTAAAACTACGCTATTAACTACCAGAAAGCAATAAGAGTTAGCTACTTCCTAAAGAAAAGCTACACACAGCAACACCTCTAACACAAAAACCTCAACAGCCAGAGCCCATCCTACAAGAATCTAAGAAAAAAAACAGAACAAACCTTAAGCTAAGCTCAACTAAGCACTGAAACTTTAAACAAGATCAGAGCAAGAACATGCATACCAAAGGAAACTTAAACAGAAAATTCAATAAACTAGGCCCTACAAGGACTAACTGCCCAAGGCAGAGCTTAAATAGAGCCCCAGGACACTCAGGGTAGAGGGTGCAGGGTGAAGACCCCAGGTGAGGCAGGTCAGAGCAATTAAAGGCTGTTAGTGCAGTCAGGGCCCTGATAGTATCACTGCCTCCTCATGCTTAAGTAGTAATGACAGTACTGACTGACTTTGCCTGACTTTGCTCATCTAGAATGACTTTGACTCAGTATAAATGCCCCCCCTTCCCCCTTTTTCAAGCTATCTTTCTTAAATTCATCTGTCCAAGCCTAATGCAGTTATCAGTCTGGTTACAGCTTAGCTCCAGCCTCTTCTAACCAGCTGTTTCTGTTTGTATGTTCTTTTTTTTTTTTTTTTTTTTTTTTTTCCTAAGCAGTTTATTTTGCTGGAATTTTGCTTCCCAAGCCTTTTAAGTGACATCATTTCCACTGAGGTGTTTGAATTATTTTGGTAAATGGCAGGACACTAATTTATATAATGGGAGGAGGTTATTTTATCACTGACAGTTTTCTCAATCTGCCATACCACAGTGGAAATGCATATGCTCATTTGCACACTCATACACACACGCAATCCAATTTACATGCTTGGGGATGATTCATGCTGTATTTTAATGGACCTGTTCTGAGATAGTGATTTAAAATGTATTTGAAATGACAGATTAGAAAACTGTTTATAGCACACCTCATTGAAGGCCCCTGCATGCATGCTTGACTATGTTCTGCTTCACCTGAAACATCAGTAAATACGCCGGAATTGCTGTCATCCACGGGCTATTTTAAGTAGCAGATGCCTAAAATATTTTCATCAGGATTATCACAGGGCTATGAACAGGTAAGACAGCATTTGTGGACATTTGTGTAGCTGTTTCATTCCTCTGGTTTGGGGGAATGCCTCCCAAGCTGAAGGAACATCCCCAGCCTTACTGTCCTGCCTGACAAACCACTGGAGAGCATCACTGATGTGCATGTGCCAGTCCCAGTTTGTTTTGTAGGAGCACGTAAGGTTGTTGTATCTCTGCTCTGACAAAGTACACAGCACACTTAGCACACTTACTGTTAAGGCTCTGGGGTTTAGTGATTAGGGAGATGGAAAGGAAAAGTATTAGAACAGCTGAGATGGAAGGAAAATGTTAGAATGATAGAATGTTTCAATTTTAAAAAAGTTTCTGAATACAGGTAAAGCCAAAAAAATATATATTATTAAAAAAAAAAAAAAAAAAAAAAAAAGTTAATTTTTCACCTGTCATTGCAAATCATAAACTTTACTTGTCATGGCTGGTAACTGTGACTGACATCTGATTTAATCTCAAGAGATCATTTTGTTGTGCACATACTCAGATCTAAAACTCAGCAGCTATGACTAGTAGAATTGGTTTAACGATACTCCAGGAAACCAGTGGCAAACTGAATAGAAGTGAAATGAGAGGCCAAAAGATTTCTAGAAATGCTAGAGAAATTTATGCGAGTACACTGATTTACATCAGCATTTTCATGTCCATCTCTATATCCACTGTACTGCAGTAAAAATATGACTGTTCCTTATTACTGGAATAACAAAAGCTGTATCCTCAAGTGGCAGATTGATAGATCTAATTTATTATTAGAACATTATGATTATATTACTATATATTTTTTATAATATTATTCTTGTGAATTGTTACTGTAGTGTACAAGCAAAAAAGGGGGGAAAAAAGTTGCTTTGTGCTGCAAAACAAGTAAATGGCTGGTTGCAAAGACATTAGGCAGTAAATGGGTCCAGACACACAGATGGACTGGGAGTAGCCAGAAACTGAACTGGTACAGGCCAGCCTGGTCCCATCATTGCACTGCATACTACAGGAACATTCTACTGCTTGGTATTTTTTCTGGTATTTCAAAGAGGTCTGGGGGCCACTGTGGTACAGAGGCTTACACGGCCTTCCTGCGAGCAGTCGGGGAGGGAGATCACAGAACAGTCATCCAAAATGAGCAATAGAGTCTAGAACTTGTGTGTCGGTGTGTGCAAGAACATGCAGGCTAGAGAAAGGTTAAAAAAATGAGGCAGAAAAAGGCCGTGCAGTGAAGTAAAGCAATGAGCTTGAGGAATTTTCTTTTGAAGTAGCATTGTGGCTAGGAAATAAGGTAACACAGCATAGGAACAATGTTGGAGCGGCCGTCATGTATTTTGTGAGGGGGAAGCTGAGCTGTGTGCTGAACAAGGAAAGCTTCATCATATTTGGCTGTGGGATTCTGAATTGTAGTGGTTTCACTGACAGAGGCCCCGGCGTGCGTGAAAGTAGCTCACGCGAGGGACTTAATTTGCAGTTACCTCCTTTCCCATATAGATTGGTATGGAAACCATCTATACAGCTGTGAGGGCAGTGCCACAGTTAAAACAGGACCCTCTGAGGAGTCTCAAACCTTTCCTTTGTAACTACAGCAGTAAAGTTCTTGCCGGTGGTACTACGAGCGCTTAATACAAGACCCGAGGGCGGTTTAGGTTGCTTTGGCTGTATGTGGGTGTTGTTGGTACTGAAACCTGCCGTTTGAAGCCGCTGCCCGCGAGGCGGGAGGCGCGAGCTCGGGCCGGTGCAGGTGCCGGGGCGCCCCTCAGGTGCGGGACGGCCGCGGGCACGAGCCCGGCCTCAGCGCCTCGCGCTGCCTCAGCGGTGCCGCCTCGCGCCCTCACAGCGCTGAGGGGACTCGCGGCGGGCGGGGCGGCCCCAGCGGCAGCCGTCGCCTCCCCCGTCCCCGTCCCGGGGCTTCTCGTTCTGGCGGAGGAACGCGCCGGGCTCCCCCTGCCGCCTCCTCCTCCTCCCTCGGGAACGGCCGGGAAGCGCGGCTGTGGGCGGGCAGGGCGGCAGCGGCGCTGCTTACATCGCCTCAGCGGGTGCCGCAGGGCCGCTGCGGAGCGCTCAGGTAAGGGCCCGGGGGCCGGCGGCGGGCAGGGCGGGCGGCGCGGGCTGCGGGCCGGGCCGAGCCGAGCCGAGCCGAGCCGGGCCGGGCCATGCGGTCCCGGAGTGATGACGCGCTTCCTGCCCTCCCCGCCGGGGGTCTGCGCCTCGAGTCCGCAGCGGCGGCAGCTGCGGGCGGCGGTGGCGGAGCGGGAGCGGGGGGAAGGAAGGACGGGAAGGAAGGAAGAGGAGAGCAGCGGGCTCGGGTGCTCGGCAGCGCTGCAAGGACGCCGTTCCCGGTAGGAGCCCGCGGGGACCCCCGTCCTGCCCCGGCGCTGCACGCTGCAGGGGCGCCTGCTCCGTGCCGAGCCGCCGGGAGGGGAAGGCTCCGAGCCCGCTGCGGGCAGGGGGCGGCTGCCGCCGGCCGGTCCCGCGGGTGGGAACCGCGCTGCGTGCGCGGAGCCCCGCGGAACGCCGCCCGCCCGGCGAGATGCCGGGTCCCGGCAGCGCTGCGATACCGCAGCCCCGTGCCCTGGGTCCGGAGCGGAGCCGGGGCGTGGGGGACCCGCGGCTCCCTCGGGGCTGCGGCCGGGTGGTAGAGAGGTGGTGGTGCGGGGGGGAGAAAGCTCTCTCCTCGCAGCACGTTGTAAGTGACGACCTCCCAAGGACGGTCGTGCCGTGCATGCAGCTGTGTGTGTGCCTCGCAGCCCGCTCCCGTGGGGCCGCCCCCGAGCCGAGGCGGTCCGTGAGCCCCGGGCTGCCCGGCCCGGCGCTGCCGGGCTGTGTCCTGGTGCTG
Source organism: Nettapus auritus (assembly GCA_011076525.1). NCBI lineage: Eukaryota > Metazoa > Chordata > Aves > Anseriformes > Anatidae > Nettapus > Nettapus auritus. The sequence continues at coordinate 7,068,814 of CM021774.1, forward strand.
CCGGACCGTGTCCTGGTGCGGCGTCCTCTCCGCGCCACGGGTTGGCCTCCCCCTGCTTGTCCGGACACCTCTTTTCTTCCGTGCCGCCCTGCCCCGTGGCTGCGGGGTGCAGGATGTGCTCGTGCCTAGGGGCGCCCCCCGCCACGGTCTGGGCACAGCGCCTGTCCCGGAGCTGGGGCTTCTGCTGTCTTCGTGCTCATCTTCTGAGAGGTTTTGCTGTGCTGACCAGCAGCTTTGATTTAGTTGGGTTCTGCGTTGGGTTTTGTGTTAGAACACTGCTGCAGTGTCTAGCTGGAAAGACCATGGGAATGTTCATTGATTCAAAAGCTCTGTCAGATTAAATAACCGCCCGCTTTTCTCCAGCTCTTTTATAAGCTTATTTTACAGAGCTGTGTTTTAGAGCCAAGTTTGAGCCATGTTAAATTTCAAACCAGAAGGCCAACTCTGGGTTTGAAAGCGTGGTACTTCAAAGCATCAGATCTGCATGGTTGAGAGAGCCCATTAGCTGTGGAAAATGCCCATATGATTAAAAGCAAACAAACAACAGATCTGCCAGATTGCTCTTGCTTATGTACCACAACATTTATTTTTATGTGCGTGTCCACATGTTCTAAGTATAGGTGAAAGCTTCCAGTGTTAGTTAAGAATACCTTACAAATTGTAGTATGTGAAAAACTTTCACATTTATTTGAGGAAATGGTCAGACGGTACACCTGTTAGCTAGGCTGATGATGATTGAAGTTGTCTGAACTGCTCCTTTTGCTTTATCTTTCAAAATATGAAATATTTGAGGCAGTTCCTTGAGACTGAAAGCTACCACAGTGCTAGGAAAAAGCCTCTTGTTTCTGGCAAGTGTGCTTCATATGAGTTTAACAGCAGCTCATTTAGCAAACTGGTACTGCAGACCTAGAGGGTTAAGCTGAATTTTCTTCCAGCTTTCCTGTTTTCTGCAAAATTATTGAGCGTAAATAGGAGAAGAGCTCTTGTTTCTGGTTGTGAGTCTAAGTCTCTGGGTTAGCTGTGACAAACTTGGTCAATATTTAAGTTTTGACTCTTCGTGTAAAACTTGATAATGGGTATAACAATTTCTAGTAGAAAATCCTTTTGTTTTATCATCCAAATTATAGCACTTTGTCCTGAATGCTTCTGAATAATTGTCCTGTGTGTTCTTAGAGTAACATCTGTTGCATGATATCATGTGATGGAATGTGGTACAGCTTAATTTAAGTTGATTTGAAACGTTGCCATTGCACTGTAGTAGTGCCTCAGAGGGCGAGAGGTTTTTTTGAGGGGTGTGTATGTGATGGATTGGATAGGAGTAGAAGATGCTGAGAAACATGAATTTGCATTTGAACTGCAAAGGATTAAGTACTTTAACTCTGAGCTTGGTTTGCTGGGCAGTTTTTCTTAGACTTCTTTCATGATCTGCCAACTAATCTAATCACCAAATTCTACTTACATTAGGAAATGCATCTGTAGTTAAAAATATAACTGATTAGTGTAAAACAGCACTGCAGTCTATTCAATTCTTTTTTATTTTTGGAGGGGGAGGTGTGGGCTTGACAGAAGTATCTGGCTGTGGCATCGCTTGAACTGCATAATCTTCATGATGACTGGGTTTTTGCTGTGAAAAAATTACTTTATCTGATATTGGCCTGGAAAGACTTGACCCAGCATAGCAAGGATGTTCTGAAGCATTCATAGCTGGACTATGTCACATAATATGCTTACCTATAGAATATATATCTACTAAATCTGTGCAAATGTGAGGTCTGGGCAGCTTCCAAAAGCGCCAGCACTTAATTAGTCATTACAGCTACACAGGAGTAGATGTAGGCAAGAGATGTGGGCAATGCTGCTTGCTGAACCGTCATTCCAATACATAATGTTAGCATTAAAATACCAAAAACAATGTTTGAAGTAATCCTCATCCTGTCTCTAAACTTTGGGGTTTTCAAAAACTGCCAAATGTGTAGACAGCCTGATTTTTTAAAAATAAACTAAATGTCTTGCTACGTTCTCATCCAGATTCTGCTTTTGCACTGGATCATAATTAAGAAGGGGAGAGACGTGTGAGAGCACTGAATCCAGCTTTCCAAAATTCATTTTTTTCCCTGCTCATGAATCCTCTAAAGATTTGGCAAGTCTGTTTATACATGTTTCTGCAGACAATAGAATGCTGATGCAAATTGAGAAGAGCAAACAAAATAGTTGGGTGTTGTTGCAAAGCAGGGGGGAGGCTGTCTCAGTGTGTAACATTTTGCATGTTAGGTTTCATTTGTTTGCTTTTGCCTTGCAGTATGTCAGTCAGAACACATGTTGCTGGTGTGTAGTTGGAAGTTGTTTCAGGAAGTCTTGTCTGTTTGTACCCAAGTGGGAATGCCAGGTTTTCCTTAGTGAGTTTTCCTTTTGACCACACATGGTAATAAGAACAAAAAGTAAAATGAACTGAAGAACTTGTGGTGGCAGGGATGATGCAAATAAAACAGAGCTTTTTTTTTATTTCTGTTAGGCAGAATAGTTGAGGCCTTTAAAACTCTGGATGAGACTGTTAGGAGTATGGACATCACATCGCTTTTTAAGCCCTTTTATTTTTGTCATGAAACAATCCACTTGTTTTCAAAAAAAGAACCAAAAAAAGAAAAAGTCCGTTTGTGTTGCAAGTAGCCTGAGCTACTTAGACCTGTAAATGCAAGGCTGATCCACACGATGCTGAAATTCTGGGCCTGCTCAGTTGTTAGAAAACTGTGGCCTTCTATCTGTGGGTGCAATAGGCAGATGCCTTTCGAGTGAGGCTTGGCGATGAGCCTGTTGTTAGTTTTGATGTTAATCTTGTAACTGTGAACGCTGATTTCTGTACCTGCTAATGCTGCTGAAAACCCATTTCATGGTAGTGGCAGAGAATCATTTCCCTGGGTGTGTTTTGTGCACACATGATTATGTCGGAATTGAGTTTGAATTAGCCTGCATACTTAAAGCAATTGTGATAACATTTTGATGTTTTCCACTTCCAGCTGCAAGTTGGTATTCCATCCCCCGAGATCCACCCCCTCAATTCTCAAAGCTCCAGTGCTTTTTTGCCAAAGCATATTCATAAAGCCAGAGAACACACTGACTGACTTCACAACATGAGGGTGGCCATACAATAATAAGTCTTGTCTTAAAATATCCTTACAGTACTACGCTGTTGACTTCTTACTTGTAGTCCCTTTACTTGGCAGCAACCAGCTGAATTTCTGCCAAGGTGGGTCAGACAGGCACTCAAAACTGCCTCACTTGCATTCTCCGTAGGTAGCTCATCTTTCTGTGTTTGGGCAGAAGGAAGCAAGTGGCAACTGAAGTGAATTGTAAATGAACCTTGTGTCTTTCTATCTGGCAGCTTGCGTAACACTGAGATTTTATTTCCATAGAAAAGTGACATTTAACACAGGAGGAGGCCAGGAGGGTTTTACTCTTCTAAATCACAGCAAATAACGATTAGGGTGATAGAGAATTAGCGGTACTATATGGGACATTCAGTTTTTCAAGCTGAGTAACAATTTACGTTTCTATTAGCTGAGGTAGAAGTGTTTGTTACTGTAGTGTGTCGGTGTTGAGTGGGATGAGAACTTAAACGATAGGATTGTCTTCGGTTTAGGAAGGCCTTCAGAGCTGCATAGGGGTTTTCTTAGCACTTGTATATTTGTGTCTAACGATCTCTTACTTTTCTTGGGAGCTGATACCTGCTATATTGTACATCTGTCTTTGTTGCAGCTACCTGGAATCTAGCTTTTAATGTAGTCAATTTACAGAGGTGGTATGTACTAATGGGAAAGCTCTTCTATTTTTTTGGAATGTGATACTTAGAGTTCAAGTGTGGATGAAATACATAAGCATAAAACAATCTTGAAAACTTACTGGTAGTAAACATGAGGCTTGAATGTGTATTAGTGGAAACATTAATTAGCCTTAAAGGCATTGATGGGAAGTACCTCTTACCTTTGACTGTCCAATTTCAATGCCAAGTACTGTGTAACAGGAAACAGCAAGGTGGTGCTTGCTGGAGAGACAGAGGAGAAAAAGCAGCCAAGGCAGGGAATGAATTTCTGGCAGAATTGATAATTTAGCTGTGCTGAAGAAAAGACCTATAGTAGTCTATTTGGAGGGGTGGTGGTAGGAATGTGATGGTGTTATAGAACTAAAACATGGTGCTTTAGACGTGATAAAAATGTAGAAATAACAGGACAGAGTTGAAATTCATCGATGGGCCTATATATGGATATATGAATAAATGAGGTCAGGAATCAGAACTTGAATGCTACATTTCCCTGTAGCTTGTGAGTTCTGTGTTTCCTTGTAATCTTCCTATTTTTGGCCACAAATTTTATTGTCTTAATTTTTTTTCCTGGTTTAAGGAAACATTTCCCATTGGCAAGAGGTGTCTGAGTTACCTGGGGAAAGGATTGAGTGCCTCAATGGCAACCATGGCAGGACTGCAGGGTCAAGCAGAAAGTAACTGTGGCAGGCCTCCTGAGCCAGAATATCACTGAAGGAACGATTACAGAGAGGGAGAGAGAAATGCCCAGCTTCACTTTAAAACAGCAAAGGCTGTGGGAAATGAGATAGTTTTGTTGTGATGTTTATAGCACTCCTGGGAAATGTTATGTGCATTAGCTTAAGATGTACAGTCCCCAGAGGAGAACCCAAGGTCCTATATGCACCCACCCTGGAAAATGTTAATATTTTGAATTAAAGGTTAAAAAAAATAATAATAATAATTGGCTGGTTTTGCAGTTGTAGGTAAGGCCCAGGTCAGCGTGGTTGTAGGTGAATTGCCTAATTACATGTTCAGCTGCAGCATGGTGCTAACCAGACTTAAAAGCAGCTGAGGAGGCCAAGAGAAACATAACTGAATGTATAGAAGAAAACCCCATGAAGGAAGCGTGATTAACTGGATTTTGCATAGTGAGGTAGGACAGGCCACACTGTGCATTAGGGAAAGCACAAACCCAGGCACTAAGAGGAGAGAAAGGGGATTGCAGTGAGATAGATGGGCCTTGTCTAAGGCCACTGTATGTAGAAGATGTAGTTAAGTGTGGGATCGGTTCAAATGGATTCATGGGTGCTATGTGGGTGAGTGACATTTTGTCCCTTGAGAGACGAGAAAACAAAGGCCAGGGGCTAAACAGAACGAACCCTTCCCAGGAAGCAGAAAATAGTTTCCTAGTGATGCTACCTGCATCCATTGCACTGACTGCGGTAGTTGGAGAACATGGATGCTTGAGTTTTTCCTCCTTTTCTATACTGCCCTGTTGTGTCGCCCAAGACAGCCACCTCGTTCCAGAAGAAGCAGATACTCAGCTCTTACAGGGAGACGCGTAGCTGATCCTGAAAGAAAATGGTCCAGGCTTGAGAGATCCCACGGCAGTGATCACAACAAAACATCCCTTGTTAACACCAAGTCTCTAAGTACCAAAGTACCGTGGAAAACAATACTATGAAGCTTGAAGATCTTGAGGAAAAGAATTATGTTTAGTAGCTACCATGTAGTGGCACAGTATGGTTTACAAGTCCAGCTGTGCAAATCAGGTAAAACCTGGGAGGTTTTCGTGTTGCAGGGTTGTGAGTGTGCCTAATAGTGTTATGGTCTGTTTTTTTGTGTGTGTGTGGGAAACATGGTAACCACGCTTTTGGAATTGTATTATCTGTCTTCATGCTTTACTTTGTAGGTAATTCATGGCAAATCCTGCGGTGTCTGGCCAATGCTGTGTTAAGAATGCTGCTGGCCACTCTGGGTGAAAAATACTCAGCAGCTGTACCATTTGGGGACATCGTGCAATCTGGCAGGCCTGATACTGGCCATGCTAGCCAACCATTTCTGCAGTAGTTGCTCTGTTCATTAGTGTCAGGGAATCTGGTGCTTAATCTAATAATCAACTTTTTATGAAGTTGCTTTGGGAAGTTCTGTAGGAGTCATCTTAATGTTCAGCAGCTGCTCAGTGTGTGTGCATGCACACCTGTGTTAAATCACTTTGAGTAGTCCACTACCTAAGCACGCTAACTACCCTGATTTAACCAGATACCTGAGTTTTCTTTGGTTGAGGCTTTTTTTTTTTTTTTTTCTCCATAGAGGAGGTTGTACCAAGGAGTACTGTTAGCCCAGCTCCAAACCAGAGATTCTTACTTGGTTTTATGAACAGTCTGGTACAAGGGTGCTCTTTGTTAGTAACTTGTGCCTGTTTTAATAAAAAATCTATGTTTATTTGTTCATGGAGGTTCAAGTCATGTTCTCTTAGTCCTATGAATACTTTGTCTTTAGCTCTTTGTTGTTTGGTCTTGATAAAGCATTGCTTTAGACAGTTTACCATGCTTGGTTGTCTGACAAGCCTTGACCATATGAGGTATTTTTAATTCTGTAATTGCTGGAGGGATGGTGATGGCATGCTGTAGCCCATCGCTGTGGGTTTCTGGGTTTTCACAGCTTTGCAGGGGGGTAAGATCACTTGCTTTTTCTTAACTTCCAAAACTTCATTTTGGTCCGCAACTTTGGGTGCCACTCTTGTTTTGTGTGCACTACGCATGAACAACGAAACCCTATTTTTTTATTTTATTATTTTTTGCCTCACTTTGTGAGATGTAGTTTTAGTGTAAGTGATACATTACCCATTTCCTTACGTGGGAACTGGCGAGCTACCGATGAAGCCCTGCATAGTATTGTAGTCATTGTTAAACAGAAGTACTAGTGTTCAAATACTGATGATCAAAGCGGAGTGGGAAGGGGGATTTGAAGTCTGTTTGCTCAGGTGTTGAACTGAGGTGTTCAGGATCCTGTATTCTTGCATAGCTGCATATTAGAGAAACTGCTAGCTGTGCATTGATCCTGCTGGTTGATGCACATGGGTTTTGAAAGAAAAAAACCAAATTTGCCACGGTATCTTTGCATGCAACATACAACAACGCTTTTCAAGCGAGATGAGATGAACAAGATCACAGCTACAGAGGGCCCTAAACCACTTGTGCGTTTCCTTGGTTAGAATTCCTTGTCTTTGCTTGCCTTGCATTCTTGTACTTAAAGTGGGGTGTTCGCTAATGTGACCCCTGTGTGTTGTGTTAACAAACAAATTCTAATGAGCACACCTTTGTGAAGCGTGGCCTCAGGTCATGCCACAAACTTTTAGAAATAAGCATTCCTAAATAATTGAAGTGTTTTTTTCTTTTGTCTTGGACTTCTAAGAAGGGACAGTAATTCTTAACTCCGTTTGTTATTGGCCAACACAATGTAGTTTTCATCCTGCCTTAGGCTACAGAGCTTCCCTTAAAGATAAGTTTCAAGTACCTGCTAAACATCTGCTATCAGGCAGCAATACTGTCTTGGTACCCACCCAATAAGTGTATCTCTTCATGTACAGCTCAGCTTTTTGTAGCTGTCATGGGAGCTGTAAGGAATTAAACACAACTTCAGTCCCTGAAGAGGATGCAGAAGCAAGGTGGGATTGCTGATAACAGTCCCTTCGGTAAAAAGGGAAGATTAAGGAGGGAGTTGCTTTTTCAGTTGTTTACAAGGAACCTCATAAAACCAAAGGAAAAATGTAGAATGAAGAGAGAAAATACTTGGATAAAAGAAAAAAGAGAGGCTTTTTTTTTTTTTAAAAAAAAAAAAAAGCTTTGTACAGAATGAGGATTTGCAGTATAGTGCAATTGGTATTGACTAATCTTTTATTTTCTTGACTCTATACTTAAAATTTCTTGCTCAAGTTGTACCTTTCGTTATTTAAAACAAAATTGCATTACTACTTGTGAAGTAGTCTTTGTACTAGTATGATCATATAGAGAAAGCAATCGTCTTAACTTCTAGAAAGTCTGTTTTTATATAGTGAGTATGTGGTACCAACATGTATTTCTTACAGGCTTTTTTTCTTCCTTTTAGAGTAAATTATTTTTGAAGAGGAGAGTCCCCAGTTTACCTTACTTTATTTGTGACATTTTTCTATATGCTTATTTTCTGGGATCCCTCTCTCCCTCATTTGGAATGGGTAGGAATAGCAGGAAGCAGCTATGGGTGCTACTTCACGTGACAGGTGAGTCAGGATGCTGGAGACCTGTTGTGCAAGTGATTTTTACCTTCCTTCAGACACCTTCCTTGGTGTTCATTAGAGGACTTTTTTTTTTTTTCCTGCCTTCTCAATTTAGAGATACTTGAAACATTCGCACTTGTTGGGAATTTGTCATTGGGAATTCTAGCAATTCGTATTGGAGATGTCTCCAGTTGGCTTAGAATTAGAAAAACTTTCTTCTGACAATACTTAGAGAATATTCAAATATTCAAACGTGCAATAGGAAAATGCTTGTTACTCTGTACTATGCAATTGTGTAGTGTGTATCTATGTACTTCCTGAGTACTCTGCTGATGAAGACCTAGTAATTGTACAACCAAGCTTGTCTAAGAAGTATGACTCTTGGAAGCAGCTGGTTGGATCTAGACTTGGACAGTGCTGGTTGACAGAGCACTGTGCGTGTCAGTGACCACTAGGTAGGGAAACAATGCGCACGTGTGATAGTGGAGCTGGAAGTAGAGCAGAGGTTAGCCTTTACTTCTCTTTCTTGGTTCTTGTTCTTTGGGGGTTAAGGAATGCTTGCGTGAAAGCAGCTCCTTCTTCAAAATGGGGCCAGACTGAAGTAGTTGTACAACAAACTTCATGTGATACGGTTTGGGTAGGAATGTCAACAAGCAAACCTGTGTTACTGTTCAGCATACTTTGACTAGGGAATGCAAGTCTTGGGAACGAGGAAGTGAAATGTGAATGGTGCTGCAGTATCATGGTGCTAGTTCTTTACTCTAGAAATTCAAGGGGTTATAACAAAGAATCTGTTTGTGTTCATCAAGAAAAGCTGTAGTGTCATGTGGAAGATGCAAGTCCTGACTAATGGTTCTTGGAGTGAATTCAGAGCTGATTTGAAGAACGATCAGAGCAGAATTTCAAAAGCTAAAAATGCGTATTTCCAGCAACCCTTGGTTTCCATTGCAGCTTTGATTTTTTTTTTTATTCAAGAAACAAAGTGGGGATCAAGGGCACATAATCAGTAAGCATTGGCCTCTGTTAAGTGTGTGGTGTCCGGGGACATGTAACCAGCTTTCTGGAGCCATCCATGGTTAGATGTCTGGAGACTATGGCATTTGTTTCTCCTTGTTTAGTGGTTTCAAGTGGTCTCTTGGCTTGTTTGGCAGCAAGTCTTGCAATAGTTAATGTCTCATGCAGCTAAACAAAGAAGCAGTCTTTCTTGGGTGTTTGGAAGAAATATATAGGCCAAAGGCAATCCTACTGGAATAGCCGTGCAATGGTGTTTCTGCTTACTGTTTGTTTATTAAGGTGTTGATAACAATCACACAAGGTAGAAGTGCAAAAATGAAGATTGTTGACAGGGCTCAGTAGCAACTACAGGATCCTGAACACTAAGATTATTATTATTTTTTTTTTAACTTGCTAGGGCCCTAGGTTACGTATAGGATGTAAGGATTTAGGTTTACAGCTTGGAAAAGTGCATCTCCAGGTAGTGTGGAAGAATGCGTATACACTGCAAAACTGGTTTACACTTGATATTTGTAAGAAGGACTGCAGTAGCATTCAAGTAAATAAAGCTTCTTGATTGTATTTTGAGAAGGTAGGGCTACCCTTGTCATATGACTGTTCCTATGCTTGAGGACAATGCAGATTATTCCAGAGGTGATCAAGTTGTTTTTTTCTGTCACATACACTTATGATGTTCTCTTCTATCGAATGCAGTTTTTCTGTTATCCGTGGAAGCAGTTGAAGTCTTTGAAATACAATGGAAATCTGTGTACCTATAAGTACACAAAACCATCACAACTTCTGTCAGTAAATCACTGGCATCTATTTTTTGTTTCTGCATTTTCATTCTCTCTCTCTCGGAAAAGTGAGCTTGGTAGTTTAAGGCCAAGTTCTCCTGTCACTCGATACTTTGTTCTTTTCACGCGTAGCCCATCTGTGGATTCCAGGGCACTTCTGGGGATCAGAGCTGGGTAGCTGTGTGGGCAGGACTGTTGGGGTTATACGTGCTACAGTCGAAGTCTTCAACTTGGCACAGTTCAAGCTGGGAGTCTTAAGGGGACCAATTATTTTCATTGCTTTGTATGTATAGGTATTGGCTGAAGGAGCAGAATTTTGCCCTTCTCAGAAACGTTATAGGCATGTGTTTGCTCTGTCAAAGTTGAAGTCAGAGACCTCCTTAAAGGGTGAGGGGAAAGAAATTAAGTATCATAGCAAATGGAGTTCCTAAGCCCAAATGTCAGGCTCGGATTTGTAAGAGTAATCTGAAATACTGACTGTGCAGGCATATTTTGACCAATGGCTTGAGTTTGAGGCTTTATTAAACTTGTATCCCCCACCCCATCTTTCATATCCCCTTCTCCAGTAACCTTTTATATACTCTCTGAACATGATGACAAGTCTGAATTGCTGTGTTCTGATGATATGAGAGAAGCCCAGAGAGTAGAATATGCACATCAGTGTTCATTTTAAAAGTCTTCTCTTAATCACAGAAGTATGTACTTTCTCAGGAAACTTAATATTTTCAAATTGTTGCATAAGTAAATTAAAAAAAAAAAAAACAAAAAAAACTACAAAAGCAAACAGTTTCCAGATGTGCCCCATCAGGTTTGGCCGATGATAGATGTTACTTTGTGTAAGTGTATTCAACAGATGCCATGCCTACCATTACTGTAGTAGGGATTTTGTTTCCTGTACAGCTGACATTCGGAATCCAATTCTGTTCATGGTATCACTGAATAGGAATTACCAAAAGTATAATTCAAATGTAGCGACATATTTTTATGAAACTATTTGTTAGCAGGATAAAACTAAAACTATAGGTGAACAAGACTATTGCATTTAACACCAGTGTTTTAGGTTAAGAACATCTGAAGCATGTCTTATAGGCTCAGATATCGAAGGTACTGGCCTAATAATCCGAAAACCACTTCTGACAACACTCATTCAAGAACTTGTTACTGATGATCCTGTACATGGCAAATTTAGCTATTTTTTGATAATCAAAGTGCAGCTTTTAACCTTGATGGGTGACTTGCTATCTATAATAATGAATATTGAAAACCAAACCTAATGATACTGAGCTAGGTTGTGTACCAAATGATGTTTTGTCTTGAGATAGCTAGCAATTTGGGAAAGATTAAAAGTGTGGTGTATCCATTTTACCTGGGAGTATAACCTTTTGTATTCAAGAGGATATAATTGACCTCATCTTGCCCTGGTGTGTAAATTTCACTCAACTTAACAGAGTTCCGGCGGGTCCTATCACCGATGATTACAGAGAACAGGTCACCCACCTCTCCACTCCCCCTCACAAGGAAGCTGTAGGCTGCAATGAGGTCTCCCCTCAGCCTCCTCTTCTCCAGGCTGAACAGGCCCAGTGACCTCGGCTGCTCCTCATATGTCTTCCCCTCTAGGCCCTTCACCATCTCTGTCGCCCTCCTCTGGACACTCTCCAACAGCTGAATGTCCTTTTTGTACTGAGGTGCCCAGAACTGCACACAGTACTCAAGGTGAGGCCGCACCAGCACAGAACAGAGTGGAACCACCACTTCCCTCGCCCGCCTAGCGATGCCGTGCTTGATGCACCCCAGGGTACGGTTGGCCCTCCTGGCTGCCAGGACACACTGCTGGCTCATATTCAGCTTGCCGTCAACCACGACCCCCAGATCCCTCTCTGCGGGGCTGCTCTCCAGCGTTGTGTCGCCCAGTCTGTACGTGTAGCCAGGGTTGCCCCAACCCAGGTGCAGGACCCGGCACTTGCCTTTGTTAAACTTCATGCGGTTGGTGATCGCCCAGTTCTCCAACCTGTCCAGATCTCTCTGCAAGGCCTTTCCACCCTCAGCCGAGTCCACAACTCCTCCAAGTTTGGTGTTGTCGGCAGATTTGCTCAAAACACCTTCTAGTCCTACATCCAAGTAGTTTATAAAAACATTGCAGAGGATTGGCCCTAAAATGGAGCGCTACTTTGTGTGCTTTTGTGTGCTTTTTTATGTGTGTGCTTTTAATTTTCTTGCTCATTCTTAGTGGCAAAAAAGAAGAAACTAAGATTTTGTCAATTTTGACTTGTGCCTGAAATGTGAGGAGCCCATTTTTTGGTGCATTGTAACTGTATCATGTATACTTAAGATGAAAGTCTGTTAGCCTTTGTTACTAATCATCCCAAAACTCAAAAATACATTTCTTGGATTTCGGTGTTTAACTTCTGTTTCTTAAATACCTGTTTTTTCTTATTTATGAAGCTTTAATTTTTAGGGCAAATGTGTACGTGTTTTTCCTTTATTTTCTTGCCCTCCTTCCACCCTCCCCAACTGTTGATGTGGTAAACACTCACAAAATATTTAGCAGTTGCATACTGGAGTGCAGCCTGTGAAAATAAAGGTGTCATTCCATGGAAAATGAATGCCTGCAAGCACTGCTGCAGTTACTGTCCTATTTTCCTATTTTGAGAAGAACAAATCCTATTATACCTCAATTTCAGTAATTTTGTCTCTTTAACTAGGTGTTTCAAGACTTCAGATGAATGCCATGTAAAAAAAACAAAAACAATGAACCCTCACAAATTCAGTGTCCAGTTATGAGGAATAGAGCACTTTGCCTCTGTAAAAAGCTGTTTTCTTTGATGGTTGGCAGATCACAGGACAGACAGCTGCTCTTCTTTGATTCTCATTTTGCTACTCTAAATAGGGAGCATGTATTTCAATTGCTTGGTGCTAATACTAAAAACAAGCCTTGCTTTTTCGTGTTGGGTGTGGTTTACAAGAAATACTTAGTTCCAAATCCTGGTAAGAAGAGCCAAGTTGTTCCAGCAGCACAGAGATGCACCATCCAGACGGAACAGTTGTCATTAATTCCACTTTCTTCTCTTCTGAGTGAAGATGGGGAACTTATTCATGGATTGGCAAGTGTTGATAGCAACAATTCTGCAAGGTTCAAATCTTACATTAAGGGGGTAGGGCTTAGACTTCCTATCCAGTGAGGAGCCTAACTTTGCTGTGGAGTCTTAAATCCTGTGTGGCAGTGCACACAGGAAATAGAATGGAGCTGGGGATGCTTGTTACATGAGTACTGACTTCTCATCTCTTTCTCAAATAGAATTTTTTGATATACTTAGATCATGTAAGGTTGTTGATTGGACCAGTGTAAATCTTCAAGGTCCATTAAAAACTGGATTCTACTCCTTATGTTTTAAAGCCAGCACTTCGTATAATTTCATGCATGCTTTTCTCTGGAAGTCTTTTTGTTTCCGTTCAAGAGTAGGTAAAGGGTTTGCTGTTGGTACCAGGTTGTAATAGCTGCCTTATCAGAAGACATGAAACTTTTCATGAAGAACTCTGATCACTGTTATGTGCTAAGCACTGTAGTAAACATGTTTCTAAAGCCTGTTTCTTCCTTCAGGTAAGCAAAGAAAATGCAGGTTCTGTGCTGGTTCTTGTGCTGGCAAAGAATTTGTGGTGATTCCAATAGAGCAACAAGCTGATGTTCATTCTCTTGTGTGCAGGAGCATCTACAAACCAGCCTCCTGACACAAGTAGCTACAGTGCTCACTGCCATTCTCTTTTTCCAGAAATTAATACCGTGAATGAACTGTAGTACAACGCTTAGCTTCTTGATGTAGTTAGGGCAGAAAAACATTTGGGCAATGAGTTGACAGAAGGGTTGTTTAACTTCCAACGTGCCTAGCAAATAAAATCCCCTCCTAACTCTTCAAAATTCAAAACATTCTTAAGTTCATTATTTGAATTAGTGTTAATTAATTTGACATTAGGACGGAAGTCGTGATCAACAATGTGCTTTGATTTTTTTTAAATTATTTTTGAGGGGAAACAAATAGATGTAATTAATGTTACCCACTTTTTTGAAGCTGGCTGAGAAGTTGTAGACTCCCTTTGAAAGAATGTTTCCAAATATTGAAGTTTGCTTTCTAAAAGATACTTGCAGCCAAACAAAATTTTCAAATAAGCCAAAGTAATGCAAAATTCATTCCTACAGCTGATAAGGAAACTAGTGTTAGTTGTGCTTTCTTACTCCACATTTCAATGCCAGCTACTTCAGAGTTCATTGCATTTGGCATTAAAAGAACTGACACACAGAACACTAACTGCTGACTTTGTTACTGGTTTGTTGTAGAGATGGTCAGCGTAGTTTGTCTCGCCAGTTCATGAAGTTTTTCAACTGTTGCTTTAGAGCATTTTGATTAAAATACTTGTGCCTTCAGTTTATTTCTCCCTTCCCAGCAGAAGTAGCTTAGAGAATTGAGTGTTAATTTGGAAATGACCTTACTTGCCTTCATTTATAAATAGCAGTGAGAAAGAAGGGGATTCCCCTGCTGCTCATGCCCCATTCATGGCTTCCTTTTTCTGTTCAAACTGTCTTACAGTGCGCTGTGACTTTGAGCCCTCAACAAGTTGCAACCAATTAAGCTGTACTCCAAAAACAATGCACTTTGGGTCATGAGCTGGTAAATTAACTGCGATAAGTGTTTTTTGTTGTTGTTGTTGTTCATTTGTTTGTTTTTGCGTGGGACAGGATAAAAAAACCTAGGTAACAGGAAACATGTAGAAACGATTCTTTTGATATTCATATCTACATGCTATTTTGCGTATTTCATGCATTGATCTGCTATGCCTGAGATTTGAAGAAAATAAATCTTGAATGGATGATAGAATGGAAAAAACCTTTTTGTTTATATTGCTTTCCCTTACGTGGCTATGGTTCTTGTACTGCAACTGTTATGGAAGCTAAGTCCTTGGAATAAAGGAACTTAGCAATGTTTTGGTGTGTGTTCTTTCTTCAACATTAAAAAAAAACTCTTCAAAACTATCTGTGATATAAAACATGAATAAAAACGCACTCTTATTAAATCAGGTATTTTAATATCGCTATTGCTAAGCGTTCTCAACCATTCAGTTACAAATATTACAATGCTAGCTAGTCGATAACTGTCTTATTAAAATCTATCTTTGGCCAAATATAGGTAGGTGCTGGCATTTACCTTGCATGCTGTCTTCAGATCTTACTACTTTCATCTCTGACTTTGCAACACAGTAAGTGTTGGTGTGTTGGAAGCAGATGATTACTTAAAACACGATTGATACTTGATCTAGATCCTTGATCTTGAAAATAATACCACTGGGACAACGTGATTCCTAAGTCAGTCATTTCTAGTGGACTGAATGAAAAACACCTGATCGTAAAATGTTCTGTATCTGGCAGGTGGATGATAAAGCAGAGTTAGTGGTGTGCCATTATTTTGTGCGTGATGTGATTCAGTTGTTTAAGGGAAAAGGGAGTTAAGCTTGGTTTCTGACTTGACTTAAGGGATAATGAAACTGATTGGGCATAGGTATTTGTTTTATATCATTTATCAAATCAAGGTATTAAAACTGTGGGAGAAATTAGTCTGGAAAAGGTGAGCTGCAAATAGACTCATGTCAGTCCTTCTCCATCCTTTTGCTCTCATCAGACAAGCTAAAATCAGATTTGTCTGATTCAGCCTCTCCATGACTGACACAACTAGGTCAAGAGCAGTGCTCGTTTTTACACAGAATCTCTTGTGCCCTGCTTCCCACCCCCATCCCTTGGGTGCCCATTGTAGTGTAATTCTCCCTTAGAGATTGGACATTTTGTAATTTCACGCCTTGGATCTTTGTTACCTATGTCTTTTAATTCAAAATGCTGGACCTAAGACTGCTGAAACAGTTAATAACTCAGTCCTTCAGGTGTGATCATTTTCTCTTTCCTTCTGCTGGCTTCAGTACTCAGTCATTGACTCTACACTCAGAACTGTTCCTAGGTTTTCATGCTGTCAGCGATACTAGCCAGAATCTTCTTTTTCACTAAAGATACACTGGAAGTAACTTCCTGTTCTTCTACTTAAAACCCTTCATGAAAATCATTACTTAACTTTTCATTTATTTTAGTTTCAGGTGAGAAATCTGCCTGCTAGTGGAATGTTTAGTTGGCTTAAAACTTGTTGTTGTTGTTGTTCTTTCTATGTTGTTACATTCCGTAGTCTGTTGAACTCAGTTTCATGGTATTTTGAGAGCACCACTGAGGGAATGTAATTTTTTAGCAGGACTAAGAGCAGGACCCTTAAGCTGTTGCAGTCAACTTTAAAAACTCCAACGCATAAACTTATTTGTTAGCATGGCAAGAGACAGAATTTTTGTTTTTCAGGTCTTGTTAATGAGCATGGTTACAGTTACGAGCAGATGAGTTCTCAGTAAGCCTAGCTTTTGGCTGCAGTTCAGTTGTTGAATGTACAAGCTGAGGGGGTATGCACTGGAAGTGCCTACGTAGCATAATGTATGATGTCCTGATGGCTTTCCTAAGCAAAGTTATTTTTAGGTCAGTGAGGCAGGCAGTACCTCTACAGGCGTTACTGTGCATATATGGCTTGTGAAACATGATTTGTAGTAATATGGTTCTCAGTGAAGAAGCTACGGCTATCAGGAGCCCTGGATCGTACATGTTGCTGTTTGTTGGACTTCACTCCAGCTGTATGCAATCTTTATGAATCACTAATGCCTCATGCAGGCAGCTGGTTGACCAGTAACATCACTCCTTAGAGAACTGAAAAAAATTAAGACTAATTGTTGAATCTCTTCTGTTAGGACTTGAACAGACCTGCCCAGAAGCCCTACAGTGCTTTAGATTTGAGTACCTCTCAGCTTTGAATACCGCACAGCTTTAGCTTTGAATGCCTCTGTGGGCATTATTTTATAACTTGCTAGGCAACATGCTGTTAAAATCTTGCTATTGCTTTAGTTGACTTGATATCTACTCAATTTTAGGTGACTGAAACCCAAAAGTATTATCATTGTTGGTTGTTGTCTTCTATGCACCAGTTCTGGCGCATAGGTCTAGAGGCAGCTCCATAATTGTGTACTGCATCTGCAGTATGTTAGTTAGAGCTTGGAGAACTTATAAATTTGTTAGGCATCAAACAACGGTTTGAAAATAGTTGTGTCCCCTGGTTGGAGTAGTGGGGAAACTCCAGCGGCACAATTGAAAGTACAGTGGAAAAACCCTAAGGAAGTGGGCTCGAAAGTGAGTTGAATAGTCCATGTCCTTGGTTCTTGATCCTTAAGGTCAAAGGAGATGTGCCTACAATTTTCCCTTACCTGTTCATGCATGTGGGCATGACACATATGTATGTGTGCACACAGAGCTAACCTCAAATAAGCAATTGCTGTGTCCTCTGCTCCGTCCAGTAGAAGAATGGATTTACAGAAGCTGTGACCTGTCGTTGTCGAAATCCCTGTGAAAGACCCAGGCTGGATTGATAGCTGATGTCAAGTTGCTTCTCCCTCTGTTTCTTCTCCTAGCATTACCAGGCTCCCCAGATGAAGTCAGGAGGGTCTGTAGCTCAGGCTTGGCATCGATTTGGTTGGTAGCTGTGCAATCAACTCCATTCACAGAGCTGTTTCTTGTGTGTGAATGAAGGTGGAAATGCTGTGTGCATTTTTCAGAAATTTTCAGATAGTGGTTTGGGCGCCTGGGGTTTTATGGCTGTCTTTGTTTTAAGCCATAAGGTTACAGTAGAGGTTAGCCTCTGCAAGTTGGACAACAAAGCTGCTGTTCTTCAAACATTCAAAGTTTTTTTGCATTCATAGAGCTAAGTTTTAGATGAGCTGTAATTCAAAACTGTGGAATTGGAGAAGAATTGGTGCTGTTGGTATTGTTAGCTCAGCAGCATGATGAGTTAGCTTCTTTGTAGTACTGAGTACAAATATTATTTACAGAAATTAACTGTTTTGTTGGTCACCTTACTGCTCTTCTCCTGTCTCTGTTGGTGATCTCTGCCCTATTTTCAGCTTATTTGTTCTAACGCTTTCCCTTAAATAAAGGAAAATAATCAAACTGAGTACAGAATAGGTTGGTAAAGAAGCCCTGAACCCATATATTTTGTATGGGGAAAATCAGAAAAGCTGAAGTCATTATTTCACCTTTGGTTAAATGTATTTGAATGTGACACTAGTGTAAAAATTGATGCTGTTGATTTTCCAGACCATGTATTTAGGAATTTTCCTTGCAAATGTCTGGTATATAGAGCTGGTGTTAATAGAAGCAATCACTTCTTGTCACCTGAAGTACTGCAGTGAGCTGCCTGTCATGCTTACACAAAGTGTTTGTCTCCAATCTGAAGTACAATCTTTTTCAAATCTACTTTTTGCTGAAAAACAACAAATCCTTAGGGAAGCCTTAGTGGGAATTTTGAAATGGTCAGAGGAAGCAAGGCTAAAACCTTTACGTATAAAGATTTTAGAATAAGATTGGGGGCGGGGGGGGGGGGGGAGGATGTTAACAGTGGAACCTTTTCGGTTTTAATGCTGTTCTGATTCTTTGCAGTGCAACCGAAGTTGCTGGTCTCAACATGCTCATTAATATGTGAACAATTATCTGACACTCAAGTAGACTAAAAGCATCTGTTTTAAGCTGCTAGTAAATATGTTTGTGGTATATCCAGCACTTCTTTTAAGGTGGAGAACAGTTAATGCATTAACTCTTCAGCTTTGACAACTTACTGACAAACTTGTATCTTGTAAAAGTGAAGCCGCTAATAGTTGAAGACCTTTATGCTGATGCATTCCAGTTGCCTTGCACAAATGTGTGGGGTGGGCCTTCATTCTGTGCTTGAAACTTATAAACAAAGCCCCTATTTATTCCAAATGAATGGCAGCTAAATAAAGTAGGCTGCAATAGTTTTATCTATGGCATTTATAGGGAGTTAAGGCTTAAATGAGAGCTGGGAGAAGGACAAAGCCAGCTATCATTCCAGAGCAATGTAGCTTGCAATATGCCTGGTTTTGTTGTAAGCCAGGCTGTTTTCTTGTGTTCACAGAGGTCTGTGCTGGGTAAAACCTGCACTGCAGACTGATGATGAGGACCTTTGGCACCTCTAGCCTCTGTTAAACTAGGAAGATAGGTTCATACGTTTACAGGGAACCTGCATATTCAGCGCTCCTTCAGCTATCATAAAACATCTTGCTAAGACATAATAAATTCAGTTGTCAGTAACATATAAGCTACTGGGAAAATTTGACTTGTTTCAACACTGGGAAGATGTTTCATATTAAATGTTGTAAGGATAGGATGGTGAATCTTTTGCTACCCTACACTTTAGCTTCTTTAGCTACCAGTATAGAAAGGATGTGTCTTCTCTGGTTACAACTGTACAGCTAAGAAAATAACGTGCAGTATCCCCAGCCATGAAAAAATCGTTCTTAGGCACAAATGTAGAAAGGAGAGGTGACTTACCACATCCAGTAGGTTAATAAAACACTGTTCCATTCTACATGTGTCTTGAAGTCTTTTGTAAGCATTGCAGTGAAATATCTGTAGTATTTGTGTAAATTCATGAGTTTTACTCCTTTCATTCCAGTAGATACATAATATAAATGGTTTGGGCTGAAATTGAAGTGAGCGGTTTTTGGGAGTAAAAGAGCATGATGATTTGTTTAAAAGGAAAGAGAAGATTGTGCCATCTGCCTTTGGCAGAAGTTGCCATAAATGCTCTTCTTAACTTGAATATAAACATAACACTGATTGTGTTGCAAAAGCTGTGATGGTGAAGTCTGTGAAGCAGATTTGCACAATCCTTTGCCTGAAAAAGCTCATTCTAATGCAAAATAACATCCAAGTTCACCTTTTCCAGTACAGTTGACAACAGGGAAAGAAATAGTCCAACTTTGAACTTCTTTGTTGTTCATAGACTCGAACAATAACCTTATCTGTTAGAGAACCTCTTTGAGCTATTTCCTGCTTCCTTTAGAGCATCTGTGCTTGGATACTTTGTCATAAAGGGTTGAAAAGGCTGGGTCAGCACTCTGGGTCTTCTGGGTACCCTTCTCCTTAGACTGCAAAATCTGTTCTGGTATGCTGTGTCTCCCTCAGCTCGAGCAGGAGCAGCTTTGCTTTGCTGTTGACTTCCTGTACCTAGGTTGCGTCATCCTGCTGTTGGAACTTTACTGGGATGAAGAGGAGGCTTTAGCCTTTTTTGTTACCATGGGTCCCTCAAGCCTACCTTGTATCCTGATAAGCACCATGTCAGGAAGGAAGCACATGGTGCGTGTAAGAAATGCTTCCTGATACAGGAATGCTTCTCTAGTCTGAGGGTGCAATTTCAAGGAGGCTGGTTTAGATCAAATCAAGGTCAGTTGCTGTCTGTTCTTCCTCCTTTCCCCCTTGTACCAGTCCTAGTATTGACCTGACTGCTTGTTAGGGTAGAGATGGTTATGTCCCCCAGCATTATGAGCTTCCAATTTGGATTGGTGAAACAAGTCGCTTCTGGAGCGTAATTATGATGCTGAAGTTTGCTTTAGTGCCTTCACGTGGGCTCAATTATGCATCATTGCTTTCTTGCAGCTGGCGTCACTCATTTTTTCTGTGTGCATTGTTATTCTAGTTTGTCTTCTTCCTCTGGGAAGGAAATAGTTATTTGAACAGAGTTTGGTTTCTTGTGGAATTGTTTTAAATTAACTTGTAGAACGCAAAAACTTGTAACGGCCAGCTTTCTGTTCACGTGTTTCTAGATACTTATTTTAATCTCTACTAAAACTTGAGTGAGACTGACAGGAAAAGTGCATAGATTTAAAACAAATTAAACAGTGACAATAACCAAACCTAGTGGAAGTAAATTTCCTAGGGAGGACATTTATTCTTTGTTAGCCATCCCAATGTCTTGTATAATTAAAAAAAATAATAAAAAAATCCTGATATTTGATTTTGTGTATCAGTGCTATTTCACGTGACTTTTATTATCTGTTTTTGTTTTCTCCTAACTCCTTCCAAAAAACACAGCAAAGGATGAGAGAAGAGAAAATAAAGGTATTTTCAGCTGAATAAAAGTTACCTGTTTTAAAGGGTTGAAGGTTGTCTTATTTGGTTCACATTAGCTGATTTGAATAAGAGGTGAAAAAACAGCTCTCAAATGTTGTGTTGCTGTGGGTAGACTTTTTGCTACCTTGCTGACCTGGGCGGAGTTGTATGGGCATAGTAACAATGATGAACGTTCTTGACATACGAACCTAAACGCAGGTTGTATGAGAAGTAAAACAAGTAATTCATTGTAACTCTATAGAACCATCCAGATGGCAATCTGCTGCTGCTCTGAGAATGCCTCTGTTTTTACTTTCATCGCTTCTGGAGCTAGAACAGGGGATGGGAGAAGATGGGAAGAGCAGACCTGAGCTACCCATTTTGAGTGCTCGTGCAATTGGCTCAGCAGTCTTCACAGTTACACTGCCATTTCCGTGTTAATGGTTTTAATGGAAGTAATTTTTAAATAACATTTGGTGATTTGTTAATTGAGGCGTTGACTGAGCTGACAAACGCGTTTCTTGTGCTAGGGGCCCCAGAGCTGAACACAGGGCTTCAGCTGGGGTCTCATGAGAGCAAAGCAGAGGGGGAGAATCCCCTCCCTCACCCTGCTGGCCATGCTGCTTTTGGTGCAGCCCAGGATATGGTTGACTTTCTGGGCTGCAAGTGCACATTGGTGGTTCATGTTGAGTTTGTCACCAACCAGCACACCCAATTCCTTTCCTTAGGGCTGCTCTCAATCCATTTTCTGCCTTGTATTTGTGTTTGGGATTGCCCTGACTCATGTGCAGCACCTTGCACCTAGCTTTGTTGAACTTCATGTAGGCGCACCCCTGAAGCCTGTCTAGGTCCCTGTGGATGGCATCTCTTCCCTCCAGCGTGTCAACTGTGCCATGCAGTGTGGTTGTTGGCAAACTGTCAGCACTGTTTACAGCCAACTGCTAATATCTGAGTGTAGAGACTCCAAATACTTAGAGTTCCCTTACCTGTGGTGGGCTTCAGGTGTGCAGGAGATGCAATTTCTGAATGTTCATTGTTAAATTTTGTAGCATAATACTGCATTCTCCGTCTTCATACAGAGTTTGTAGTTACCTGTTTGGGGCAGCCAAAACAACCTGGGCATGAAGGAGTACTACAAGGGTATAGTGTGTCCACCCAGTGCTACAACAGCGCTGGCAGTCCTGCATTGTCCCGCATTCTCATCCCGTGGATTGATGGAGTCTTACAGTTGTGGTGCTAAAACCTCAGAATTCAATATGGCATTTCATGCTCGGGCAGTATTTCACCAACATCTCTGACAGCTTATCAGTATTTAACTAAAAACTGTGTTAAACTGAAACACTACATTTTCAGAATGCTATTCTTATAACTTGGAATTCAAACTGACCAAATGTGCAAGCTGAATGTTACAGGACAGTATCAGGAGCGTTACTGAGAGTCTCTGATGTTGGAAATGACAGCTGTTGTTTTTGTAAGCTTTTGTGCACCAGAAAAAAACACAAAACAGCAAACGTCTCCAGGGCTGGAATACAATATCTTTGCAGCATTGAATGCTTAAAGCAGGTTTTTCAAGTGGGTATGCCTACTGATAAAGGTGTGAGCAAATAACCAGCAAGGAAGGTGTTTCAGAGTGGTTATTGGCAGTCTAGAAGATGGTGCTGCAGTAGAAAGGCCAGTAATTCGTGCTGTTAGCTCTCAAATGTTTTAGGAAAAAGAACATAGTTCATCACTTACCACTTTCTTTTTTAAGTAAATGTGAAGCTACAAATTCTAGTCCTGGTAGCTGATGGAAATGTAAATTTTATTCTGTGACATGAAGGTGTAAAGTTTTTCTTGTGATGTTTTCTTCTTCTTTTTCCCTCCAGTGCTGGAAAGGGGTATCTCAAGTTGTGGCACGTGCTGCTGAGGTCCCTTAAAGTGAACTTGCACCTGACGTGTAATTAGCAAAGCACTCAAAGCAACTGAAAGATTGAGTAGAGGGAGGAATGTGCTTGTGTGAGCCAATTATACATGCGAATGAATGTGTGGGCTGCTGTGAGGAACGGGGGCTATGATGCCACTCAGTCGAAGTGGTAGCTTTTGCTTGTGCGGCTGAGCAACTGGTAAGCAACACTAATGGCTGCTTTGACATTTCTTGGCAACCTTGTGCCTGCACTGGTAGAAGGCTGGATGTGAAACAGTGGTGGGAAGGGAAGATATTTCTTACAACACTGTAACTGTTCAGTGTGAGATTTCTGGTAGTTGAGCTACTTAAAACCAACAAAACAACAATTAATTCCAACAAAACTATGGTTTTGTCTTAACAAAATAAGGGAGGTAACTGCAGGCATAGGGCAAACAGTGGTTGGGTTGGCTTAACTTATCCTTTAAATGACAAGCCTCCTGTTGAGCCACTTCTTTTACGTGGGTATCTGTGCTTTCCAGTTTCTCTTAGGATTTGCCCCATGGCACAGCTCCTGTCATTCCCAGCTGTGCAAGTCATTGCCACCTGCTGCAGTACCCCTCTGTGTGGCTGCATGATGGGTGCAGGTGCTTGCATGGTACCAATGAAGCTAAACAAGGTGCATGTAAATAGTTAAATTTCACTTAAAAATATGTATTCAGAAACATTTCCAAACTGAAAGGGAAGAAAGTTATTTACATTGGCCTCTGAACTGCATTGGTGTTATTTCATGTTGAGGGGAGTCACTGTAGCTTTATTTCTCTGCTGTATGGGGGGGTTAAATGCAAAAGGCTGTAAATGAAGGCAGCACTAAGTCAGTGCCTCTGATACTGGACACTTAATGTTGCTTTGCAGGAGGTTGAGAGGTAGTTTCTTTGTGGAAGCTATTCTTAGTGTGAGAATTTGATGCTTAATATGCATTTGGGTTAGCTTTTTCACGTTACTTAGTAGCATAAACTGCTACTGTAGTTGAATTCTAGTATGTGAAAATAAAAAATATTACTTGTGCCTTAATGTACAATGATGCTAGCTGACAAACGCATGAAAACAGAAAAGAATATGTCTTAGCATCCAATTATAGATATTGAAGAGTAAATTTGACTCCATTAAAAAAAAAAAAAAGTTTGGTAGGTATAAAGTAACTTCTGTCACATAACTTGAACAAAAATGCTGTCTTGCTTTAGTGGCAGCTGTACAGGTTGTATCTTCCCTGTACTCCTAATTTCTGTGGAGTGCTGGCTGGCAGTGAAAACCAGGGCAGAGAGAATTTGCAAGGGCAGCACAAGGCATTCAGTGAAATGAGTGAAGCATCAAATACTTCTCAGTCTTTCATAGTTGATATCAGTGCTTGTGACTTCTGCAGGAAATCACCTGTATTTGAGAAGGTCTGTACAATACAATACAAAGCTGCTCTGTTTGTATGCAAAGGTATCACAGCAACAGTCTTGCTTCTAGAATGCTGTGCTTGTGTTGATTAGGGTTCATGGTGCGTTTTAAAAACTTCATTCGCTGTATCATTAAGCTATCCATAACAAAGCCAAGCTTTGTAAAATGCCTTTAAACTTGATTTGGGGATTACATAGAAGTAACTCTGAACACATATGAACATGATGTGCATAAGCAAACCCTGTAGGATTTCTTGACATGAAAACGAGCCCATGTCAGTGCTTTTTGTATACTTCTGTTTAACATGAGCGTAACATGATTTGGTTAAGGTCTCCAACAACACTGTCTGCCCAGCTGTGGAGGCATGAAGTAAACTACAATAAGTCTGAAACAAAACAGATTACAGCATGGTTATCACAGTACAGAAGCAGGTCAGGCAATATTAAGCAATCAGCTTATGCTCTTGAGTAGCTAAAATTTGTTTCTTTTGGATCTCTTGCTATGGGGAATGATGTGCCCTGGTGAAAGGGGTTGCCAATCCTGGGTGGCTGACAAGCATCCCTTAACTATAGGGACCAAGTCAGTAACACTTGGCACAAATTGGATTGACAGTCCATTAATGTCTGACTCTTGCAATAGTTTCACACACAAGTCTGCTCATTCTTCCCTATGAATTTGAAACCGCTTGTTAAATCAGTTTTAGGTCAATTATTGTCTGCTTTGAGAGTAGAATCCTACCTGTTGGTGTTCTCACCGATCACGAGTAACTTAGGAGGGAAGCACTGGTGTGCCAACTTTTTCTTTTATTTGAAATCTGTGTTTAATGACTGGTACATCTGTGTTTACTGACTAGTGTAGAGAAATTAGACTGAAGATAGGTGTGTGCTGCTATTGAATCTCAGTTTTCCTATTGTGTCAGCAGCTGCTGGGTGAAAGCACGTTTAGAACTCTCCTGCCCTGAGTAGATTGCATGGACAAGATCATAAGCTGTTTTTTGTAGCTGGCTACCCACCAGTTGTTTGGACTAGCTGGCGTTTTAGTAATGCAGAGGTAAGAGGCATCAGTTGTAGGATGACTGAATATGGCATTTGAAAAAACCACATCTATCAGTGTTAAACATCCACTGTTTGAAAATGGAGCCTTTTCAAAAGTACCAACTCTATTTTTTTTGTTCCCAAAAAAGGGGTAAGT
Source organism: Nettapus auritus (assembly GCA_011076525.1). Lineage (NCBI taxonomy): Eukaryota > Metazoa > Chordata > Aves > Anseriformes > Anatidae > Nettapus > Nettapus auritus. The sequence continues at coordinate 7,094,200 of CM021774.1, forward strand.
CACTGTTACTGTGCTAAGGAAACATGTGGTGAGAAGGTGCTACATGTAAATTTATGCATCTCAGAAGTTTGTGCCTGGAATACTTGATGGTGATAGTTTAGTTTGTAATAGATATTTGTAGTGGAAGGGTGGGGGTGCGATAGCTTGCAAGCACACACTTTTTCTGCAAGAAGCCCTCTGCTTTCTTCATTTAAATAGGAATCAAATATTGAAATTCTCATAAAGGAGTAATGTTTTAGTTTTTAACGTTCATTTTTTGAGCGTCTTCAAAGCTATCCCTGCCTGCCATCATGTTATTTGTAACATTAAAAACTTATGGGGTCCTTTTTTCATTTTGCTTTCTTCAACACTCATTTTCACAAGTTGTACTGCTGAGGGTGTTACTTCAAGGTTTGATAACACAGAACTTTTTTTTTTTTTTTTTTCAATCCTGGAATTTTGTAAATGGTATTATTGATAATGACAATTCAGTGATCACAAGTGAGTATTTTTATAGTGATTATTGGAGCAGTCGTGACATCTAGGCTCTGTAAATTTCCACTAGTTACTTATACAGCAAAATCGTTCTTTTTCTTGTTGTACATCTTGGAAATGAGTGATGCTGTTTGTAATACTAACCATGTCTCTAGCTTGATGTTTTGTGGCTTTTGGATACATGTGTTGACTGTAAAATGTACACGCTTTGGTAACTTTTGAAGCTTCTTAGTGATTTTTTTTTCCCCATTATGCAGCTTGAATGATTCTCATGTATTACGAAACAACTTCGAGACAGTTCTGAGAATGCTAAGGGGAAACAAATGTATAACGTGTTTGGTTGTGATAAAACAGTGAGACGATATCAATCATGACTTATCTACAGTCATATGACAAGCAAGTAATATGAGGATTAGGGATTTTTTTTAGATTAAACATGTACACTTTTCATTAATTTTTAATATGGTGAGAAGATTGGTTGTAGGGGAGATACTCAGTTCTTTCCTTAACAAGTGATGAAGTGCTAAAGGGCAAGACTATTTATACCTGTAGTCATACACCTGTAAAATTTCACATTTTAAACAATGTATTTCCAGTAGCCTTCTGAATATTAATTGTGGAATATCAGGATTTGTGTTTAAGTCTTTTAGAAAAACTTTTTCAAGTAGATAGAAATCTTTCCCCAAAGCTAAGTTTTTATAGTCCTATATTCACTGGAGAAAATGTCCTTTTGTTGAGTATTTAACAGCAGAAATCTGACTTGTTTTTTGGATTTGTATATTGTTCTGTAGATTGGATATGTGTATCTCTCTAGAGTACATAAAGTGGGTGATGTGAAAAAAGACTTCCTGTTGGTGTTGTTGGTTTGTGTACAGCACTTTGTGTGTCTAAGAAAGTAAGGTGAAAGAAAAGCCTACTTGTTCTTGTTTGGTGTTTTCACTCATATGAGCAGCCCATCAGTGCTGTGCTCTAAGTATTTCCAGACACTGTAGGTTTGGTGGGAGAATATTTCACAAGTAGCCTGTGTACGTGGTGCTGCAGGACAGTGCTCGTGGGAGTTCAGGTGCCTGAGCTTTAGATCTGCTCTCAAAAACGTGAGGCTTTCAGAAGTGCTGCCGTCTGGTCAAGCGGTATGAGCGGGCAGTTAGATTATGATGAATGCAGTGCCCTAGTGGTACTGCCCATGTACCAGGACTGCCTGGCTTTCAGGCAGGTGGTATTGGTATTACAAAGCAGCCAAGACAAACTATAGAATCATAGAATAAGGAAATCGTAGAATCATAGAATAAGGAAACATATTCTATGATTCTAGACTCATAGAATATAGGAAACATCTGTCGTGATGTTGAGGAAATTGTTGAATGTGAACAGCTACCACCTTGTTGAAAGGAGTCTGCTGAATAGTTTTCCACACATAATGATATTTCTCTCAGATCGTTTTCAGTGCTGCCAGGCAGAAGGCTTTTGTGACCAGTGTCAGAATTTCAATACGTATTTCTATACAAGTTGACTGACTGATGGCACATCCCAAGTTCATTGATTAAAGGAAGTGACACTGCTTCTAGGAGAGATGCTTCTGCTGATGTACACAATCAGCTTGGTGGCAGAGAAGGAGCAAATACTGTCTCATTATTTGCATGAGTTGAGTATGGATGTGAGGAAGGATCCTGCCTGTCTTTTTTGCTGCATGAGGAAATAATACCACATGTCAACTCACATGATCTGTATGTTAATCTCTTGTTAGTGTTACTCTAGCAGATAAGGAGCATGCAATTTTCAGTTACAACTGCAGATATTTAATTAGTATACAAGTCAAAGTTTTAGGATTAGTTTAGGCTTTCTCTGTGTCACCCTAAATTTCTGTTGCTAAACCATGCGGTCAACAAATTTGTAGAAGGAAATAAGGTAAGGTTACAGTCTCATGCTGGCAAGCATATGATAGTTTTAGTAAGGACTAAAGGGAAACTAGTTAACTAAAAGTAGATTGCAATGTAGGTTTGCTTTGAATTCTCAGTTATTTCTGGAGTGCCTTCAGCTTTGTTAGATAAAATTATTATTTCCCGTATTTGTAAACCTCTGAGAGGAAATGACCTTAAGTTCATCTATCCTTGTCCATGACGTACCTTCTTCTGCTGAGCCATAAAACTGAAGAAAAGCTATGAATAAACTTAAGATATTTTTAATCAAAGGGGAGAGGCTAATATCTTACATTACTTTCTTAGTTCTGTGATTACCCTGAGTAATTTGAGAACAGTTGAATCTGATCCCTTTTGTATTGGAGGGGAAGCAGTTAGGCAGTCATGCTGTGAATGACTGATGTCTTCTGAAATGGCCAGCTTTACTACACAGATGAGCAGCAGTGCTAGACTGAATAGTAATGACAGCTGCTATAGTTTCAAGACAAACAAATGACTTCATTTCCTAGATCTCTTTTTGTGAAAAGCTAACAACTTGAATGATAATCCTTGAGGCCTCAAACTGCATGTAGTAGTTCCGCATGTTCATTACTTAAACTGGGAGAAATGAAACCAATGAGGAGTAAAAGCTACACTGTGTTTCGTGTATCTGCGTGCATATATGTGGTTGCATATATATTTACATCACAATATCAGTAGCTTCTAAGTTGTATTTGAATACTGCAAGTTATTTTTATATTTTTTTAAATTAATGAGCATGTTGCAAGTTCCAAAGGCAGGCACTAAAATCAGAAAAGTTCTTTGTTAGACCTATGTAATCTGGAGGTCAGCTACTTGAAAGGGAGAGGAGGTCCTGGAAATAGCACTTCAGCTGTAGACAGTGCATTTCTCCTCAAATGAATGCTTTAGCACCAATGTTCTAATGTTCACGTAGATGGAAAGTATTTCTTTTGATTGCAGTGTTTATTACTTTACTGGCTCTAGTGTAACTTCTCTGTTTAGTTTGCTTATGTTAAGGTTAAGCCTAAAAATGTTCATGTCAAATGTTTGAGTTGCATGAAAATAAAATACAGCCTTTTCAAAGTCCTGTAAAATACAGCGTTTCTTAAAGGAACTTTGTTATAATTTGGACAAAACACCATAGTTTTTTACTATCTGAGTCTGTGTGGCCTTCAGACTCATAGATGTCAGTGAGGACAAATTCCTGGTAGAGGTTTGGATAGCAGTTGCTGCTGTCAGGTCACTCTGGCTAAATTCTGCAATATAAACTGTGCTGGTTTGTTAATAACTTCATTTTAAAGGATTGGTGTATGGGTCATTTTACTGCCATATTTCAAGCTTTTTCTTTGTCATTGGGTTTGGTGTGCCTGTCATCTTGAAGAGTGCTGTCGTAACTTGATATTTCTATTGCTAACCTTTTCACTCAGAATATTAAAATTATTTTTTATCCTCCCTACCCCCCCCTCTTTTTTTTTTTTTTTTTTTCCAGCAGTACTGCATTGTGGGATAACATCAAGGTCTGTCTTGTTGCTGGACTGTTCTATTGACCTGTTCCAATATTCTGAGACCCCAGACTGACACGAAGGAATCTGTAAGTACAGTGGTACGGGGGAATAATTTGCTGTCACTTAAAGCTATGCATCCTGTAAAGATAGTTAGTGTGATGTTGTTTATAAAACCTTGTAAAATAAGTGGTGAATGGCAGCATTTGTTTTATACCATGTAGTCCTCTCTGATTTAGTGCGTGCAGTTGATCAATAAGCAAAGTTCAGGTATTGCTTTATTAAAACTCCATTTTGTATTTTTAGCATTTAATGAAAATATTAGATGGAAAAGGAGAAAATTCTGTTACCAAAATCTGTATTCAGTGTATTACAATCTTAGGCAAAGCTAAAATAGGAGGAAGAAGACGATCTGGAAGCATGTTAACTTTAAAATAACCAAATATGGTAGGTATTTAATTTGATAATCTGGAGTTACTTACTAGGAATTTTAGGATACAGGGGATAGTTGGATCCTTATAACACAGCCTTTGCTGTATTGATTGGTGTGTTGTCGCAAAGTAATACTGCAAAAAGGACCGTGACTACCATATTTGAACACACATTCTGGAAGAAATGGCATTACCCACAGAGAAATGGAGAATGAAGGTAACAGTTGCTGTTACGGTTTAGCAGGAGTACTGGAGAAGAAAAAAGTACGTCTCTGTCAGCTGTTAGTTAGTGGGAATGCCATACTAACCAATATATGGTGTTTCAAGCAACTGCCATCCTGTAATAGTTGGATTCTAGAGAAACCTTTAAACAAGAAAAAAGTGTTGTTGCAAGTATTTTATACTGTGGCAGTTAAGAAATAGGAAATGCTGGATTATATTTATCATCAACTCTGACTTCAGGAAGGAATATGAAAACACTTTTGGTTTACATGTGACTGGAAACTGCAGTTCTTTTCCTGGCACTTGCAGAACGTAGTCCCTTCGAGAGAATCTGTCTTCATTAGTTACACCACTCTGAGAATGACATTGCTTCATCATGTAGCAGTGTTTTGAATTTCATTAATGAAGAGTGGCATGGTAACTCATCTTTCCAAGTGTTTTCTTTGAGACTATTTCCAGGCACAAGAGTTCTTAGGTGTAAATAAAACTATCAGTTTTTCCCCTGCTGTCACTCCTGTCTCCATTGATGTAACTTTGTGACAATACAGTTAATTCTTCATCAGCTTTGCTTATTTGAGTACTAGCTTCAGTTTGAGTTACCAACTGGATTGTGAAGTATGACCACTCAACAGTGTTTGGAATTTCATCCCCTAAATATTGCTACATGTACTTACTACCATACTGACACTTACCTCTTGTTTTCTGGGCTGTGATCATTGATATGTTGTTAATCACAGCTATTGCAAGGAAGATTTGACTGTTTAATTCCAGAGAATAGGAGCACATGCTTAAAAGATCTTCATGTTGGATGGTGAAAGTTAATAACAAATAGTGAATTTTGACTGGATCTTGCTTGTAATGAAGCTTATAGTTGCCATGTTATCCTTTTAGTTCGGATGAATATTTGTGTCTTATGCACATGTATGGACTCAGAACTCTGGCTCTTCATCCTACAGAGCAATGAAGTCAAGAATGAATTATTTGAACTGCTCCGTAGTTCATTTCACAGGTGGATGCTAAAATGTCTTCAGGTGTTGATGTTTATTGTGCAAATAGGAAATAACTTGGACAGTTTGTTTTTAAAATAAGTTGAAACCATGGGTTAAAACTCTTGACTCCTAGATATTCTGAACAGAAAGGCACTGAAACTTCCCAGATTTTAAAACAATGAAAATACCACAGAAGAATGCAAATAGATTCTTCTGTTTGTAAGATATTCTAACTTTCTAGTGTTTTTTAATTTTTTTTTTTTGAAAGCTTTAGGGAAGAGGCAAGAGTTATAAAGTGGCCAGTCCTACTGAGGAGGGCATTATCCTCCTGACATACTCAAATATTAGGCACCCAGCACCTATCTAGTGATAAAGCTGCTGTTTAGGCAGAGCTTTGCAGCCTTCCTTTTTTTCTTCATTTGTGTAGGCTGAATATGAGTGAACTTTGTTGTAACTGTAAGCATGCTCTGTTATACGTAGGGTTTTTGTTACACTACTTGTCCAGCAGTGGTGGCAGTGTCCTCGACTTCTTTTCAAGATAAATTCTAGGATGATTGCCAATAGTTTGTAGTTCAGCTTCTTCAGAGACTTATTACAGTGTCATCTTATGTATTTGTATACTGCTGGCAAGTATTTTTTGTTGCAAGTATCACAGATGGCTGGATGTTGTGATTAAAAAATATGCAATTTTTGGTTTAATGTTTTTGTGCTGACTATCCTAGCCAAGTGGATTAAAAGGGGCCTGTAGCTCAAAGTTAATTCTAAAGGTTTTTTACAAGGAATATTGAACCTTTCAGAACTGCTCTGAACTGCACTCTGAGATGCAGAGCTAGTTTATACAGCATAATGAAGAAAAATTAAATATTATGCTCAAATTTTAGAAAGTGGCATCAATTTATGTACATATAAATTTGAGGAAATGTAAAGCTTGTGAGAAATTGTGTAGATAGCTGTAAAGCTAAATGGGTATTCCTATGCTTTTTTTTTCCAGCTGTGGGGAAAGACCCCTCAGATATAGCCTTGAAGCTCAGGGTAAGGCATTGGTATTACTCAAAACCAAAACAATACTGTTTAAACAAGTATTAAATATCATGTGTTTTAATTCAACTTTGTGCACTTCTGTTCACATTCTTTGAACCTCTTAGTTCTTCCTATATTTATAAGTAGGAGAGCCTGACATTTCTCTTGCATCTATCCAAATTTAAAGAGGGCTGTTATTCTTTGCTGTAATGGTTCAACTCCATATGCATACCGCATTTAAACAAGAAGTTGTGTGGGGCTAACGGGGTTAACTAGAGTGAGATGCTGACATGTATCAGGTATGAATTGATGCTTTCATTCTGGTAATGCTGCAGAGCCCTGTGCAGTCTTTTGCTTTACAAACCACTGTAACTGTTGTGAAAATGTGCAGTGGATCTTGTCTTCAGTGTCCACTGTAGCTTCCATGTGTAGCACAATTAGCTTGTCACCTCTGTGCTGTCAGCTTTGTCTTCTTAGCAGCCTGAATGGCCTGACTTGGCTTTTTGCCTGCTTGCTACAACAAGGTTTCTGAGGGACAACTTCATCAATCTGAATTTCCTTACTATGACAATTCTATTTTTTAAATTACTTTATTTCTTTCCTCCATCTTCAAATCTTGTAAGCTTTTTTCCATCCTCAGAATATTTTTTCCTGTTGTTACTTGGAATTGGTATTAATTAAAGGTATTCAGCACATGTGTATAGTCAGTTGTTCTGCTAACAACTAAGCAAAGCTAGCATCTGCTTAATACTGTTAGCATTCATTAACTTACAACCAGGGTCTATTTCTTCTTGTCACATCAAAATGAAGTTGGTACAATCAAGTATTTGGGCTCCGAGCATGGATCATAAAACTGGTGACTGTGCAGGAGTATTCAAGAGCTGGATGGAGGCTCTGGTGCTACAACGAAAGGTGTAGCTCTGTAGTGGATTGACTTGTGTAAGGCAATCGCACCAACAGCCACAAATTGTGGTTTGCTAGTTCATCCTCCTGTGGTTGAGCTACTGTTCTCAAGCTTCATATCACCAAGTGGGAATGCCACTGACTGTCTTTTCAAAAGTACTGTACAGAAGGAGAAATTGCTGCCAAACTCCTTGCAGTGTCTTTTCCCTTTAGCCTACTGTTTTCTCCCCTTTGGCTTTCAGGTTCCATGTGTGTTACTGCTCCTTGTAAAGGCTGTATGTTTCCTTTGGGAGCAGTACTGTTATGCCTTCCGTATCCAGAGAATGATCCTGAACCACCCTCAGACTCTTGAGCTCTGCTCTGTTAGGCTACTAAAGATTCCTTAGTTTGGACACATAAAGTGAGTACTCAGTTCTGATCTTCTTACATGGCTTGTGTGTTTTTTGCCTCTTCAAGGGTGAGAGACTGGGAAAGAAAGCTAAGCTGTAGCCTGTGAGTGGAGGTTATGGTATGTCTATTTCTATATTCTCAACTTGCTTTGCAAAGGCTTTTCTCCGCTAATGAGAACTATTAATCTCTTCCCATCTTAAATTGAGGAATTAGTTACAGGTACCTTTTGAAAGCTGTGATAAACAAGACACCGATGTCCTTCCTGTAATGTCTAAATTTTATATGTACATATGTCTTAACCTAGTCCACAAAGACTTCACATTTGGACTTGAATGTTTAACAGCTTTCATGAACACACGCGTTGCTTTTGGATTTAAATAGCAGTGTAATCTGAGATGAGAGCTGTAGTACAGCGGCTAAATATATCCTTGCAGCATAGTTGAGAAGTCCAGCATTCAGAAATTAAATTTGGCAAATAAGGAGGATTTTGATCTTTTTACAGCTACAGCAAGAAAGCAGTCATCTTTTATGTGGTCATATTACTTAGTTTCAATTTATTCGTATGCTTGGCTGAGACAATATTAGGTGCATAGGTATCAGAATAATAACATCAACGCGAAGCAAATCAATATAGACTAAATGGTAACAGATTGCAGTGGGTAAGCAAGTGTTTAAGAAATAAGGTGTCAGAGTGAATATAACTGGTTGTAGGTGGCTGATGCTCATCTTAATGCCACTAGAAACACCAGCTGAGAAGATCTATTTCATGTGATGACAGAAATGGTTGAGGTTTTATTGAATCTTCCATAGAGAAGTGTGTTAGTTGAATGTTAATGGGGGAATGCACGGTCAGTGTGGATTTGCATTTAATTATTGCATAAAATGTTACCTGCTAATTAAGTAGTTCAATTTTGTTTATTGTAAGAAATATGAAATGGGGGGGATCAAGTCATCTCTTAATGAAGCATGAGTGGTCACGATTGAGTATCGTGGCTTTTTCAGTGTTACAGAGAGAAATGGTGCTGATTTTTTTTTAACACTTGAGCTGGTATTGTATTCCAGAAGTACAATAATTACCTGATTTCCTGGCAGCTGGATTGCGCTTGGATTTTAAACCATGTCAGTTTTCATGTAGGATTCTCCTGAATGTTGCTGAGCATGTTAAGCTTTGTACTGAGGAGAGACAGCCAGAAAGCAAGGAAGTTTTGCAGACTGAATGTTGCAAGTGAGGCTTGTAAAAGCGTATCACTAGTATTAATGTCTTTAGGTAGTTAGGTAGCAAACCTGACATTTTATTGGGATTTTCTATATTGCAGGTGTGCCAGATATGAGGAATAAATTCTTTACCAGGAGGTGGTGAAACACTGAACAGGCTTCCTAGAGAGGTGGCTGGTGCCCTGTGCCTGTCAGCACTCAAGAGGTGTTTGGACAATGCCCTCATGAATAAGCTTTAACTTTTGGTTAGCCCTGAGGTGTTCAGGCAGTTGGACTCAGTCTTTTAAAGTCCTTTCCATCTGTACTACTCTATTCTAATGTATGTATGTTGCAAACCAACATCCACAAATGGACATGCATGTCAGGCCTTTTTCTTTCTTTCTTATTTTTTTTTTTCCCCAGACAGTTCTAGCAAAGTTAGAGATGTTTCTAGCAAGTAATGGGCCAGCATAAGAAGTGACCTCATCTCTGTGAGACAGCAAATGGGAAGGGAATAGGGTGCCTGATTCTTATGACATTTGTGCAAGTTGGTTTTGGTTTTCCACTCAGTAATGAAAGTGTTTCAAGTACTGCTATTTGCAGTTGAGGTTGTTTATTAGGTAGGCTAGAAATGTCCCCTTCTGTTTCTATGTCTTTGTAGAAAGGCCACAAGTGTGTTGTGGCCTGAGGTGATTTGCTGTGTAATGCAGCAGTTTCTGTTGTGTGCAAATTGAACGTTAAGAGGTGTAAAACAATGGTGATTTTTGATGCCTGACTTTATGATTAAATACAAAAGCTTTCTAGAGTGTGGAGGAGTTGTTTTGCTTTTTAAGAGAGCAGGGAGAATATATGTATATAGAAACTGTTTTTTCCAGCACTTCTTAAAAAGCTAGCTTAAATACTGGCTCAGTGTAGTGGTAAGACATGAGCACAAACATCAGCCTTGCTGAATTGTGCTGATGGTTGCTTAGGAGTGACTTGCTTTTCCTGACCTCAAAGACATGATGCTTAGTCTGAAACTGGGCAAATCAAACCATTCTGGAGTCTTTGGTTAGAAGTGGTTGAACTGTGGCTTCAAATTATACAGCTGTCAAATTACCTGCTCAGTAGATGGCTGTATTTTAATTTTATTGTTTGTGACTTCTGAGAGAAAAAGCTCTCTGGGTAAGTTTGTGATTTTTGTGCAGCCTTGACTAGTGTTTGTACTCTGATCACAAGAGTCAAACTGGTAGCTGGGTTGTCACGTTGGTTGACTTTCAGATCTGGAGGTTATGCATCAGCTTCACTTATCATTAACTTGGGTAGTCCTGTGTGTTAACTCTTGCTCTTGTTCTCTGACATAAGCTGTGTATCTGGGACAGTGAGGTCAGTTTTCACCTATGTGCTAGCTTAATTCAATAAAACTAAGTGCAGAATTGGACACAAGTCACGATTATCAAATTTTGTGTTTAGTGCAAATTCTGAATGCAGTGCTTCAGATTCTTGGCAGAGAGTGGCAAAAAGGTTAGGGCAAAAGTATTACGTGCAGCAACTGAAGTTTCTAAATATTTTGCAAGTGTTTCAAGCACATTGCAATGTAAATGCTGCTGTGTTCTTCTTCCTTGGTAAATGGATTGTTCTGCCCAAGACTTGAGTGTGAGTTTTGTATACATGGAGAAAATTAATACACAGGAAACGTGTTTATTCTGAAGTGAGACTCCTGTGATGAAAACCAGAGAGGCTTTAGCAAAGCTCTTAAGACAACCCAGCTGAGTTATAACAGTAATTTCTCTTTTCAAAATCTGGAAGCAATAAACACTTCAGATGTGCTTTCAGAATGCAGAGGAATCAGTCCCTTGGGCTATCTGCATATGAGAAAAAACATTGGAGTTAACTTTGGATATCAACTGTATGATCTTCTGAAGATACTGAAATGCTACGGCATACTGGAGGCTGAGGATGCAATGATTTTGCTTTTTCTCTCAAAGATGAACCTTAGTGAAATGGTAGGGAGACTTGAACTTGAAGCAGTCCCAGTATGGGGAGCGATTGACACGGTTAGTGCTTGGGGTTAGATGCCTGCATGCACACAACTGGAGGGTTGACTTAGTTGAAGGATTTGACAAAGACTATTTTGCTGCAGAAGTGTGATGGCATCCTACCTGCTCTTCATGTTATTGGGTAAATATAAAATATGTGTAAAAACAGACAAACAAAAAAGCCTTAGTCTGAGACCATGTAGCTAGAAATAGATAAGGCATCCTGAAAAAGGTTATTTCATGTTTTCCTACATAGCTCAGACACTGCCTCAGCCTCAAAACACATACTTGGAAAGCTTAGTTCTGTCAAGAGAAGACATCTCTCTCCTTTTTATTGAAGGCACATGGGAGTGGGGGAGAGTTGAGCTGGTCTTATGTTTGATTTTAATGAAGAGTATAAGCAGCATGCATTTCTTATGTATGTGTTTTCAGCATTCTCTCTCCTTCTTCCCCTATTTAAATGGTGATTCCAGACAACATTCTCCCATGGGACAGTGTGAGTGCTGTTCAAACTGCCTGTGAATACTGCAAAGCATCAGTTTTGTTTTTTTTTTTTTTTCCTAGGGGTACTTGAAGTGAAGCAATTAAAATGACAAGAAGTGCTTGAGACTGAAAGATATATGTCTGTGGGAAGACTTTATGAAATTCAAAGTGTATTCTAATCAGAATTGATTTGGCAGCTGCATAGTTAAAAGTAATAGACATAAAAATGTGATGATGTCAGGACCTGAAGATGTACCGTTTTTTTCTGAAAAGTGAACGTCCTGTCCTCTAAGACATAGCAGACAGAAAGAGACCAGCTTTATGCTATCTGGTATAGCGTACAACTGTCATATGTATGCTTCCTGGAACTACAAAATTTTCAGTCACTGAAGAGCTCTAATAGGTAGTAGTGAAAAAGCTGCCTTTTAATTTGCTATTGTTTTCTTAATTTGCTCTTGTTTTCAAGTGATATCAAAAGACTAGTACCTCCTGCAAGAAAGTAAATTACTAATCCATGAAATAGCCACTAGTCGTCTTAACTCATTCAGTGTTACTTTGCTTACTTGTATAAATGGATGTTATTTGGAGAAGGAGGAACATTGCAAGTAATTAAAAACCATAGATTGCTAGGGTTACAATGTTGTACAGAAAGCTTGGTTACCAAATGATTGTGCTGTGAAGATGACCGTCAAGCATACAAGAGGATGAAAACGTACTCTTAGGAAATCTCACAAAATTTTATTACTGGCAATCTGCTCGAAAGAACATTTTTCTTCTGCTGGAAAGACTTAGAACAGTTGTTGATGCCAGTGGGCTTGCTTTGATCTAGGAGACTAGTGTTTATTGGTCAAAAATTGTTTTGCATTTGTTCTAGTCAATGACATTCACTCTGGTCAATTTGTAATGCCAGTTGGTTTTGATCTTGTTTTCTACCATCTTAAGAGCTTGACTAGGGTGGTAACTTTCCTTGACAGAAAGTGGCCATAGGCCTCAGGTGGCTGCTTGTGATCTCATTTTGAACTCCCGAGCTGCTGGTGGCTGTTAAGAGCACACACTAGTTGCATCAGCAGTTGCTGTTTGTAAAAAAGTTTTTTTTTTTTTTTTTTTTCTTCATTACTGTTTACAGAGGAAGTAGCAGCCTAAAACAAATTCATTTTCAAGTGCAGAACATTTCTTTATCTCTTCATCTTACCAGAATATTCTTGTGGAAATAATTTCCTGGTGCTGAAAGTTTGATTTTTGCTTCTGTATGTCATTAGACAATATGCATAGAGGGGAAAAAACGTGTAGCACTATGTGTATCTGATTGCATAGCTTGTGTAGCAGTAGTCAGTGTGGAGACTTCCTGGCATTTTAGCTCTTCTAATTCTCAAGTGATGTGAAAGTAAAGATAAATAAATGATATGATAGCATGCTTCCTAACAATCTAGGGTATTTTGATCTTTAGAAGTAGATAATTTGATCTACAAAGGCTGTTGTTGTAGAGAGAAATTTTAAGGAGGAAAACTATTTACCAATGAATTTTGAAAAATAAACCTTTTGTTATGAGTTAAATAACTTCAATTTTAAGTCTTAAGTGGCCAGAAAAATTGCAAACAAATTGTGTTAAGATGCTGTACTGTGAATTATAGAGCTATGATAAAACATACATACAAGATAGCTTGCTTTCTTTCCGGAACAGCATTTTGGTACCTTATTGGTCTGGACAGCCTTCTGCATGTGTTGTTTGTAAGTAGACACTTTTTAATTTGTGTACTTTGAAGGCAAATTTTAAGATTACTTTTGAGATGTCTTAATAAATTAATGATTTTTCACTGGAATAAATATCTATTTTTTTGAGAATTTTATCTCAAGCTGTTTAGTTTGAAGATCAGACATGTTACGCCAATTTTTATTTTCTGGAAAGGAATTGTGTTTTTAGAATAATTTTCTGGAGGGCAATAATGCAACAGAGGAATGTGTCGATTTCAGAGTACTAATTGAATTTGGACCCCTCTCGGGAGTTCCTTAGTAGGCTGGTATATCCTGGTATAACGTTTCTGCAGTACTACAAAATCCTATATTGTATTTGACTCCACGTTCTTCCCTTTCACCACTCTGAATTTGGCAGCATAGGTCTGCGTACTGGCTGCTTTTCAGAAATACATGTAGTTTTAAAAGCTGAATGATAACTAGAATTATAGTCATGAAATTCTCTGTTGTATTTTCTAGGCACAAAATACTTATATACTTGCAGAGTTCTACTCTTCAGTTCTACTAAGAACTGAAGTTATTGAATGTTTGTTCCAGAAATATTTAAATTATATAAATACAAGATTGTAATACTGTTACACTGCATATAATGCAAAATATAGTGACTTTTAACTCCCTCCTTTATATTACGTGTTTTCAAGGTAAGAAGTGATTCCTCTTTTTCATCTATGCCTGTTATCCATGCATGTGGTCAATGCTTAACAACAACAACAAAAAATCACCCTTTAACTCAACTTAAAAAAAAAAAAAAAAGACAATAAAGGAAAGTGCATTTTTAGTTGCACTTTAGTACGCATGCATCTTAGGGTTCTGACTATCTTGCATGAAATAAATTTTCAGTGTGTGTATGGGAAGTGAATGGTGGAAATCCATATTTCTAAAGTTAATGTTTATGAAACCTGAAAACTGAACCAGCCAAAGGCATTGGCTTAATTTTGCAAGTTCTGCCCTTTTTGTTTTTCTGTTGGAGCTGTATCTAGTCTCCAAGAGTACTGCTATTCACTAAGCCTAATAGAAACAATAAGCCTAATATAGACTTAGAGCAGATACCTCATCTTAGAACTTAAGTGGCTATTCATACGTATGTATTATTTGTTCTAGTAAAATAATAGCTTCAATGCTGAGTTTGATTTTAGAAATGCATATTATTCTTTGCTTAGTTTGATTTTAGAAATGCATATTATTCTTTGTTTTAACTATGCTTTTTAGTGCTTGTTGTGAAGGCAGAGGCTGGCCATGTAAATGGCTCCTGTTCTCACATAATTACCTACTAACTTCATATGCCTTCAAATACATGATTCTTTCAGACCTGCTCAGCAGCAGACCTAAGTGGATTACTAGTATAAAACCTCAGATTCAGCTAAGCCTTCTTATATCTTCAATTATTTTTTGTTCTTATATAACTAACTGGGATTGAAAATCTTTCTGTAGTGCACGTATGTTATGAATTATGGTCTCTAAAATGTATATATGCTAATTCTTGGTGATCAGTGCTGCACTTAAATAACTGCTTCAAAGGCTGTACCTGTAACTTTCAAAGGTGAGCATACTTTTGAAAATGCATAGTCACCAGTGTGTTTAGGACATGTGCTGCAACAGGCAATGTTCTCAACAGCTTTCTAGGCTCACTTGGTGTGCTTGCCTTTTTGCAGCATTAGTCAAAACTTTAAGATGAGTTTAATATAATATTTTAATATAAGACTTGGATCTGGTAATAGTGGTTTTTTTTGTGTTTAGTGTTTTTTTGGATGGGGCTAAAATCTACTGTGCACATAGTACATTAACAAAAAAATATTTTGACTTAAGCTTTTTGAGACGAAACATGAAAACTGACTTGTTAATAAGTGGAAGTTAAATATGTTTTTGTGAAGAGGAATGGGGATTGGGAGCAGGACTAGTGTTATCGTGCATTGACAGACCTTTCTTGGATGAGTATCTTGAAGGGGAAACATGAACCTCCTTTAAAGGATGCTTATTCAGGAGAAATGTTTGTAGCCTGAGTAATTCATGACTTAATAGTACAGAAAAAGTAGAAGCTCCTGTATGTTTTTTTTGATAGTGATTACTTATGTCAGCTGAATTCATGCCTATTTTTTTTTTTTTAATGAAAACAACACAAATATATAGCCACAGAATTGCTGAGGCTGAATAGCTTCCACAGAAGCAGTGATCCTTTGTAAAGGATTGCTGAATAAATGTTGCTGTAGTGTATATCAGCATAAATTGGTAAGAAATCCAATAAATTCTGATTTAAATGCAAGTAATTATTTGGATATTCTGAGTTCATGGCATCACAACGTGAGAACAAAACAATAAACCCTGTACTGAGAAGTTTCTTTATTACTATGGGGTTGTTCGCTGCTGAGATGTCAGCCACCAGCAGAGAAATAGCCAGCAACTGTTCTAAGGCAAGCTGCTCTTTCCATTTCCGGGACAAATAAGCTTAATGTCTTGTTCACAGTTGTTCAACAGCTTACAGTTTGTCCAGATGTAAATAAAGGATAACTTCAGTGCAGATTCCAAATCGAGAAGAATGAGAAATTACAGTTAGTGTGAATGGTACCTTGATGTAGAAATTGCCATGTACTCATAGTTCAAAGGTATGTTATTTCACATCTTGGGCTGTCATTTTCAATTACTATGTTTCGTATCCCCTTATTGGAAAACTGTTTAGTTCCATTTTTAAAGCCAATTTATAGGCTCAAGTCTGGAGCCAGACACGTTACATTAAATGAAGAACCATTGACGATAGCTGTAGTGAACTCCTTGCAGAGACTGTGAGTCTGGCATGCCGAAGTAGTTGATACTTGAGAGTCTCTGGACATTTTGGAGGGTAAATATCATTCACACAATGACAGAAGAATAGATGAGTTTCACACGTGACACATTTTTAGTGCTTGGTTTCACAGGAGGGTGGTAAAGCATGACTGCCTTGTACTTCAGATTACTCTGGTAAATCAGTCAAACTAGCTTTCTGTCATCAAAGGAAAGGCATTGCAGTGTGATGCCAGGATGACATACTGTTCTGGGCAAATGCCTTTCAAAGAACTTAAGTGTGACTGAATGTGAGTATTTGCTGTAGCTTTTAATGTAACAACAATAATTAAGTTGAAGTAAGTCACTATTTCATGTTTGGTAAACCTCATTTTTCCCCCTTAAGAGGAACAATTATACACATGAAACAAGATTTGCTTTTCCTATCAGACAACAAAGTTAGAACTTGTTTTTCTTTTTTACTTGGAGTGAGCTTGGAGTTCATTGGACAATTTTGAGTAAAGTTTGAGTAGTTGCTGCTTTATGGAGAACTTCCTACCACTCCTGAAGATTTGTGAACAGCAGGAAGGTAGTGTTTGTGTTTTCAGAAGTTCTTTGTTAGGCAAAGATTTATCTCTGATATTTATTTCAGAAAGTTAGTTCAGCTTCATCATGTAAGAGATAAGATATTTACATTACCCTGAAAATGCAGCAGAGTATAGTTGGCTTTAAATGGTCACAACATGCACTCTTTTGACCTGTATACAAACATGCAGCATTAAGAATTTAATGGCATACTTGCCTCTTATGTTGAAAAACTTACCCATTGTGCCTTTTCAGACCTCTTCAAAGGTGTCATCCCACATGTGTAGGATGCAGTGAAGATGATGAATCTTCAAAGCTGCAAATAATTAAGAAGCATAGGAGATTCTAAGAGGCTGAGACTGGGTTTTAGCAGACAGCGTAGGACTGAGCAGCCACCAACTTTGATGTACAAAGGAAAAAAGCCTAGTTTAAATACTTCACCTCATACCTGAAGCACTATTTTCATATGCTTTACATTTTTAAAGGAACAATGCTTAGTTCCAAGTGTATGTGAAGAATTGTATTTGAGAGTACAGTTTCAGCTGAAGGATAGTCAAATTTGCCTGCATGCTGAATACATTGTTCCAGTAGGTGATTTCTGTTTATGAAATACCTGACACAGCTGGCTCGTTTGTAATGGTTGTTTTGAACAGATAAGATAGAAGTTACAGGTGTTAGACAAAAAAGACCCAGAAATATTTGATAGTTTGAACAGATGCAGTGAAGTCTAAGACAGAATTAATTTCTAACTTTTTTACCAAGGGATGCCCAATAAGTTTAGGTCATTTGTAGAGTCCAATTATTGCAGCAGGAAGTGGTTCTGTATTGTTACAGTGTTAATTATCAGATATGGGCTATCAGGGTTAAATGAGCATTCAAACTCATTGCACAGTTTAATAGCACCACTTGACTTAAGAAAAACAGTGCAGAAGCAGTTAATGTGCCTGAAATTCAGTCAGGCGAATCAAAACTCCCAAATTCAAGGTGGGGATGGGAGCAGATGTGCTTTTGAATTTCTCTACTAATCTGGGATTAACCTGTTTTGCCTACATTGGTAGGTACAGCCTCAGATTCTTGAAGATCCTGGGGTTGTCTCCTTTTAACTTCCATTGCTGGAAGTCATTGTAAATATCTGAGCATGTCCCACTTCAGTCTTAGTTGCTTTTCTTCAGTGATGACTTAGGTATGTCTGACTTTTTCAGCAACATAAAACAAATAAAAAATAACAAACTGTAATTTATTTATTTGTGACAGTTTTCATACTTGTTTCAGACTAGCTCCCTAAAATAAGTCCCTTTTACAAAATTATAACCTTTTCTAAATATTTTCTTTTGCTCTTCAGATGCTGTGTTTATGACAACTTTTAATCTCTTCTGTATGTCAAGTTTGAAATGATTCTTGGTGTTTACTGGCAGAAAATTACAGAGAAAAGCTTGTTGTTGAAAGAAGAAATGCCACCTTTCATCTTATTAACTTCTCAATCAGTAGCAGTTTATTATGTAAAAACTGTGAAGGGTGGGGCAGGGGGGATGACATGATCTGAGGAGTCTGGCTAGGGAGATGGGGCAATCTGTACTTGCATGATAAATAGTAGTTTCTCGAATCTGAAGTGTAAATGATAGACTGTGTGTTTTGGGGTGGGTGGAAGAGCAAGAATTGACACAGCATATTGGTTTGTGTTGGCACACATGGATTTCTGACTATAAAGTCTCCTGTAATGTTTTGCTTGGGGGGTGGTGGTGAAGTTAATTAGAACTCTTCTCATATTCAAAGGTACCTTTCATGTTTCTGTTCATACTATTAAAAACTGACTTACCTGCAGTAGCTACTTTGGGGTATAGGGTGCTTATTGGTTGCTTTTCCCCATTTGTTGCCTGCTTATTTTCTCATGAATAGTAAGCATAGTGCCAAAGCACATGTCATTTGTGTCATTGAGGAATTAATGTGATGAAACTAAATGTAGGATTGCTAGATTAATACACAGTGTTCATCTGTTTACCTTTTGTAGCTAGAACTTCTTTCTGGTTTCAAAGTAGTCCAACACCTAAAACTTGAAAAAAATCACTAATTGAAAGGTGGCTTTAGGCATAAAGGAAAGTTCAGCCTTATAATTTAATAATTTCTCTGCGTTAACCAAGAAGAATACTATAATGGTTGTGCTATGATTGCTCAACCTTTCACACTTACTGTCATTATGGTACCCTAGAGGAACACTATATAAAATATTGAAAGCTTTATCTTAATGGCTTTCAGTAAAGGCTTTTTGGTAGTGAACCCAGATTAAATGGACATCCTTGTCAGTGAAGGTGGAAAAGATATCAAGCGTTACATCAAAAAGGAACTTTGTTTTAAAACAGAATTGAATTTTACAGATAAAACTGCTACATTCATACGTCCTACTTAAATTGTGTTTGCTTCAGAGTGTGCCAGTACAATCTCTTCTGTGCTGTAGCTGAATTAGAATATAGGAACTGATATGTACTGGTCAGTATGTCATCTTTGCCTAGTGAGGACAATTTCTGCTTTGCTGTCCAGGCTATCTTTTTGTTGTACAGTGCTGACTAAGAGCAATAGCGCTCTTGTTCCCTTGTAAACTCTGCAACGTTCCTGAAAGCACATTGAACTGTGCATGTCCTACCTCAGCATGTTGCAGACCTTCCCCAGGAGTGCATGTGGTGGTGTGAGCATGTTTTCAGAATGTTGTTTTACAGAATGCAACTTGTTTGTTGTGGTTAAGGATTAGAACCAAGTCAGAAGAAGAAAAAAGAGGAAACACTGGAGAAGAGGATAGGAACTATATTCGCGTGGGTATTTTAGGGTTTGGAGCTCAAATCGATATGCAGGATGTCAAGGAATCAAGTTTTTGAGAGCAGTTTTGAAGGAAGGTGAAGGAACTACAAGCTTAAAATGGTCATTCTGCGCTGTTCTTGTTTTCATGGAGCAAAATTTTGAGGCATTAAACCTCCAATCAGAGGATTAAACTTCTCAGTGTTGTGAGAGGGGTGGGGGGAAGGAACTATTTCCGCACTTATAGCTCAAAAATATTAAGCTATTATCAGATTCATGTAGCAGGACTGGTACAGTAATATGGCGATGAATGCCAGCAGGACTAAAACACTGGAATCCATGCTTTGTCTAATAGACCGTGTATTCTGATTTCCTTTTGCTGTCTGCAGCAGTGCTTGGCTATCAATAACAAATTAAAACCAAAAAGCACACAATATAGCAATGCCGATATAAACCCAAAGGAAATACGTGGGCAGAAATAACAGTATAACAGGATACTGGAATCTATATTTACAATCTCAGTAAGCCTCTAATGCAAATACTGCTGAAGTAAATTACAGGAACATGATTGATTTTGAGGATGCAGACTACCTGGGAAGTATCTATGAAGGACAAAATAGTAGTTTACCTCTAATTCACAGTGTAGGATTCTGCAGTGGACTTGAGAAAGCATGCTAGTTCAGTGTTTTTCTTTTTCACTCAAGCTTTTTTTTTTTCTGTAAATACCATTAGCATTTGAACTAAACCCCCTTCACAGATATGTAGCGTCAGCTAAGTTGGGGGGGGTGGTGGTGTAGGAATCTAAGGGCAGGGGTACACAATGAACAATACTACTTATGGTTTAAAAAAAAGCGACAGTAAACAATTTAAAATGTTCAGCCCTGTTGCTTTTTGAGGAAACTCGCAAAGTGAGGTGCTTTATGCGCTCCTTGTGCTCACCCCACTGTAGGTTGAGTGCTACTAAGTTGGCTCATACTGTGAGTAAAGCCAGGGTTCAGGGCAGCTAATTTGCTGACAGGGCTTTTGGGCAGTTCGTTTTCATCTCTGGCTATATTCCAAGAAGTGAGGACAATAGAATAAATAAACAGTGATTAATCATTTTTAGGCTCTGTTTAGCTCTGATTGTCACTTGGTAAGTTTAATGAAAAGGAAAAGTGTATGGCTACTTCAGCAGTAACTAACCCACTTGAAAAATTAATGTTCTTCCCACAGGCATACTTGTTCAAGCTAACCTAAAAATGGAACATAGTGTAAGCAGTTTTTCTTAAGACTCCAGATGATACATTCATTTTTCTTGTATTATATATGCAGATGACTGAATGTAGTGTTTTAAAAGTAGTTTTAACTATGAAACGTGATACTCTACTCATTAGGTTGCTCTGGTAGTATGTGCAAATGCATTGTTTTGTTCCTTCTGTTGATGTAAAACATCAGAGGGCAGTTTATTCACCTCAGTCCTATATAAGTAAGTTTCAGGTTAACACCTGCATGAGTAGATAGACCCTTCTGATACACTAGAGAAAAATCTATTTTGTGTCCTGTCAGAGCAGGAAAACTTTAACATCATGTTTGGTTTCTAGTTTGAAAACAAGAGTTCATTTTTCCTTTGCAACAGAACTAAATTCTGTATAGAATTGCATCTGAAAAGGGCAGATTTCAAAGCAGTTTCCCAACTATTGCAACAATGATGAATGAATCGGCTTGTATTGAATTTGAAAATTTGTTTGGAGAACTTTGTCGGGCATAACTAGAAAGCAGCAATGTTGAGATGGTTATCTCATTTCTCTGCTACATCAGGTCCTGTAGATGTGATGTTCTTTAGATGTTGATTTTTGATGCAAGCCTGGTAAGTATCAGCCTCAATTGATGAAGGCAGGGAAGATGCTTCCAGCCTAGTGTTTGATGCTCACACAACTTCACAATTGAAAGGGATTATGATGCCATTGTCAACAGATAACTAACGATGAAGAAAGGTATAAATGTGATAGAAATACTTTACCATTGTGTTTAAAATGTATTTTAGAAATATAAAGTATGTGCAAATATGGAAAAGTAAATAGTGGTTTCCAGGAAATAGAGTGGCTAGCAAATTGATGGTCTGTACAGGACAGGACTCTGACATGTTGCAGTAATACAAATATTTACATTCCAGAGAAATTCTTTGTACCCTGATATAACCACATTAAGGGATTAGATATGCATGCATTAGATACGCAGATATTCTGTGCACCAAACTTGCTTTTATCCTGACCTTAAATCTTAGCAGGAAACCCATGTAGTGCAGACTGGTGGTGTGCATTATAATTAAGCTTAATTGTAGATTCTTGGCACGTTACCGGAGACTTGGTCTGCATTGAGAAATGGAATGTGTGGATTAGATGTCTGATTTGAAAAGTAGTAAACTATTGTAATGCCACCTTCAGTGCAGATGTTCCGTTGGATGCTGAAATAGTTAACATTGGCTTCATTTACTCTGATATGCAAAAAATCTGTTGACCTCCAGTTAAAAGCTGTGTTGGCATAGTTGGCGTGTTGCTTAAAAGTCACTTTAAAAAAAAAAAAAAAAAAAGTTTCGCTTTTCTGACCAGCCTAGGCAAGAGAAATATGATTAACTAATTCTTATAGCCAGCTTTTTGCTTTTTTTTTATTTGCCAGCTTTTTATTGGTTAAAAATTATAGGGATACTTTTGTTGCTGGGGGCAGTTGAGGCATTCTATATCATGTAAATGTATACACGTGTAACTTTGTTCTTTAACTTCCTGGTCTTTCTAAATTGATATGTAAACTATCTTCAAATTTGGCTATCTGTTGTGGATCAGAACTTTCTCTTTAGTTGCAGTAAGAGAGTACTCCAAGGGATCTAAAAGCGAGGATGAACAGCTATGACTGTAGCCTGCGCACATGGAACATACACAGGCCATTCATAGCAGCAAGCTTTAGGCCATCTTTTGTTTGTCCAGGTCTATTTCTATGCCTGGAAGAGTGACCAGTCAATCTTGTAATCACTAACATACTTGGAAGATGTTCATTGCATAGTACTGCAGGGAAAAAATGATAAATTGCAATTTATTTTGATGTTCCAACTGTTTTGGTCATCTGCATGAGATGAGTATTAAGTTTGCGTACTAAATTGGCTCTTGCTTGAAGTAAAAACAACAGATTTGCAAACCCCTCAAAGCAGAAGGAATGCAACGTCTAAAACCAGCTCAGTAACAAAGCTCATCTCCTCAAAACAACTAAAACTATGAGATGTTTTTTCTTCTTTTTTAAAAAAAAAAAAACAAACAGCACCTTTAATTTATTTTTTCTGCAGTGAATGGAGGTCACTGTGAAGGGAAATAACCCACAGTCTTTTGCTGGGCTGTTTTCTACACTAAGGTAGTTGACAAAGATACCTTAAATCACAGAAAAGCAGTGTTATTGCAAAACAGTAGTCTGTCATAGATCACTGTAGCTGTTTTATTTATGTTGACAAGCTTTTTGTCCAGTGACTAAACAGTTTCAAGGTATTTAACTCTATAAACTCAGAGTTAATTTATCATGAACTTTTAAGTGTGAATTATTTGGAAGCCTGGGTTGAATTTGATTGTCTTAATTTTTTTATATATATATATATATATTATTTTTTTTTTTTCTGCAATGCTAATTCCAACTCTCAAAGAGAAAAGGAAATTCATAACTTCCTGAGTTGCTTCCTTTTCAGTGTGTTGGCAGAAAGTACTTTAAAACTAGAAATGAATGGGCTGGGGATAAGAAATTAACTTGTTTGTTTCCTGTGTTACAGACCTGGCTACTGGAAACATTCTGCATGGTCAAGCAATACTCTCTGATAGGCTTATTTTCTATGAAATGAAGTTTAATCTTGAGGTAAGGTTCTGTTTACTTTTACCTTTCTTTATGCAATATGATGTGGGATGAGAAATTATAGAAACTTTAAACCTTTATCTGCTGCCTGTACTTATTAGTATAGTATTTTCTTTAGATAATCCATGTGAATACATTTCTTTAGCTGTGTTTGTGAAAAGAGAAATCAAAATGAAAATTAAATGCAATGCATGAATATTAAAGCTCCAAGTAAACACTGCGCTTAACAGCCAGGAGACTAACTTGACCATTACAGCTATTGACTGTTTTTAAACAGTTTCCAGGGAGGAAACCTAGATACTGAAGGATAATATCATAAAATAAATGAGTTCTCTAAGCCTTAGGAAAAAAGGGCTGTGCTTTTCACTGGTATGAGAACAAATAGTTGAGAAGATGACTTTGTTCCATCTTAATACATGTAAGAAAAGTGGCAGAAAGAACAAAGGAAAATCATTACTAGACTAAACAGATATATTCTTTCTATACCATAATGTTTTGGTAAGTCAGTGTCTTTTAGAAAGTGGTAAGACTGGCTTTGGACGAAATGTTGATAAATCCTGCTCTAGATTCTTAATTTGTCGGAGTTATTTTGACCTTGTGCACATTAGTGTTGTAAGTGTGTCTCTGGCTCTGACTTCTCATCTGGAAATGGTACTTGTAATACTAAAAGGTTGCTAATGGAATTTTGTCCTGTTACTCTCCAAAATCTTTGAAAAATGTCTTCAGTGAGCTTGAAAACAGCCTATAATTAAAGCAGCATGTCTAAGGACAAGATTAAATGATGTAAAATTGTTAAAGAGTAAATAGATAGATACTTGATCATAGTTGCAAATCTTAAGGCTCGATGGTTAGCAACTCTTTAATTCTTATTGTTTTATAGGTAGATCTAAGTATAGGAAAGTCTTATAATCAAGCCTAACAGAAAGAACCTTGTAACTAGTGTAATTTTATGAATTAACGCTGTATTAGGTCCTCTTGCAATGCCACCATTTTCCTCACTTTAGTGATACTTTATCAAATCACTGTTATCAAGTGTGATATCAAGTAGTATAGCTAAAGATGTTAATTAGGTTTCGATTTAAGAAATTCATTCTTAAAAAGTATCATATCTTATATCAGTCAAGCTAATTGTATCTGGCTGTGCAACTGATTGAACTGGATTGGTAACTCCTTACATATCAGCCATAATAGATGCTATTGGGAATATTCCTGGATGCCTAGCTGTGAAAGGAGATTTCCCTGAGGAAATGTTTTCAGTTCATTCATATTGACCTGTTTCATAAATGTATTGCTCAGTCTGCAATCATTTCCCTCTTCTCTGTCAGCAATATGTCAGTGCTTCTGGCTGTTCCAAATGTGAGCAAAAATGCAAGCAAATGGTGGGAGAACAAACTGTGCTTAAATTCACTGACCTCTTCACATGGGATCTTGGTTCACTGATGGCAGCAAGACCTGCTTTAGTATCTCAAGTTAACTTAAGGTCTTTCTGAAAAAGCTTCATATTGAACTAGTCATGGAAAATGTAAATCTGAATCTAAAGCTTGTCTAGGCTGTGTCTCAGTATGTGGAGATTAATGAAGAGTGCATGTGGGGACTGGAAATTGAGCTGAAGTGATTGTGTACAATTATGAGCTAAAATAATACCCAGTAATAGGAGAAAGTAACCACTAGTGGAATCACTGCCAGAGAATAGTATGAATAGTAAGGAATGCTTCAAGTTCTTCTTGGCATGCATATGCTGGATGGAAGGAAAACAGAAGCTGATCTCTGAAAGTTTTCTTGGTTACATTTAATGTTGTGGTTGTTTTGCAGAAATCTAACTCAATATAATACTTTTTGAGAGTTAATGGGAATGCGGTTCCTTGGAATTTACTAATACAAAAGTGTCCAAGGAAGCTGATATTTCCTGTCTGCCATGATTCAGAGTTTTTTCTGTATCAGATAGTTCAAGATACTAAGATGAGAAGTTTGATGTTAGAGAAAATTTGCCATTGTATGGCTTTGAGAGGGTGATTTGCTTATCAATAATGTACGAATTTTAAAAAGCTATGTATTCTATTGCACTTTAGTAAATTGGCTAGCAGTTCTCCAGAAAGAAAATCTTCACCTTTCTTAATTTCATTAAAAGCTTTATCAGTTTGCAGAACAGCAGAGCCAGACGTGTTTGCATCAGTTGGTGAACAAGGTAAATAGCATTTGGTGTGGTGATGCACGCAATGATTGTGAACTTAATTCAAATATAAATATTGGGTCAGCATGTAACTTTGGTTGCAGCTGTTAGTCTTACAGGGCAATCAGATCAGAAATAGGTCTTGCACTGCAAGAATTCTTGAGTGTTGCTCCCTCCATTCTGAGTTTTCTTTGTGGATTTTTTGTGGTGTGTATAAATTAGTCACTCCTCTTTTTTATTTTATTGTGCAGTAACTGTAGTCTTAGTAAACAGTATTATTGTTAATGGTGAACTGGTTTTAAGTCCCAGTTCTCAATCATTGGATTGATAAAAGGGATTTTCAAATACTGGATGTGTGTTGAAAGTTCCAAGTTTTTAATTTACTTCTGTTCTCTTGACAAAATTCTCAAAGAAGGTTTTGTGGACTTTCAGAGAGCAAGCACCAGGTGATAGGCACAATTTTAGTGCTGGTTACACATGGACAAAAGATGCAAATGTTCAAAAGGCTGTTGGATGATTGCTTGATATCTTGCTATCAAGTCATTTTGTTGCCCTTTTTTTCCATTAAGGGGGGGGCAGAGAAGAAGGTATTTTCAGACTGTATGTGGAATCATTGGTAAACGTGAAATTTGCGAAATCTTGTTGTCCTACTTCCTGCAGCCTGCCTTGGCAGGCTCTTTTTTAATGGACAATGCTTGCAGGTAGAAACCCTACAGGGAAATAAGTCAGAGCGTGTCCCCAATTTGGAGCTTAGCTGCTTGATTTGCAGGACTAGTTCAAATATTCTGACTGTCCCCATTTTATATATTCCTTTGTTTCCCAATTAAAAAAAAAAAAAAAATTAAAGGAAGATATTTTTCATCTTAGAAAAGCAGGTCTGCCTGGTAAGTGTCTCTGAGGCAGCCAAACTGGTAGTTGTTGAAGGTTGATACCAGCTGAAACAAGTGGAAGCCCAAGCTAGAATCATATGTGCTTTGGTAGGAAATGATACTTGTAGTTGTAAATTGGATCTCACGTTCATTTCCCATTTGTTGCTGGATATAATCGATAGAAGCAGTAACAATTAACAGATTATTTTTCCCACTTGGACTTGGAAAATAATCTCATTGCTTTTTTTAATGCGGTAACGTTTTTATTGCCCTCTGATATTTTTGTGTACATTACAAAGGGTGGTGGCTTAAGTCTTCTTGGAGTCTGAATCTAGTATATAAAATACAGTGAACTTCCTTGCTGAACTGCTTTCTCCTTGAATGCTTTTGTCCATGAGCTGAGGTGAGGGAGGTCCTCGTAGGGCACTTTCTTCTGGATTAAGAAACGGATCTGGAGGGATGGTTTCTGAAGAGAATATACTTGGTAATCCTCTTCTGGATAGTGAACTTAAAATTACAGTGGTAGCATGAGTTCAGCACATCTTTTCTTATGAATTCATACTTACGTCACAAATACTAGGCTAATATTTTTTCAGTTGTATGTGCAAGTGTGTGTTCCATATTCATCTGCTCATATGTACTTAGGTATGTAGGTGTAGAGTACGTGTTCTTCTGTACTTAGAGCATATGTAGTATTTTGCTCATCTGTGTGAGTAACCCATTTTAAGATGTGAGCAGATGGTTATGAGCCATAAGATTAATCCAGTGTTTTAGGTGCATTTTGAAACAGGCTCTGCTAAGAAAAATAATAAAATATGTGAACTGGGGCTCAACCAACTGAAGAGTCTGCTGATT
The DNA here is from genome assembly GCA_011076525.1 of Nettapus auritus. NCBI lineage: Eukaryota > Metazoa > Chordata > Aves > Anseriformes > Anatidae > Nettapus > Nettapus auritus. The sequence continues at coordinate 7,121,378 of CM021774.1, forward strand.
TGACTATGAGCTTTTAAGTAAGATCATTGCCAATGTCTCTTAATGAGCATATTTGCTCATAAAGGTTTACACAGGTTTGACCTGAGATTAGCACACAGTTGGCAATGTACTAGACTAATCATCTTCTAATTGACTTGCGATGTGTGCACATCATGTTAAGCCCTATAAAAGTCCAGCAGCATTTTATGATTTTATCCTTTTTATCTCTGTAGTAGTAGCTGCTTTGCACTTTTATCTTGGTATCTTCAGAGACTGAGGCTTTTCTCAAGCTTAAATCAGTTTCAGGAATTAGAATGGGGATTACACCATTCTATAATGCCCTCCGCTCCTTATCCAGTAGTTGTGAGCATTTACTGTAGGGGAATGGAAATAGTTAAAGCTAAAAATACATGACTACTGTGGTGTTTGCTTGAACCAATTGCTGATGAATGTTATCTGTTTCATGTCTTTGTTTCTCTGCTCTCATATTTTGTGGCTGTTTTGTTATGATGCTACTCCATTAGATAGAGAGAGAGAGAACTGGCTTTGAGGGATTATTTTTCCTAGATTTTCAGGTTACTTTCCTGATAGAGTGAAGTAGTCAGATCTTGATCAGTCTTAACAACTTTCATCTTCAGTATGTGTCCATTTTCTTTTCCTGTGTAACAGTTCTGTGAATGTATTTGAATCCTTCCAAATGAGTTAGAGCTGAAATGTGAGAGGGCTGTGATGAAGGCTTGCTAGAGTAACACATGGCTGGGTAGAGCTCCCAACTCTACCAGTGTGAACCCAGCTGGCATACAGAAATTCTGAACACCTCAGAAATGTTAATTTGATAGCTGCAAGGATACTGTCCTTGCTTAGCTTTTCTGCTTTCATCAGCATTGGTGTTTCTGATAGCAACTGAGCCTTCTGCTTGCTCTTTTTTACTTTGTCTCTATCCTTTAGTGTTACTCTTTCTGGTACTCTACATTTCTTACCTGGAGTTCTTGTTAGTCATTTGCTGTTTTTCTCATGTTGAAAAAGTAGTGTTTTTTTGTTGTTGTTGTTTTTTGTTTTTAATCTGTATTGTTTATTAATAAAAACACGGGAGCCTGTTGGGTCTACCAGAAACCTTGATGTTAAAAAAAATTATTACAAGGAACATTAAACTTTAGTGATGTCATGAAATGGTTAAGTATCAAGACAGTGTTTTTCTTTCCTTTCTCCTTCCTCCCTATTCAGTTGCTGCTCTCAGTAACTTAAAGGAGCTTTCACTAAGCTTATTCAAGCTTGCTGGAATAGCATTTGATAATCCTTTGGTATTCTAGATATTGGAAACTATGGTTGGTAAGTGTATTCACAATAAATTTTAAGCAGGTGATGGAGGTTGGAAGAGCATGAACATCTTATTTTACTAGCTATTGAAGTATGTTGGGAGGAAATGGCATGATCTGCTGTTTTTCAATTTGACATGTTTTATGAAGGCGTTTGACTCATAGGTAGTGTGTAAATTGTTGTATACACTCATCTAGCATTTATTTGGATATAATGGAAGTATCACAGTTCTGTGGGCCTGCCTTTGTAATGAGGGATATATGTTGGATTATTATTGCTGTCCTCACCATTTTATTTATTTATTTATTCATTTATTTATTATTTTTTTCTGTTAACTTTATCTCCATGACATGAACATTGATAAAGAAGGATGATTTATACAGAAATGATGGTAATCTCAAAATGATTCCAAATTGTGATTGCTCATGAGGAAAAATTGTTGGGGTATTATTACAGTAGGTGGGATCAAGAACAGAGTATTTAAGAGGTAGAAACATAACTGAATTAAGAAAGTAGATTCCAGTAGTGATAGGCTAAGCATTGAATTTTCCACTAAATATTATAAGGCAAAAAAAAAGAGTATTCTAAAGACCCACTTGGTGATATTAACAATGTCATGCCAATACACTGTCTAAAGAAAAGGATTCCTTTTTTTCCATTTGAATGGGCAGAACATATTGCGGTGTAAAATTCATAACATATTCTACACTGTGTCTATATGCCACTTGAAAAAGAATAAGGAAATGCTGAGTAATACTTAGACCATAGTAGATGAACCCAGTAGGTCACAGCCGTGTCACTTAGTGACTAAATTAACAGCTCTGTCAAGTGGTTTATCACATCCTACATTGGGGTCGTTGCCAAGTAGTGGCGGACATAGCCGGAACTTTGGGTGGCTGCTTTGAATTAATGAAGCAAATCTTTAAAGCAAGTATGCTCTTAAAGGTTGTAATCCCAGGCACAAAAATATATATATTTTTTTAAATTCTCTTTCAAAACATGATAGCATTTCACTGGTTGAAAATGGAGTAAATATGCAGAAGTCTGCAAGCCTGGTTTAAACAGCTCAGTTGGTAGTTTGACCTGTTGTCATTGCCAGTGTGATTTAGAATCTGGATAAAATGCTTAAAATAACCTGCTGCTTTGGAAAAATCAGTCTGATATTGGCTTAACTCTTCCACAGAAAAACTGTTTTTATCTTCATTTATTCTCTCTATGCTATTTAATTTACATCCATGCTCTTAAATTATCAGAAATATATTCAAAACTGTTGAACTGTCTATCTGACTAAGCAACTTCCCACTCTTTTGATGGATATAGATCAACCTTTCAAGCAGTTGCATTTTTCTTAAATAAATAAAATGCATCTGTATCTCAGGTATTGTGTAAATTTTGCTCTTGACACCTGTGAAGATGTTTATTGCTGTCCTCCCAAGGGACCCTCATAAAAGGGCTTATGTCTACAATGGAAGCACTTGATTTAGAGAGGAACCTAGCAAAAGGATGTTGCTTCACCTCTTCTGGCTTCAACAGAAACTCATGTTCCGTTTTCGACTTTGTTCTGTGGTGTTCTTGCCAAATAGGAGCAAGCGTCTGGAAGGCCTCTTCAGAGTTGAGTTGTTGACTGCTGTGTCAGAGGCTTTTACTCCTGAGGCTAAAGACTTGCACATTATAACTATTTTCAGTCAAACTCTTTGCTTCTGTTACCCAAAAGCCACCTTGGTTCTGTTCAGATCAGTGACGTTCCCATATCATTGTAATTTATATTTCATCTTGAATGTACATTCATGAGAGTTAGCAAATATGCCTTTTGACTTGAAAAGCAAGCTAGTTGAATTGCTAATACACTGACTGTCCTATAAACAAATCTTAGAGACAAATATTTTGGTTTCTTACATAATTTTGCTTGAAGGTGCTTGCTTGCTGGATATGGAACAAAATAGATGATGTTCCTGTATGACTGTGTGAACTGCAAATGGCATGATTGATGCTTACTAGTGATTCCAAAGGTGATCCTAGTTCACCTTCATTTTACTGGTTTTCAAATGGCTTATTTTTAAGACTTGGTTTTGGACACTCCAGATGAAATCTATAAAAGAAAAAGAAAAAAAAAAAAATCAGCAACAATTCACAGCATGTAATTTTTATTTTATTTTATCAGAATGTGTGGTATGTATATATAGGCCTTGTGGCTGAGTAGGGCTTTTCTTAGGGCACGGTATGTTTAAGGTCTTTCATTTAACTGTCAATGCACAACTTATACACAGGATAAAGGATGTTCTTTGGAATAGTGTTAAGTTTCTTGTATTATAAGTGATGGAAGGCTTATAGTTCTTGTCTGCTTGTTCACGCTTAAAACAGTTCTGACTAGCCGCCCCAGACAGCATGTAGTACTTGAGACTTTGTCTAGTTTTGGACACCCCTAAGCTGATACCTTTGTACTCAGAGACCAGAAGTTAATACTTGAAATGGGCGGTTGGTTTACTGCTGTTGCCTTCATCTTTAAGCTTATTTGAACAAAACAGTGTTTTGTTTTGTTTTGTGTTTTTTTTGTTGTTGTTTTGTTCTGTTGTTGTTGTTCTGTTTCTGGCTGCCTGAAGAGTGCATGCTGCTCCCTTCTAAATTTGTTGATGAAACACAACTTCTAGTTCAGCACTCGTGTGTGTGATATTTGGGCGTGATAATTCTCCCTGAAGCTCCTCTCTACAGTGTTCTCAGGGGAATGGCAAAACCAGTCAGTGATGGCATCATCAGTGTCTTGTCCATCAAGGAGTTTGATGAGGCCTTGCTGTGCCATATGACCATGTTTCAGGCATGCAACCCACAGGTTAGTCAGCTGCTCTACAATGAGCTGGTGGAGAATCAGCCTAGTGTTCTAAGAAAAAATATAAATAGCACCCCTTAAGCACTTTTGAGAGCAGCCTGGTACAGATGAGTTACAAACAGACAGCAATGGAGCACTATAGAGAGGGTGGACTTCTTTGGGAAGTGTGACCTTTTACAGGATAAGCACATAAGGTGGCAACAGCGACCGACTGGTTTAAGTGCCACTGTGAGTTTGTAGTAAAACATGTTTTGTTGATCTTAATGCCTGCACAGTCACCTGCCTGCTGTGTGGTGCTGTCGTTACTGATTGTGAAAGATGACACTTGAATTTGCATTCACAATTTGGGAAATAAGGAATGTAGCTAGAAGGACAACTGAGCTTGTGTTTTTGATTACCTTTTGCTTAGGAAGGTTTTAGCAGGTAGCTGTCCACTGAAGAAGTGCTTGGTATGTTGCAGGAGAATTCGATGTACAACTGTTGTGACTAGCAGAAAATATAGCATGTGCTGTATTGCTGGTGCCATGTGCCAGCAGTATGGTGGTGGGTACTGAGATGAATAGAGAACTTCTGAGCCACTGGGTTATCTTACTAAGTCTAATATAAAAATACATAGCTTTGCCTTACACTATCATGTATACATGTAGGCTTTTAGACTTTGATACTCCCATAACCTAGGTTTGTATTTTCTCAAGCCTAAATGAACAAGTTAAGGAACATCTCTGGGGAGACAGACCTCTGCTAAATCATAGCAGAGCATTGTTTTTCACCAATAGCACTGGCAGTGGCAACTTTGACATGTCAAACATGGACTGTGTCCATAAACAATGTTAGCTGTTCCATGTTTGCTTGCTTTAAGAATGTAGATGTTTTGGCTTGTTTTACTTCAAGCATTCTATTGGCAAGGATGTGAACTTGAAGCCAAGTAATGTTCATTTCATCATAGCATTAAGCTGAGATGTTTTTTTTTTTTTTTTAAAAAAAAAAAAGTCCACGTTCTCTGTTTGCCTAGCAATGTAGCTCAAAATATATAGACCATGTCTTTGCCTCATCAGCAGTCAGACACCCCAAGCATTGAGGTAGGAGTGGTAGAAATTAAGCCAGGTAAGTATGTGAATGCTCAAGGAGATCATTGTTTGCTAAATGATCACCCCTGTAAATCGCACTTCTTGTGCCTCTCATAAGCTATGCTTCTGCTGTTTTGTTGTATGCTTTTAGGTTGATGATAGTTAATTCTTGCTTGAATTACAGGCTGCAAACTCCTGTTCTTGTTAATATTCAGAAGCACGGCCTTTTATCTTGGGTTATATGCCTCTTGAGAGTCCTTGTAAAATGCTTCTTGAGATAATTATGCTTCCCCCTCTCTCTTTGCACAGCAGCTGATGAGGTAGTTTTCATGTCAGTGCCACCTTCCCAGTCTAGCAGAGCTGGGCTCTGTTACCATTTAGCATCTCAGGGAATGTGCTGTGAAATTTCTGTATTTGTCATGTGACACCAGGAGGAAAGCAATTTTAAATGAATTGCCTGTGGAACTAAAAGGTGAGTATGCTTTGACACTCAGCTTTCTTGTTGTTACTTTGGAGACATTTCTCAAGGAATGTTGACATACGTTTGCTTGACTTACTATCTTGTGACTTGTTGTCCATCATTAACTTTGTACTTTTCTGGCTTATTTTGTATCAAACAAGTAAATCAATAGAAAAGCATTTTACAGACTTATTTCAGGGAAAATAGAATGTGCAGGTCTACAGATACTTATTTTTTTCAGTATGGAAAATGTATTTGATGTTTAAACTTTCACTGGAAAAAAAATTGAGATGAAGGGATGTTTACTGTGTGTATGCATGCATATGTGTACATATATATAATATAAATAAATTTTTCCTTAGGGGATTTCAGAAAATTTCTTCTAATGGGGAAAAAAAATGTAAAGGAAAAATAGATTACTTGTTCACTGAGTATGTATCTGCATCTAAACCCAGACCTATTGTAGCTTAACAGTAACAGCATCCTAGTTCTAGCTGTTGTTGTGTGAATGCATGTCTATGCAAGGGGCTGTGAGGAAGGATAAAATAATATTTGCTGGAAGTTGAAGTAAGGCTTTGCAAATGGAAGTACAGTGTCTGCTGCAAGTTTTATCCTCCCAGGTTAGTGACTGCCAGCTATGGTGACATGCTGGTCTCTCGGTGACCCAAATAGGACAGTGATCATCCCTTTACCACATGGTGCTCCTCTTCCTCTACTGAACATCACTACTGTCTTGGATGATCCACCATATCATTTATATATTCACTCCATAACCCAGTTCTGTCAAAACTAAGGAGAAGATTCTCTTCAGAACATGATGGCCGACACAGGAAAAAAATGTCAGAACTGTCAGAAAAATGTTGGCAGCTCTGAGAGAGGCTGTTAATGTCTGCAGCTGGAAGGTAGCTGGCTATCGTAGTGGTTACACCAGTGCTGGACTGTGGCCGGAATGGCAGGCGTCCCCACAGCCTGTTGTTACTTCACTCCAAAGAAACTTAATATTGTCTTATTCTTAGCTCATACTTTTCAGTATTTAATTATCTTTTCTAATATGTTATAAATATTTTTTCTTATTGTCATGATCTATCCAAGGTATCTCTGTGGGTGCATAGGCACTTGGTCGTCTTTATTCAACCACTAGTTATACTCTTGTTTTGTTGGGATTTCCCAGAACATGGGTACATGCCTGTCAGTACTGGGTTCTCTCAGTGATGATTCTGTTGTTTAAGAACTTTGAGCTGCTGCTCTCTTTCCCGTGCTGTCTGGACAGTAACTTATTATTTCAATCTCCAGCCTTGCAAGCACGGATCAGTTACAGTCTGATTTAGAAACTGCCTATTCCAGTGCTTACAGGGCATTAGATTTAATACGAGGTGAAACATTGCTTCCAAAATCCTTTTGATTTCCAGGAATCCTTTGATTTTTGATCACCTGCTCCAGAGAGTAAGTGATATTGGGGAGGAGAAACAGTGTCTGTTAGTTGCACAGAAAAATATTTGAATGCGGTATGAATCAGTGTATAGAAGCTAAAGGGAACATGGAAGGATTTTTTCCATTGTTTTTCTCTGTGGTATCAGCCCTTTTTCTTAAGCACGTTCATTTTTCTTTTGAGGAAAAACAGCTCTCTTATTTTGGCTGTTACCCAGGAGATGGAAACTGCCTGTCCCAGTTACTGCTGAAAGCCAGGTGGGGAGGTTTAGCTTGAGGCTAATCTGAAGCAGACACATGAATACCCACTTTTGATTTTTGAGAATGCAGTGCTGAAGGAAGCTGATAACTCATGGGCTCTTTTAGTAAGCTCTTTTCGGAATAAAGTCTATTTTGGCATCTCTGAAAACAGAAGCATTAAGTTTAAGGGAGATTAGACTGTTGCATATTTAGGTCCTTCCTTCTTTAAGGAGTAGTATTTGAACCTAGAGGGAAAAAATAACAAGGTATTGGGAGGCCATGGTAACAGGTTCATAACTCGTAAAATTGTATCAAAGACCAGAGGGATTAATTTACCATGTCTGTGTATGTAGAGTGGGAGAAAAAAAAGGTTCTTTTGCAGCATGGAAGACCTAGGTTGAAAACTTGCAAGGTGGGGTGGGGCTAAAATGTAAAAACGAATAAAAATAACAATTGAGTGGCTTTCCTGTGGATGTTGTGGACTCCATTTCAACACAGCTTTGTAAGAACAGATAAAATAAGCACCTGCCAGGGACACCATAGGGGTGCACCATTTTTCAGTAAAAGGGACTAAACTAGACTGCCTCTGGAGGTTCCTTTGGACGCATGCTTTGATGGTGGTTCTTCTAATGTAAAATCACAAGTGAAAATATTATCAAGCTAGGAAACAATGTAATGCGTTTTGAAGGGGCTTTTTTTGTGTAAATACGAAGCAATGGGTCATCACCTTGTTTTTAAACTTATGAAGTATGTGATGAGCTCATTTTGGTGAAGCTGTTTTCAAGTTCTGACTTACTCTGTTCTGTATCTTTCTGGTGAGATCCTGCCCAAAAGCTGTGTTTCGCTAATTTTATACTAACCTAACAAAAGAAGTAGTACAAACTGCAAAATCAAAACAAGTTTAGCAGAATATCTTTTATTATAGATATTTATCTCTCCTATTGAAGTTTCATAGTCTAGCTTCACCATTTGGCTTTTCTTTGTCCCCTTTTCTCCATTCATGGAGGGAGATTAGGCACTGAATTTAAATGTTTCCTCATAATGTGCCCTTTTAAAAATCCATTTTTGAGTGATCCATATGAAAGGAATAATTAAACTTTTAAAACTTATCTGTTGGAAGTAAATGTGTCTATTTTCATGCCATTACTTTGTGACCCTTCACCTTAAAAGAAAATTTTGTTTTCTGACATGATTCAGAATTAGGAAGCGTAGTAATACATCATCAACTTACACAAGGTCCCACTGACTACTGTCAGTGCTGATAATAAAGGATTTGTATGTATGTCAGGAAACTTTCAACCTAAGTGCTAATTTATGACTATTAAGTCATTGGTCTAGTATTTCTTACCAGGAAGCTATGAATCATTTCATTAGACATGATGTTTCACTTCTTTAACCTTAAAAGAAGGTGGCTAGATGGATCTTGGAGAAGGTGCTGCCATGTGCCTGTGCAACTGTATTATATTCATTTAGCTATAATGTTAGAGTGTACGGAGTCGGTTGAATGTATATGTTGGCAGAAGAGAGGAGACACCTTTCCATGTTTCTACTTTTTTTTTAAGATGATTGTTGAATGCATTTCTGTTTTTTTTCTGAATATTTCCCTTCAACCAAAGGCATTCATACCAAAAGCTAGACTGTATCTCATTCATGGAAAAGTTGAAAAACCCAGGAAAATGTCAACAGCCACGTTACCTTCTAATGGACAAGACAGCTCAAGTTTTAAGATGATACTTGTGGGTCCCTCCCAACTCGGGATATTCTATTTAATGTGAGTGGCTTGCAAGCCTCACCTTTGGGTTCAATAAAAAAGCAAAGAGGAGAGGAATGTTTTTTCTGGAAAATGTTTTCTAGAACTTGTATTCACTGGTGTCACTTACTCCTCTTAAAAAGATTAAGAGAATAGCAATTAGGAGAGAGTGAGAGTCAAGAGGGCTGCATTTAATGTCCCTGCCCTAACACATTCTCCAGACAGAGGAGGGAGCAGGAATTGTGGCTCACTGTACTGCACCAGAACCAACAGCCAGGTTTTAGAGGTGGCCTGTGAGTGAGGGTTGCTTTTTGAGCAACTTGCTTAGGCTGTTTTTCAAGCTGATGTGTCTTTTTTCCAGCTCTTCATGTGCCACTTGTTTTTAACAGTGCGCATACCTACACATGACCACGTAATTCTCCCAGGGACCCTTCTGGATGGTGAAAACTGCTCCAACCTGCAGTTTCTTAGGATATTTTTGTTTTTGTGATGCTCTGGGGTTTGCTTATTTATGAATGATTAAGTACTAAGCTAATCCTAACTATGGTGATTCTCTGGAAATACTGCAGTTCTGTCTTTTTCCTTCTGCATTTATTTTGACCTGCTGCTGTACTGAATGATTACTTCTGAAAGTAAGGACCTTTTGGATAAGAATAAAGAATGTGTTTGGTAGTAGGTCAGGTCAATAAATGTATATCTTTGCCTAGAATGGTTCAAATCCAGATATTTATCAGGCACTCATAGATTCAGAAAGCACTGATGTATATATATCGATGTTTCCTGTACATTCTTCCTTTCACTGACCTCTTTTCCATTGTCAGTCTGAAAATCTGGCACTGTCTAGCATTTTATACTGGTGGTAATAAGTGGTTCTGGAAAGAATAAAACAAAAACACAAAGTAGAATGATTTAGTTTGTTGAGAGGCAGCTGGGTGGGCTGCCCCAGTAACATGTGGGAGTGTGACATTTTAGAGCTAGAGTTACTCCTAAATGGCATCAGTGGAGAGATGATTTGTCTGTGCCTTGGAGAAGGGTGTAGTCAGAGCTCAGTGCTTTGGTGTTGTGTTTTCTTAACGCTGTAGAAGTATAAATGGTGGCTCCTTCCTATTGCTTCAAGTGAGTTTGCCAAATTGAGTAGATGGGCTATAAAAAGATGCACAACTGGCCTTTAAATTTTTAGCTAGTGGAACATGTCCTCAAATTATCAGCAGCAGCTGAGTCCTTAGAATCTCTTCCTATTTAAAAACATGCACGTGCATTTATGCAGAAAGCATTTTAAGATTTTGTTGATTCTTCATTTATGCAGAAAGGGTTTTAGTTCTGAAGAATTTTTGAAGATCCCTATGGAAAGTCCAGTGGTAGAGGTGTGATTTGGAATGCCAGGACAGTGAGGAAAGACACTTGAGGCAAACCCCAGACAATTTACAAAATGAAACAAAAATCATTTGTATCTTCATGTTTTGGTAGACAAATGCTGTCAAATTCAACGACATTTCTGAAATAGAACTGGAATGAAAAATAACTTATTCTTGGAGCTTTGGGTAGGTGCATAACAGGATAGAAAAAAAATCTAGTGGATTTATGCAGACTTGAAAAGAATGCACAGTATTGCATGCTTCAGAATCTGCTTTGTTTAATGTAGGTTTTCTAAGCAGTTCATTACCAGCTAATCTTAATGTTCAATAAAAAGGGATGGTGAGAGTCATGTTCATCATTAGGGGAACCAGAAAATTTCCTCATCTGAAAATATGTAGCCTTTGTCTTTGGAAAGCAACCTACTCCTTCCTGCACCCACTGATTCCCATGTGTCAGGATCTAAAAAGGAGGAGGAAAAAATAACCATTTTAATTTGAGTTTTGCATATTGAAAATTTGACCTCTAATTTGTATTTGTTAATAAATCTGTCATATTGAAGAGTGAAAAACGGGTTTAGTGGCAATTATGCAGTTGCTTTTCTGTTCCTATTAAATAGTTACTTTTGGTGATATACCCAGCAAGTGTATTGTTTTCTTATGCAGCATTTTGTCTTATCTGAGACAAAATACTAACCTTTATGAAAGTGTACGCACCTCTTCTGAAAACGAATTTCCCGTATGCCAAGAACAATATCTGTTTGGGGACAGTTTCTAGCTTGAGGATGCTAGTGGGACTGTATATAGAGCTACTGAAAGTGTATAATTCTTTTAAAGTCATTCCATTTTTTTTCAATGAACAGTTTGAGCATATGAAAGAGTTAAGTGGAATATCCTGAGCAATAATATATCACTGCTTTTTCAGACAATTCAGTAGAAACTTGCAAGATTTTTGACACCATGGTAGCACTTTCTTTGAAGATATGTGTCCGACAATGCAATGTAGTGAAGACGATGCAGTTTGAACCATCCACTGCGGTGTATGATGCCTGCAGAGTTATTCGTGAACGAGTTCCAGAGGCTCAAATGGGACAAGGTGAGTTCCTGTATTTATCCTTAGTTGATTCACTGGCTGAATTGAAAATAAACAGACCCATGCTGTTTTTACTCTCTGTTGTGTTCCTTCATTTATCTTAATGGTTGTAGTGTTTGTGATTTAATTTAAAGAAGACTCTGGAGTAAAAGTCACAGAGTTGAAACATTTTTAAGTGGCTGAAGTTAGCTGAATTCTTTGTTCTTGCGGTGAGACAGATTTTTTTCTACAATGGGAACGTTTTTTTGGTGAAACTTTCACTTGCTATATAAACTGCTTGTTTGGCTGAAGGATTATTTTCCCTGTGTGCACACATTCACCAGCCTTTTTGAATCTTGCTCTGTTCTCTGAAAGGCCAAGTTACTGGAGAACAGATTTTGTGGTATCATCTTAAAGCAAAGCTTGTGGCTATGCTTTTTAGGAAGCTCTGGGTAAACTTGTTTGATGCCTCAGCAAAGAAAGGGCAACGTGGATTACCAAAGAAGGTTGGACATCTCCAAAATGCAGAAAGGGAAATGCTTTAAACTGTTTAAGTTTAAAAACAAACAACAAGAACAGAAAAACAAAACAAACAAACAAAAACCACCATATTAAGAGTGGTGCTATTCATTAATCAAATCTCTCTGTACATATTGACCAAATTAGATGTGGAAACATTGAAATATTTGTTCAGGCAGAGAATCTGTTTTAAATTTAGCCAAAGTTGTTCAAAAATCCAGATTCTTCAGAATCATTTGGTTCTCTACTGTGTATAATGCCATTAGAATGTAATTGTTAGAATGGTTTTAGTTTCATGCATAGTTTTCCAGTATTAGAGGTCTTCTGAAAACCTTGTCTCAACTGTTTAAAAAAAAATAAAAATAAAAATAAAAATAAAAAATCCAGTAATGTATGATGTGGGTGTTATTTAGTAATGCTTCTCCTTTGCAGAAGCCCCTAGGAAGTCTAGTTACGGAGCTTCTATTTTTCAGATTCAACTTGTGTGTTTTTGATATACTGATCTCCTAAGGCAGTTATTTTGAACAGCTGTTGTATTCAGTGAAGTGAAATAATAAATAGCCCTGAATATCATAAACCTCAGAAAAGCCTGGGAACTCTCTTGAGGTTTTTAAAGTTTTTTTTTAATGTGATTGCAGTGCAATTACAAACTTTAAACACCTTTTTGAAGTTGCAATGCATAACAATATATAGATAAAACAACATACCTTTTCCCCTTCCTTGTGGCTGTTAAAACATTTGTTTGCCTGTTCATTAGGAAAACTCATAGTGGTGCAGTACAGAATGATCTAACCAGTTCCTGCACAACAGAAAAACGTTGTCTTGTAGTTCTACTATCAACCATGTAAGGTTCACTTCTCCAACAAGCTTACATGCAGGGATAGAGGTGACTGTGATATTCATGCGCAAGCTGCACAGCTACTGCTGTTTCGTTACTAGGGTGCGCTCCCCAGAAGTGAAAGTAGAGCAGTCAACGCTTCCTTGGTAATTCTGCTCTCAGCAAAAAGGCCTTTTGTGTGCTTGAAAAAGGTCACAAGCTATTTATAAGCACAGATTGTAAAATTTCATATAATTGATTCTGTACTGAATTTGTGTCCATAAACATCTCTGTATGAATCATTTGCCTTTTCAGTGGAGTTTTTAATTACAGTCTGTAGGTAAAATTGTTCTTACTCAATTTCTTGGAAGGGTTTTTCCTTTAAAAGTTGGTATCTTTCAGTTATATTTTTATATCTTTGCATAAGTAACACTGTGTTTAATGTAAACGTTGTAGAATAAATGTGAACTGTATCTTTATAATACACTTAAAGATGAAGCACTGTCACAAAATTGTAGCTATGTTTACTTGACATTCTGATCAGAGAATGCGATCACGTGGCTGAAAATTAAGAGGGCTCCTTCCCTTCACTGGGCTGTTGTAACAGACTGTGTGCGCACAGGTGACCAGCTTTTATGGAAACAAGCATTAGCTTCAACTTTAGGACCACAGACAGAGCAGGCTCAATGGAAGAACAGTAGCCTTTTCTGTTTGTGATAGTAGATTTGTCTAAGAATGTACTGTGTATCAATTCTTCATGCTTTAGTAGTCCTTCAGTTGACAGTCATGGTATTCATTTTGTGTACCTGGAGTCTAGGCTTTGAAGCTTAAGCCCGAATTTGCTCTTCCATGGCCACAGGAGTTTTACCTATTTACTTGTGTTTCTGAAAGAATCGGTTGGTGCTTAGCCTTCAATAGATGCATTTTTTTTTTTATTATTTTTTTTTTTCCCTGAGATTGTTACTACAAATATAATTCGGAAAACTTCTCGTCTTGTTCAATTTATAAACCTGAAACATCTACCAAAAAAAGATTTGTATGTTTAGCATAGGCTCAGTATGTTAAGGGTTGAAAACAATGTTTTGAAATAGAACTACTGTTTAAAATGATATACTATGATTAAATCCAAACTGCTTGTATTTGTGGATCTCTAAGGATATAGGTCTTTAAGCAGGACCAATGAGTGTTTTAAAAAGGTCTTATTAGAGAGAACTAATTACAAATATAATATAGATGATCCGTAATGGATGTGAAATGTGCATATTTAGTGAAGCTTTTGTTCAAGTCTTCTGTAATGCCTGATCTACCCTGCTATTTGCTGCTAAATTAAATATTTCTCCGAAGCAATGGAAAAAAGTAGTCATACTAGTCCATTAAGAATGGGGGGTAAACATAATGGTAGCTTAACCATGAACCTGAATAATCTTGAATAAAATGATGATTTGATAAGGTTTTATATTTTTCAATGAACCATCTTTTCTGTTACGCAGCCTCTGACTACGGATTGTTCTTGTCAGATGAAGATCCTCGTAAAGGTATATGGTTGGAGGCTGGAAGAACGCTGGATTATTACATGCTGAGAAATGGGGTATGGTACAAGTCTGTTGCTTTGTTCATCAACGTGTTTTCAGAAAACTTGTTTCCCAAGTAGCAAGAACAATATTTAGTGTTTGGAGGGGTAGGAGAAACTTGAGTCTTTTCTTGAAACTGATCCATTTCAAACACACATACATGCATTTAAAAAAAAAAAAAAAAAAAAAGGCAGGGGAGGGGGGAGCATCTTGCTTCAGGAATCTACCCTATAGAGTTGTTTTTGTGGTGGTTTCCCTAAATGTTTAGAAACAGTATTGTTTACTTCATAGGATATATTGGAGTACAAAAAGAAACAAAGACCTCAGAAAATACGTATGTTGGATGGTTCAGTGAAAACAGTCATGGTGGATGATTCTAAAACAGTTGGTGAATTGCTGGTTACCATTTGCAGCAGGATAGGTAAGATTTTGGGACCTACATATTCAAGAATATTTATTTGTTTATTCCCATATTGACATCTTGAAATTTAGGATGCCATGTGTGTTATTGGATAGAAGTTGACATGTTGAAAAATGTTGAAATTATGTTATCAATTAACATTGACCAAACATTTTTTTGAAAGCTGTTGTCCATGCTTTCTTGTGAAAGTCAGAAGAGAATTAGCTATTTCCTTATACTTCAGTATTTAACATTTGAAGGCAGAGGTATCTGAGAGTACTGTTTCAAATTCTTCATTGTGTATTACTTCTTATACAAGCTTACCTGCTAGGTGGTAGAAAAATAGAACTAATTTTTTGCTAAATATTAATGACAAGTTGTTGACCTTGAAATATATCTAAACTTAGGTTTCTATGTTATGATTTAGGTTTAGTCACAATATCATGTTACTTGGGTAACTACATATGGAAACCATCCAGAGCAGATGGCCTAAAATGTATCATTTTGGTTATAGTCTGTTTTTATATTTATCTAAATAAAGACATTTTAGAAAACTAGCTCAGATTTACCTATAAGCATGCATTCAACATGGATTACTTTAAATGATCTTAAGCTCTTGCTTTATTCTCATTTAGAATTAATGATCTTAATTTGACTGAGATAGATTTAGCTTAATTCACTTTCAAGGTAGATTAAAATGTGTGTTTTAATTGTGTGAGCGTTTCTATGCTGGATTCCAATGTGCTGCAATTAATTTGCTCTAAAAATTAGTTTGACTAATTTTCATGAATGTGGTTGTGTAGGCAAGCATTTATTTAATTTGCTTTGTTGTATAACATAAATATGCTGTGGAGGAAGATGATGAGAACAGAGAAATAAGAACGGCATAGCATATATACTAAATGTTGTGAACTGATTTGTTTTCAATTCAGTTTCATGCAAAATTCATAGGAAGAGTTGAGAGTTCTGGAACTCTACTCGTGTTTTTTATTCCTCAGTCTGCTCTGCCACATTTGTTTTGCACATTGTAGGCAAGCTGAAATCACCCAGTTCTCAGGAAGCAATTTTAGGCATCCGCGAAGGGAAATGCACCTTCAAATATGATATATTAGAAGAATAATGCCAAACGTTAGAGAAACATCTTCAATGCAGAACTTGTAGATTATTCTTGGGATCCCTTTCCCCATGGTTTGGTTTGCATTTCATCTGGAATACCTTCATTATACTTGTAATGAACCATTGGTGTTTTAATATATGGAAAATAATTTTATCTGTGTATTGAACATATTAAATTTTTGTTATTACAAACACTGTTTTTTTTTCTAATTCCAGGAATAACCAATTATGAGGAATATTCCTTAATCCAGGAGAGCATTGAAGAAAAGAAAGAAGAGAGTACGGGAACACTTAAGAAAGATAGGACGTTGTTGCGTGACGAAAGAAAAATGGAAAAATTAAAGGCAAAGCTTCATACTGATGATGATTGTGAGTAGTGAATTCCAGTGCTACCTTTCTGCAGAACAGGGCAAGAAAACCGTGCAGGAATGCATTTTTAGCTTCTTCAGTATGACTCAGTTGTTTCCTACCTGTATTGTATCTGTTCATATATGGTGTCATCTACTACTGTGCATTTTTGAGTTAAGTAGACAAATTGTTCCCACAAGCTATGAGAGATAGCATGTCTTTTGAAGTGTTTTTATTGCCTTTTATTCTGTGGTGGAGTTATAATGTAAAGTGGAAAGGGAAGAGTATTTCCATAATGACCCTTTTCATGCCTTCATTCAAGTTGGACATTTAACTACTGATGCCTACTGAAAGCCATCTAAAGTTATGTCTAGTTATGTCTTTGAAGTGTAAATGGAGTGTGCCAAAGAACTAAGATAATATTTGTTCTGTTTTATATGCAAAATGATGAAAATTACTTTGTTTTAACATCAGGGGACTAAGATGAACTTTTACTGGAAGGAAGATGTTTTAAAGTGTATTAAAGGATAAAAAAAAAAAAAGAGCAAAGTAATTGGTTTTGTTGGTGGTGTTTTGGTAATCTTTCAAGTAATACTGCAATGCAACTTTGAAGGTCTGAATCTTGTGTTGAAATACTATTTTTGCTGTAGTTGCTGCTTCAATGGTATTCACGGTGTTTTACACCATGGGGTAAATTCCTGTTTTTCAGCAGTGCTCTTCTGTTATTAAATTCTCATTTGTAGCAACCATCAGCACTAACTAGAAATATAAATAAAAAAGAACTTTTTTTTGCTAGGTGTCCCCCTCCAATGGGAAGGCCAGTTATCATATGATTTTCTCAATAGGTATTAACAGTGGCAACGCTGCAGATTAAACACTGTGTCTGTCTGGTTCTGTTGCAGTAAATTGGCTAGATCATAGCCGAACATTTAGAGAACAAGGAGTTGATGAAAATGAAACTTTACTGTTGAGACGAAAGTTCTTCTATTCAGACCAGAATGTAGATTCAAGAGATCCTGTTCAACTTAATTTGCTTTATGTTCAGGTACAGTATGTGAACCAGGAGTACCAGTTCTAGCTTGCCTGAGGAAACCTGTGTAGGTTAATTAGAAGAAAAATATTTAAAAAAACAAGTGCTAAATAACTGACTCCTTTGCTCAGGTATTCCATCGTCTAAACTTCTTGTTCTGAATGTGGATTGGTTTGTTTTGTTTTGTTTTCCTTGTTTTGATTTGTTTTTTTTGCTTTGTTTTGTTTCAGCACTCTTGATATTATAGAGACTTTGATTCTCAAAATCAATACTTTCAACCGAACAATGGACATTCAAAAATACAGTGATTTTCATGTCGTTCTTGTTTTCTTAAATACATAAATAAATGTGTTCACTAATGCCTTGTCTTTAGATCATTCTTTTCAGGTATCAGGTATAGTCCTCCCCATTCTGTAGTACGGATGATGCTTTCTCTGTAATGTCAAATCTCATTTCAATCTTGCAGCTGGCTTTCCACTGCCTGAGCTGCTCCTGCACCTTCTTTACAATATTCAACATAAACAGCACAGAGCAGGCGGGCTTCCTGTTTGAGATGGACCGTATCATTTAGCACAGTGGGCACCCACCCAGGCAGGTTCCCCAAATTGTTCGAGCTGCTTATACCTTAGGAAACTTGAGTTTTGCTGCAGAAGATAGTTTCTAACTGTAGTCTCCAGTGTAGTTGGCTGTAATTCAGTTTGAAATCATTACGGTTGATTTTGTTAGTTGAAAAAGATCCATTGAATGTTTAATAGGATGCTCAGTTGTTATACTTGAAGCTGATTCAAGTAGGATTGCTCTAAGTTGCATTTTAAAGCTCTGAGGCAAATTATAAAATGGTTTTAAGATGATTATAAGATGGTATTGGTTGTGGGATTGCACTAAATTTTCAGGAGTTTTAAAAGATTATCACACTGTGCTGTTCTCATGTCCATTAGATACTTCTAGGTTACTGTTACAACAGCATGCACTGATACTATCTTGTTTTCGGTATGGATAGATGAGTCTTCCCATGCCAGAAATATAAAATTCATCATCCTCTATGACTACAAAATGTAAACAAAAAGAAGGAAAATGCTGTTTGCCTTCACCTCTTACTATTTCTGTAACAATAATTTGTTTTGTTTTTTTTTACTTGCAAGTTAGATCATTTTCCCTGCTATTACAAGGTGGTAAGATAAGAGTTATGTTGGGTGTGTACGCACACGTGTGTGTGTGTACGTGTATATAGGTTGTATTTGATATATATATGTGCCACAGGAAATGTAAATCAAATCATCTTTTTGATGACAGTTGTTACAATCATGGTTTTAGCATATCTCTGTAGATACTCACCAGAGAAGAATCTATCCCCTTGTTTATTTTATTAGTCATAGACACATCCACAACAGAATAATGAAGACATTCAGACAGAGAAGTCTTTTGCTGGATTCTTGGCCTGTGTTTTAGCTCTTGATGAATTTCAGAGATGGAGTAATTCTTTTGGATGTCCCTGATACATCTTTGCTTACTTCTTACAGGCTCGTGATGACATTCTGAATGGCTCCCATCCTGTCTCCTTTGAGAAGGCCTGCGAGTTTGGAGGCTTTCAAGCGCAGATCCAGTTTGGACCTCATGTAGAACACAAACACAAACCTGGATTTTTAGAGTAAATACTTATGTTAACTTATAAATTCAGGGGACCTAAAGTGTAACTAGTGTTAGGTTTTCATAGCCTAAAAGCATGTTTGTATTCCTGTTAGTGGTAGCCAGATCCTGCGTATTTTCTGTGACCAGGAGCCTTACTGCATAAATCAGCAATTCCAGCTGCTGTGAGGGGACATATGACAGTGACTTATTAGGCAACACAGGGTGCCAGCTTCCTCCAGGGTGCCAGTCAGGTATGCAACTGGATTTTCCAACCACATGGTAATGTTGTCCATGGAAGCCCTTTCTGCTTTCTCTGGAAGCCAAGGTTCATGTTACCCAATAGTCTCCTCTCCTTTAATGTATCCATCCTCATGTCATATGCATCCTTGATTAGACTGGGTGTACTGGAAGTTATGTTATGCCTGAGTTATTGAGTTAGGGAGAGCTGGAGTTTTGTTCTTGCTCAGATATCATCTTCTGCCTGCATTTAGTAATGCCATTTGTGAAGTAAGTATATGTTAGTATATATCAGATGATTGATTTGATAGGAAAGCACATGAATGGAAAGACACTTAGTCATTTTACTGAAATTAATACTGCTGTAGGTAGATATTGAATTTTCCTAACCTTTTTAATGATATTAATTGTTGTGTGGATTCACCCTCTCATGGCATTGTATGAATGGAGATTTCTGTATTGTGCTCTTTGTATCAGTCTTGGCCTGGAGAACTATCCTTTAACCTTGATTGTCATGCTTTACTTTCCTGTTGTCAGATGAGCAAACTTAGTTTGGCTGACATTTAGAGGTTCCGTTTCTCTACAAATTTTGATTGCTTTGCCTGCAGTGGAATTAGCAGAATTAACAGAACAGGGATGACAGGCATTATTTAGGTGTTCTTCTTCGTCTTCTAAATTTAAAGTTATTTTTTACTATCCTCTATCATAACTGTATTTTATATTCAACAAGAACTGCTGGTTGGATGACATTTCTGTTTTATACAGAATGCTGGCTAGTTGGAAGTCCATCACAGAATAAAATGTTACATGGAAAGTGCAGTATCTTTATGTGCTAATGTGAGTGAAAAGTATAAATAACCAAACTGCATGTTAGAAAAGAGAACATTGCTCCAGTGGAAATAATCTAGAACTGGAATTTCAAATATTAAAACCTTGGCTTTTTTTTTTTTTTTTTTCCTGCAAGGTGTTTTTTCTACTTAATGTGTAATTTTAATTTAAATGGGTTTTGACTATATGAGGATTGAGCCTTGCAGGCCACCAAATCTAGTCTCTCGCTGTCCAGGTGTATAACTAGTTTCATGGAATTAAGCATTTCTGATTTACAAGTAATTCTTGTTGCCTTTTTGTTCTCTGTGGAGAAGCCTACTTGAGAACCATAAGGTCCTAGTCATTGCCGTTTGTTTTAAAGTATAGGTGCTTATGATTTAGCTTTACATGTGTTTGGCTGTACTAAGCCTTCATGACAGTCTTATTTTGAAATCTCATGCTTCTGTGTTGAGTCTAATCAAACCAAGCTCTCCTATCTTGTTATGAGCAATATATAAAAATAGTATAGGTGAATGCTGACTGAAGGAGTGCATCTCCTGTCATTTCAGGAAACACTTCTTGTTGTTGAAGTGTTTATTCACTCGCTGCTGGCCCCTGAACATGCCTACAGGTTCCCTTAACAAAAGTCTCAGCTCATAGAGGAAACAGCATGTAGCAGAATAGTACTAGCATATTTTAGTATTATTTTAAAGCAGCTTGCCTTACTTTGCTATGTCTGCAGTATGTTTGTGTGCAGAGCTATGTTTTATCCTTTTTTTGCCATTGGTAAGTCACTCTTGGCACAGGCGAAGATTACTGCTGGAGTCTTGTTAACCCTTTGATATTGATTGTTGGAATTTAACTGTTAAATAAAGAAAGCCATTGTTTGTTGCAACACAAATAAATAAGATGTTATGGGCAGCATCAAAATAATTTGTCTGCAGCTAGTATTTCACCCTTTGAGTTGAGGTGATTGCTTCTCTATTGATTGAAAAATGGAGGGTCATACAAGGAAAAAGCTCATATCTAACTGCCAGCTGCATGTACAAGAGTATGCCAATTGGCACTTGGCAGACGTAACTTTTTCTCAAGAAGCTCCAAATAATGTTTAATGATTAATCGCTTCTTAAAGTGTACGTTAGCTAACAAGATAAGTAGACATGTTTAAAAATCTGATATTCTCGATAGTTTGTCTGCATAAGAATAATTGAGAAAATTAACTTAGTTAATAAAATATGAGAATTGGAAGTACATGATTATCCCTTATCTGTATAAAGCCATTGCTAGAACAAGAGTGCATTCAACTCAGTTATTTTTGTTTTTCTTAGAAGTGAACATAACCAAACTGGTTTGAACCTATGAAATTTGTAAAAGCACTGTTTAGTTAGTTTGTTCTGCTTCTTATTTTTAGAATAGATGTACTAGCTTTTTAGGATAATAAGCTGTATTCAGACCTTATCTATAGAATTCACTTTGTAGAAGAGATTTAATTAAGATGTGATCGGTTGAGACACAACTACTGAAACACTGGAAGGCAGATTAGCAAGCGCAGTTGCTCTTACTTGGATTGGAATTGCTAGAGCTTCATGGCAATAACGATGAAAATTCTAACTACTAGATAGTGTTTTGGAGGAAAGCACAAAGTCATGGCAGTCTTGAAGTTCTTTTGTTTGTTTTCTGCAGTGGCAGGCTTCCTTGGAAGGGAGGGGGGGGGGAGGAATGATGGGACAATTTTTTTGCCGATCATGTTTAGGAAATCTGGAACAGATGTCCTTCTCAAAACGTGCAGCTTTTCATGATGTTAGTAGTTTCTGTGCTAATAGTGGGCTTGTATACTCAAACTCAATAGACCAAAATGAGGATAAAATCCTCCAGTCATACTGGATCCTTAGAAACCTCTTCTTTATTATTTTTTTTTATCTGTGGAAGTGCTGTTTTTTTTATGTTGAACTTAGCTTAGAAACCCAAAACTTCTGAAGGGCAGAATTTTCTTCGGAAGGTGAACTGCTGAGTATATGGCATAATTTCATCAGAGTTCAGTGTTGCAGATAGGAAGATAAAATCCAGAAAAGAACTGCCATTTTTTAATGCATGGTGCTGATAAGTCTTCAAGTCAGGTTGATGTTTGGCTGAGATAAAAGTCTAATTTAATTGCAAAGAAAAGGAGGTACATACAGCTAGACAGTCTTGTGAGGTGTTTAAAGATTCTTTCTGACTGAACCTATCAGGGAGGCTGAGCTTGTTTTGTTTACTTTATATTCTGAAACCTTAGTATTTGAGTACTGCAAAAAATAAATAAAAAATAAAGGCTAGTTATTTGTGACTTTGTTTTTGAGATAATGGCTGCTATTAAGTGTCCACTTAATGGCTTTGCAGTTTTTAAATAAAATACTTGTTTTAACATGTCTTGGAACATTCAGAGGAAGAACCATGTCCCACAGGTCAGTAAATCAAAGTGCTTTGGGACAGTAATAGTAGTGTCTGGACTCAGATCCCTAAGTGGCTTAAGCTTTGATTTCTCAGACTATAGCAAATGTATGTGGATTAAATGTGAACCCCTCTGAGCTGCTAATAGACATTATAATGCAGCTACATAATAATAGACATTATATAGCTGAACAACAGAAAGTGTCCCAACTTCTTTGTTTACTTCTGACTTTTCAAAACATGAAGAGGGTATTATGTGAGGACATAGCTGAAGTGTTTTTTTTTGTTTGTTTGTTTGTTTTTTTTAATATGCCAATTATCCTCTTGACCTTACCCTACTTAGTGATCAGAGGTTTGCTTCATCATAGAGAGATTTTATGCCCACTTTGGGAGTGCTGGGGAACATAATGGCAACAATAAAGTGTGGAAAGCGTCTGTCCTCAAGAAGGCAGCACTAACCTATGGTATTGTCTTTCTTTTTTTCTAGCCTAAAAGAATTCCTGCCTAAAGAATATACCAAGCAAAGAGGGGCTGAAAAGAGAATATTTCAGGTAATTATGAGGCTGAAAATCTTACTATATTTTCATTTCTGTTATAATAAAAATGATCTCTCTTTCACAGGTGTACGATCTCTATATATTTGACTTCTATAACTACCAGAAAATCAGGTTTGAAGAATCTGACAGCTTTCCTCTTCCTCTTCCTTCTTCAGCAGATTTATTGTCCTGATCCTTTTTTCTTCACTGATGACTATTCAGTGTACTTTGTTGAAGGGGACAAAGAAAATATTTAATATTTTTAAGACCATTTTCTCAGTTGCATTGAAATGTAAGGATGTGTGTTTGTACTAAAATAGAAGCGCATTTAGGAAAATCGTTTTAACTTCTTCCACACAGCCTTTCGTGCATTATTATTCAGGGATGAGCTTCGAGTAATAGGTAGTTCTGCTAGCGAACACTTGAATTCAGTGGTGTGCCTGGGAATCATGCAATTATAAAAGATGTAAAGCAGTTGAGTCTCCAAAGTACTGATACTGTTGGAAATGTTCTCCAAGCTGAAGTGCTATAAATGCACTAAATGTCTGTGCTGATTAAAATGTGTATTTGGCAATGTAATCTAGACTGAAAAAATCTGAGGTCAATAGCTGAAATAGTACAGTTTCTGGAAAGACATACCAGTGACCTGCGATTTTGAAATCATGTGAAGTCACATCCTTTTCTATGTCTGTTACATTCCTAATGTAGGAATTCGGTAGCTCAGTAAATCCTATTCTATCCAGAGCGTATAATACATTTTATGAAAGAGGATGCGTAACACTTCCCTGTGTATACCTTTAGTTGGTGGCAGTGATATTAAACTTCAAGCAAAAAAAGATTCACTAATTTCTCTGTGGGATTCATAGCAAATGATTTGCCTACATCAAATATGATCTGAGTAGTTTCAGTTCCTGACGTACTTCAGTGCGTGGATGAGAAGTTAATCACTGAGGGCTCTAGATGATGGGTGATAACACAACAGCAAGGCAGAATGTGAAAACTGATGCTTTGAAAAACATCTTTCTCCTGAGTTATAAAATTCTTGAGTTTGGTAGGTGACTTTCTCCAAATATTCCATCTGCAATGACTGTTTGGGCTTCTTGGTCTTCAGTGATCCTGACTCTGTTCTGTACTGAATTTGAGATGTCTGATTAGTCTGTGTCCTTGGGACACAAGAAGGTTTTTGAAGTTGCACTTGCTTCTCCCAGTGCTCCTCTATGGAGTGTTGACAAGAGTGGAGTAGGCAAGTGTTTCCCGCGTTACTGGTGCTCCCCCTGCCGCCATCAATTAGCTTGAAGGAGGTGGTAACCAGCAGTTCACAAGACAATGCTGAAGAGAAGATGAGGTGTGCTACAGAAACCCACCAACAGTATTTAAACAGGACTTCGGGACAGGGTTTTCAGCAGAGTAGGACAGCAGATGCTGAAATGAAGTTTGAATAGGTAGTATTTGTAAATCTCGTTAGTTACAGGTATGAAAATTTACTAATGAGTAAATTGTTTAAATAATAAAAATGGAGTTTTAATACACCTAGATGAACATTTTAGAATGAACTACTAGAAAAAAATCCATTTTAAGAGATGACAAATGGTCAATTACAAAGCATGAAGCTTGAGTGAGTCAGAGGTTTAGGGTACAAAGCAGAAATATTTTTTTCCTGAAAAAAATTGTGTGTGCTGAGAGTTTTAAATGATTTAAGCCAAGTAAGTAGACATCGACTATATGAAACATAATGGTGTCACGTGGAAGCAATACCAATAATATAAAACTGTTTGCTAAATGGTTTAAATCTGCTTGATTGAGGCACAAATAGATGGATGATGGTCAAGGACAAATGTTCCATTTGCACGCATTGTTTATATTTTTTGATGAGGATTTACAGGATATAGTCATACTAACATTTCTACACAGTATTGTTTCAAATATCTTAATTGGAATGATTATTAACTAAACATTCTCAAGCAGAGAAAAGCTAACACCCCATTTTTGTTTGTTTCCAGAAAGAGTATTGTTTCTGTCTAAGTGATACTGAACTCTCATTACAGGAGCACAAAAACTGTGGTGAGATGACTGAAATAGAAGCCAAAGTGAAATATGTGAAGTTAGCCCGCTCCCTGCGGACCTATGGAGTGTCCTTTTTTCTTGTTAAGGTAATGCAGATCTTGCTGACCATATTGCATGGTTGGTTATGTATTACTACAGGTTTTCCACTAATTGAAGGTCAGAGGTGTTTTTAAGCTTTTTTTTTCTGAAAGCAACATCTGGAGGAAAACCAGCTGAAATTACTACCTAAGAGAGAATTGTGATTTGAGTTTTGATGCTTGTCATGCTGAATTCCAGAAAGACAGCTTAATCTTGATTTGACTTCTTTAAATTGACACTTCTCTTTTTAAATTTTGATTACCATCAAAGTACTTTCTTCATAAAAACATTCACAAAAAAGCTCTGAAGCTGATTCTGTTGAAAGTTTACGGATAACATGAATTGCATGCTGAAGCCAGCATCTGACCAAGAACTTCATCAGTTGCATGATTAATTTATCGTAATCCTTACAATAAGGCTGTGATCTAAAGGTGTTGAAACAATTTCATACCAAGATACTGATGTTCTGCTGTGAAAACTGGACTGAAGCACTAGTGCCTCAGTATTTAGTTACCACATAATTAAAAGAAGGCTAAATTTTGGCAAAGGTTTTTATTCTTTGCCACAGTTACAGTTCTGAATTTTGTTTATCAAGGTTGCCTTTTCCTAAATTACTTAGTCGCTGAGAAATTTTAGTGAAGCAGATAGGTGAAAATAAAAGGAAAAAAAACATGCAGAGCTTAATACTATTTATACAGTAGCCTTTGAAATAATTACCTTTTATTTTTCCTTCATTTAAGGGAAAATGTTTTATTAGCACCTTTAATGACACCTCCTTTCTAAAGGAGCAGTTGAGCTAGCATCCTGACTGAGAAAAATGTTTTCAACTTCATCTGGAGCTACATTCATTTTCAGTGTTACAGGCTCATGTCAACTGTACAGAATGTATGTAGCTCATAGGCATCTTGGAATAGTATGAATCATTAAATTAGTGTAATAAACAATTACAAAAAAGCTTATTAGCTGTCATTACTACATCTGAATTATGGAGCTTCAAATCCAGTTATTTAGGAATACAAAGCTAAATATTCTGGAAAACATTTTTTAAAAAAAAAAAGGTGCCGTGGGCATAAATCCTTAAAACGCAAACAATTGGAATTAGATAAAGCACCATAAGCAATAAACGTTTCAACTTGACTTTGTCAGCTACTATATTAAGTTTCATCTTGGAAACTATAGTAAAGTTATGGTGTGCCATTTTCAGTAACTAAAATATTAAAACTGACAGGCATGTATGTTGAGAACCACTAATTCAGAGGGATTTGTTAACACATTCTAGGCAATATGTATGGTAAAAGCTAATGTGGCTATCTTTATATTTTTCATTAATATCTTGCTTTTTTTGGTCATAATTTAAAGCAAGCAGCAACTGAAACAATTAACTTTGACATGAAACTTGTTTTGAAAGGACTAATTTGGTCTGTTTTGAAGCCTATCAAATGGCCAGCTATAACTAGGAACTGATTTGTACGGTCTATGTAAATTGAGGGAAATGGGAGATGTGGATTCATTTCTATTTATGATAGTTTATGTAGCAGATTAGTAGTTTGGGCGTGTGCTCTGCAACCTTAGAAAAATGAAGAGGTGGAATGCCCAACAAATTATGACAGAGCAGTTCACAGCATGCAGACTGACCCTCTCCTTTCCCTTTGATTAGACTGCTCTTGTTGATAGAAAATAACTAAAAATTCAAATCCAGAATATGGGACAAATTATGGCCGATCTTGCTTGATTTACAGCCCCAGCAGTCCTTTCTTTTCTTTCTTTCCCTCTCCAGAAATTTTTTGGAGAAGTGGTGAGTCTGAGTGCAAAAATTGATGGCAACTTTTCAGTCCTCCTGATGCCAATTTCCCATTCTGCTTCTCTAATATGGCGTTACTTTAAAGGCTTGTCTCTGGAAAGACTGTCATCTTGTGTTTTTGTTTTTTAAAGTTACTTCCAACAATTCTTTCCCTAAAATACTCCTATTTGCTGGGGGAGGGACAAAAGGGAGTGTCTTATGAACTGCATAGTAAAAATAATGTAAAGACAATAACTTGATGTTAATGCATTGATTGAAAATTACTTGATATGACCAGAAAAACTGAGCCTTGAGGCTTAAATTGTCCTCATCTGTATGCTATTTTTGCCCTTTTTCAGTGTATTCCATCATGATTTTTTTCCCCTTTCTCCTATGGCATGCTGCACTTTAATGAAAAACAATATTTCACACCCTGTTACAGGAAAAAATGAAAGGCAAAAACAAGCTGGTTCCTCGCTTGCTGGGGGTCACCAAGGACTCAGTGATGCGTGTGGATGAGAAGACCAAGGAAGTGTTACAAGAATGGCCACTGACAACTGTGAAACGCTGGGCTGCCTCACCTAAAAGCTTTACTCTGGTAATCTTTCTGTACATCTTGAGAAGGAAGAGGAATCCATGTGATGTGGAGAAACAAAGATGGACTTGCAATCTCTTTTTTTTTTTTTTTTTTTAATGCAACCTCTTCTTTCTGGAATTCTCTAGAATTAAGTAGAACTGCGAAGTCCTGAAGTGTTAAATTGGCTTATCTTGGTGTCTATGGTCAGTCTGTATTCTGATGTTTCTAGACAGACCATTTTCCCAAAAGCAGTGTTTAAATCCCTTCTGTACCTTAGAACTAGTGCTGTTATGAAAAATACCATTAAAAACCTTAATCGATCACGGGGTTCCATTCAAAATGCAAGTTGTATTCATTTGCAGGATATGAACATAAGCAAAGTTATATTGCCTTGAAAACATTTGATAATTATGGATTTAAAGAACTCTCATGAATGTGATGTGTGTTGTTAATTGATCCGTAGGAATCCACTGCAAAAAGAGTATCCTGGATATAAAAAAGGTCATTTAATGCACTATACTAAGCGCAGTGACTAGCAGCTGATATTCACTTTAATAATATGCATTTAATTTCCATTGACATAGTTGATAATGCTTTAGAATACAATTCTAAAGAATTTTCTCTATTATTCATTGACTAATTTTGATGAAGTCAGGCTAAATATCTATTGGTCCTCTGATATTTCAATTGTGATTCTTCTGTGAAGCAGACATAAAAAGTATCCTGCCTCTCTCCTTCCTTACCCCCTATACAGTGTGGTTTAGAATCTTGGAGTAGTTTCAATTATTGTTGGATATAAAAAAAAACACCTATACAAACAACTTTAAAATGGGAATTAATCCCATATTTGACACTGCTTATTTATCTTTCCTTTGCCAAGAGTTAATTTTTCTTGTCTTTTTTTCTTTCAGGATTTTGGTGAATATCAGGAAAGCTATTATTCAGTACAGACCACTGAAGGAGAACAGATCTCTCAGTTAATTGCAGGTTATATTGATATCATCCTGAAGAAGGTATAATATTGGGATGACGTCTAGTAAAAATGCAGTAAAATGACTGTACAGCAATGCAAAAGCTTGAATGTGTGCAGGCTGCAGTTTTTTCCTCTCATGAAGTCAGTATTATCTAGTGTTTGGATGTTATTTACTTTTATCTTTAAGTATCATAAATAAGCTCTTTCAGTTCAACCTCAGTGATTTTTTTCTGAAAAATGTCAAGACTGTTAACTACAGTAGTTAGGCTCAACACGGAATGCTTGGGCTTTGCTTTTCCATCTGGAAGATGAACAGCTGGCTATAAGTGTATATCCATAGAACAGACAAAAGTTGTCTTTTCAACTGTGGGCTTTAAGCTATGGATCAAAATGGTAAGTTGGGAGAAAATAATCACATAGTAGCAGCCTTCAAAACGACGTTAAAGACTATGTAGTAGTTATCTTCTGTCTGTTACATACACAGCATCAAAACCAAGGTGGTATTTTGGCAAAAGTAAAGAAAAAAGTCATTTCTGATATATTGCTTTACAGTGTTCAGTAAAGCAAAGATTTATATTTCACTTCTGCAGAGAGAGATGGAGGAAATAGGTGTTTGTGAAGGCACCAGACTATCTTGAAACATTTTTAAATTAAATGTTAAGAGAGTAAAGGCTGATAAGCACTTCCAGAAAAAAATATTCACAAGTAAATAAACGCACCAGCAAAGAAGACCCATTTTGCCAACAAATATGAAGATGAAAGATTTTATTCTGAGCATGTTGTGTACAAAAGCCAAGTGTTTCAAATAGCACTTTTTGCTTCTTGTGAAGATTTTACTTGATGCAGTTTGTTTGAATCTCAATAATTTGCTCTAACAGATCTTTAGTGTTAAAGAAATGACAGAAATCTAAGCAGTTCAGAAGAATTTTTGGCCTTTGTTCATGCAAACAATGTGGGATGTAACATCAACTGTTGTGAAATCAGAGATTGAAGAGGATTGCCAGAATTCATTGAAGTACTTGCCTTTTTCTCTGAGGCTGTTGATCTCAGACTTAATGTGTTAAATAAATGACAGGCTTCTATAGATAGTTTAAAACTTGATTCTAGCTCTCAGGCTTCACAATTAGCTTTGCTTTCTAATTGAAAACAAAAGCAACTCTTCCACCCTGATAGAATAGATGTGCATATTTCCACCCCTTTCCATTCCTTTGATTTCTTCTTTTAAACTGGTTGTGTCAGCAGATTGTAAAATGGATGAAATAGGAACAGGTTAAGTAATAAACACCTTCATGATGCTTTGTGATGCAAGTGAAAAGCACACAGTTTCCAGTTGTTGAGCTCAACTTTGCTCATTGATGCATGATTCAAAGTATGGGTCATTGGGTCATCCCTCTCAGTTGCTTAATGTTAATTTTTGGTGTGTTTTGGACTATTTCAACTCGTTTGCTCTGGTTTGGCTTAGGGACACATTTTTTTTCCCTGGTAAAGTATTATTAAAGTATTAAATTAAAAAAGCGCACACCCATGCACTAAAAAAAAAAAAAAAAAAAAAAGGGAAGAAAAAAACACACAAACTCTTGTGCTGCAGTTTTAGTAACAAGTTGCTAAACAGTTGACAGGGAATCCTGAACCTGAGTACCTTTTACTTGTTTTTTTAATTATTTTTTTACTTCACACTAATCTGGAAGTAAGACACAATCTTAACTAGAAATAAGTGGTTTCAATTCATGCTTAAACTCAAATTATTACGATAAGGACTTCTGGGGAGAAAGCTTGGGTATGTGTATGTATGGACATGCATGAAGAGTTCTTGTTAAGTGTACCTAAGATCATAGTGGGTGTTTCCCTCTTGTTATCTGCTGTATATTCAAGTCACGTGACAAGGTGAAAAGCAAACTGCACTTGGTCACTGGAGGCAATGGACTGCTTTTACAAGGCTCTGCTTTTATAACTGCTTGTAGTTTCCTGTTTTTTTTCTCATATTGTAGTCCAGACTGTCCAGATATATGAAATATACGGTAAAAGGGCTTGGTACCATATTAAACGTACTCTCTTATGGATATGTGTTTCCTAAAGGTGTAGGTAGCACCGTACAGTGACATTTTAGGATGCTAAAGGTGGCTTGTAGCTGAGTTCTAGTTGGCTGAGTTAGTCTGCTGTTCCTGAGTCAGAAAAGTAGGGGTTTTAGTGTTTGGCATGTGTCCTGTCTGTGCTGTAGTAAGCTGATGTTGCATATCACTGTCTCCAGAATGTTTTTTTTCTTTTTTCTTTTTTTTTTTTTCTGAGAGGTAAAGACAGTAATCTCAGCACTTTATTCATACACATTTGTTGAAAAAAGCTTCAAGTTTGCTTTCGTTGCCAGTTGTGATAGGCTTTTTTCCTTTATGCACTGAATTTTCCAAGGCATAGAACTTCGTCTGTTAGATGCTGAAGAGCAACAGCTCCTCTTCCACAGCTGAGACTGTATTGTTACACTCTGCCAAAAACACTACCCCCTTCCCCCCCCCCCAAAAAAAAAGTAGCCTTGGTGTTGAGTAGTGGACAAGACTTTTTTGACTAGATTTCTGATAAATGGCAAGAAAATGCTGGAGAGAGTGCAAAAAGCCATATATTAAACTTTCTTTTTTTTTTTTTTTTTTTTTTTTTCTCTAGAAACAAAGTAAAGATAGATTTGGTCTTGAAGGCGATGAGGAATCAACAATGTTGGAAGAATCTGTTTCACCAAAGAAGTGAGTAGAAATGCTTTTTATTTAACAATTACATTTTAGCTATGGCAGCTTTTTTTATCCCTCAAAGTATAGTTGTTATTATATGTAGTAATAACTGTAAAGAGTATAGTTATTACTTTTTAAAAATAATTGTCTACAGGGTAGTTTAACAGAAGGAAGCACAATCTCAAGAGAAAGTTCTGTAGACTTCCAGCTTCATCCTAGGATTGCAGAGCAGGCTTTTCTGTCTTAAGAATACTGATTAAGGCAACCAGCAGTGGTACCAATTTGTGGTAACTTGACTCTTTAACAATGGAGTTCAGGCTGTGAGTCAATAAGATGGAAAAAAAAAAAGCTGAAAATATCGTATTAGTTTTTTGATCTTCATACAGACACTTAGGATTTGCAAGATATTAGTTGCTTGTCTTTCTAGGTCCATGGCTTCCTGCAGAATTTGACTCCTGGCAGTTTAATTGTACACTGTGTCATTAACAGAGCTGGCTTATTACAACAAACCACTTTAGACAAAACAGTCAGGTGTGTGGTGTGGTTCAAGGTAAGGTTCTGGCTCTAGTAGGTCAGGCGATGGTTCTGATGGGAAAGTAACTGAATATAGCAAAAAGTACAACTGCAGAGATGGACATACTCTTGGAAACAAATGTTCAGTCTTTCCTTGCTGTGAAGAAATAGAAGCAGGTTTGACATTTTAAGCTGTAATGAGCTCCTCAAGTCTTGTGTTTGTACTTTAAGGATGACAGTGTCTGCATTATATACGTAAACGTCTGATTTATTGTTCAACATGTGGTTCAGTGGATATGAACTGGTTAGATACTTCATTTGGCCTTATGTGAAATTTCAGCTATTGATGAGACACACATGTTCAGATGTTTGCTTTCAACGTTGCCCTTTCCAAGTTACTTCCAGAATATACTCTATTAGTTAAGTGCTGTACAGCGAAGCCCAAAGATTGTAATAAATGATTACAAGATTTTCCATAATTAAAACTACTTTTTTCCTCCAGCTGATTGCTGCTGCTAAAGCTGAAAGTCCTGTCAATACCTCTAGCTGTTAAAGCTGGAATCCTATGTAAATGAGTCTTACATCTGGCAAAGGAGATTGTGACCATGGATGACAATAACTTCTTTGTTCTTGAAAGCATCCTACCTCCCAGTCTATAATATTACAGGCTTCCAGATTATTAGCAAGCATTTTGTATGTATATGTGTATAAAGAAGAGAGAAAAATATGTTAGTTTTTATCCCAAACATCGGGTTTGCTTGCAAAAAATATCTTCAGTGGGTTGGTGCTTCTATTTTCTATTCATCAGCCTGTATCACAGTTGAAACAAGTCTGTTATGCCATAAACCCCGTTCTGTCTGAAAGGCATGTTAGAGGGGTAAATCCATTGTACCACATATACCAAAACTGTACCGTCTTTCCTTGCTGCCTGCTTATTAGTGCTATTAATATTTGACCTGTCAAAAGTGGCACTTAAATTTTCTCTAAGATGTTAGAAAATGCTTGGTAGAAAAGATTGTTAAAACTTTTCCAGCTTCTCCAAATATTATGAAATGCAGTTTAAAATCCTAAAGGAAGAACATATGGCAGGACTTGCAGGAGATGACTAATTTTGTATTGCATTTTTCTATTTTAATTATATATACATATAAAAAAAATATATTTTTTTTAGGTCCACCATCTTGCAGCAGCAGTTCAACCGAACAGGGAAGGTAGAGCATGGCTCTGTGGCACTACCAGCTGTTATGCGTTCAGGGTCCAGTGGCCCAGAGACTTTCAACATCGGCATCATGCCTTCTCCCCAGCAACAGGTCACCATTGGTCAGATGCACAGAGGACATATGCCCCCGCTTGTGAGGAACCTCCTTGTTTTGTAGTAGCATTTGAAACTTGTTGGTGCTGCAAGTTGTCAGAAACAGGATGTTTTCCATGTTGCTAAGTGTAGAGTGTGGTGTCCTGGCTGTCTTACTGAACACGTTTTGAGCTGCAATACTTAGTTTATCATATTTTCAGTGACTTGCTCATTTGTCTTAACAACAGCTCTTCCACCCTTTTCTTTGCTTCTAAGTAGTTAAACCAGTATTCAAGGGTTAGGAAAAAAAGCATGTTGAAGATTGGCAAAAGTAAGCAATTTTAGGGAAAAAGCTCATCTTTAGCTTGTTACTAGTCTACAATTTAGATATTTCTAGATGGCTTAAAGATGTTGCTGAGTTTTCTCATTTAACTTTAACGCTACCAAAAGGCCTAAATGGGCTATGGAGAGTATACTCAGTGCTTAATCTCATGAAGTATCACTAGAAGTGTGGTATGTCTAGTGGATTGACTTTAGTGGCTGCCAGATTCTTTGATTACCCCTCCTCAACCAGACAGGAGGAGAAAATAAGATAAAGCTTCTTATTTCAACATGGATTGAGATAAAAGCATGGAGATCACAATTTACCATCATGAGCAAAACGGATTTTACTTGGTGAAAACTAATTTACTACTGGTTAAAATAGAGTTGGATGGTAAGAAATTAAGACCAAAAACTAAAACACCTTTACCACACTGGTACCTCCTTTTTCTCCCACAAATTCAACTTCATTTCTTCATTCCTGACTACTCCTACCTCCTCCTCCCACCTGCAAGTGGTCAATCCATAGCAATTCTTCTCTGCTGTTGCTTCTTTATACACTTTTCCCCTGATACAGCATTGGTTTTCCCCCATGGTCTGCAGTCCTTTAGCTCCAGCTGAAGGTGGGACCAGCTAAAGCTAGGTGCTCCAGCGCGGGACCTCCATGGGCCTGCAGTTCCTGGCAGGAGAACCTGCCCCACTGTGGGCTCTCCACAGGCTGTAGTTTCCTTCAGG
This sequence comes from Nettapus auritus, assembly GCA_011076525.1. Lineage (NCBI taxonomy): Eukaryota > Metazoa > Chordata > Aves > Anseriformes > Anatidae > Nettapus > Nettapus auritus. Next base: position 7,155,350 of record CM021774.1, read on the forward strand.
GAATGTCCACTTGCTGCAGTGTCAGATATCTGCTCCGGCATGGTCTCTCCCGCAGGCTGCAGAGGAACCTGTGCTCCAGCACCTTCCCACCCTTCTGGCACTGGTGTTTGCAGGGTTGTTGCACTTCTCCCTCCCAGTCTTCACTGCCATGTGGTGAGGAGTCCACGTGCCCTTTCTGAACTGTACTTTCCCAGAGGCACCTCCAGCTTGTTTGCTGGGCTCAGCTGTGTCCTGTGGTAGGTCCACTGTGTTGTCAGCTGGAACCAGCTGCACTCAGCACAGGGCAGGCCCTGGCCTTGAACTCAGAGGCCACCCCTGCAGCCTTCCCTGCCAAGACCTTGCCATGGATGCTCTATAGAGATGGCTATCCTGTCTCACTTAAAACTCTTCAATTTTTCATTACCTTATGCATATTGATGGTAATTTAGTTTTAGAATTGTTCTTTGTAACATTTGTAGGCTGTTCCAGGAAGTCAGTCCTGTACAGTTCAGTATGCAGGATCCAAGTCAGTAAGACAGCTCAGTGATTTGTGAGTGTCTGTTGGGCATTGTTTGATCAGTGAATGTTCAACATCTTACACGTGTGCAAGTATAGAGGAGTGTAAAATGGCACGGGCAGAATCAACACTCTGAGAGAGGAGTTTCAGGGAGCTTAAGCTGCTTTCCTGACTGCACGAGGGAAATGCTAGCTGTCTGAAATGGCCTGGTGTAATTGTTGTCACTCACCATCTTTTAATGCCTAAGAAACAACACCTGCTTGAATTGCCATCTGGAACACAACACACATTTCCTTGTTCTGACTTTCAGACCTCAGCTCAGCAGGCCTTGATGGGAACTATTAACACGAGCATGCATGCTGTTCAACAAGCGCAAGCTGACCTCAGTGAAGTTGATAACCTTCCACCTCTGGGGCAGGACATGGTGAGTTTTTCTAGTCCCCATATAAATTAATATTTTGGGGTGTTCGCAGATCAGTTTAATAATTGTCCCTGGAGGTGAAGTGGTATCTGTAAAGCTTCTTAAATTAGATTTTTTTTAAAAAAAAGTTAGTGCTTGCTATAAGAAATTCATGTACACAGCTCCATCTCACTTTCATCAATCTTCTGAGATTAGATATAGCAAACTTCCTTGCATAACTGTGTCCATAATTCTATTTGTTTCATGTGCATATGTACAAGTAAAAGCAAACTATAAGTAATATTTGTGATGAGAGTGACTGTCTCCCAGACACCTGAAAAATATGAACAAATGAAAAAAGAACAAAATATTCTGTCACATCTGATCCAGGCTGAGGTAGACAGATCAATAACCTACTGTTCATGTGGGACCGTCAGTCAAGAATCATCATCCTTGATGATGCACTGGTTATGGTATCCACCTTAAAAGGGCACCTGTTGGACTAACAGCAATTCTGTAGCGAGAGATTCAGCAAAAGAGAATGTTTGCTTTATTTTTTTCTCTTTAAAGGCTTAGTAGTTGTCCTCTGTTTCATTTTAAAAGATTGATGAAGGAACGAGAGATTGATACAGGATTTCGTCTTACAGAACCTTGCTGCAGTCCTTCATTCTTGTTTTTGTTGTTGCTCTTTAGGCATCAAGAGTATGGGTTCAGAACAAGGTTGATGAATCAAAACATGAAATACACTCTCAGGTTGATGCTATCACTGCAGGAACTGCATCTGTTGTTAACCTTACGGCAGGTAAATTTCAAAAGGAAGGACTTGCTTGCAGTCTCCTAATTATTTATCAGTCTAATTCAAGTATAACAGGGACAGACTACGAGGGGGCTGGGGAGAAATTTTCTTCAAAATAGCCCAGTAGTTAAATGCATTGACGTGCAAAATAAGCTTTATGTCCCTCTCAACACAATTGTCTTATATTCAATTTATCATCTCTAACATTAAAGTTACTACTGTTGATGAAAAGTATAGCTTGCTTATTCAACAAAGCAGTCTCTGCAAGGTTGCTATGAAAAGCATTAATTGTTTGACAGTTGTTAGAGGTTACAGATGTTTATTGACAGTTGTTTTGCTTTGGCAAGTTACAAGTTGAAGGAGCTGTGAGTGACCTAAAGGGGTTAATACCATGTGACCTTGGGTTCTTTCAAAGTTGAAACTGGGAAAATAGCTCAAACCGTGGACTTGTCAGCAAATTGCATTGGATGAAGAGAAATTCTATTAGAAGAGAAATGTAGAGATGGGAAAAGTGATAGCTGACCTTAATTTTTAAATGACACTGAAATTACTTGGTAGATATTTCTTGGCCATCCTTAAATGTATCTGTTATCTCTCACCAGACTGTAGCTTGTGGTGGCAGCCTCATTTTCCCTTTTGACCACTGAAGCATTCTGCTCATGAAAAACCATTTGTTCTGCAGGTGACCCAGTTGACACGGACTATACTGCTGTGGGATGTGCAATTACAACCATCTCCTCCAACCTCACTGAGATGTCTAAAGGTGTAAAACTGCTTGCTGCTCTCATGGATGATGAAGTCGGAAGTGGAGAGGACCTCCTGAAAGCTGCTCGAACATTAGCTAGTGCTGTCTCAGACTTGCTGAAGGCTGTGCAACCTACTTCAGGGGAGGTGAGTGTGGTGATTAACACCGATGGGCAGCTAAGCACCACCATGCTGCTGCTTTACTCCTTCTCCTCAAAAGGACATTTTGAGAAAATATGATGGGGGAAAAAAGTTCATGGGTTGAGAGAAGGACAAGGAAGTTCACTCCCAAATTACTGCCACAGGCAAAACAGACTTAGCATAAAGGAGATATTTGTTTTGAAGGAGACAACTGAAATCTGCTGCTGTGTCAGATCAGTTGGCCTATTGGCTGTCCATCATTAATTTTCCTTGGAGTTATTGTAATAATGTCTATTCAAATTCTTCAGAGTTCTTCACACATTCTCAGGGAGCACTGCAGATGAAACTTGCAAAATAATCCAGCTGTGTATATAGAAAAGATTTTTCTGAAGTATTTTTGGTTTAATTTTTTAATCATATTGGCTGCATGCTAATGCAGAGGCTCCTTGAAGATATCCCATGTTTAAATAAAGCGTGTCGTCTTTGAATTTATTTTCCACAATTATTTTTCCAGCCTCGACAGACAGTTTTGACTGCAGCTGGAAGCATTGGGCAAGCAAGCGGGGAGCTGCTGAGACAGATTGGAGAGAATGAAACAGATGAAAGGTTCCAGGTAATGAGGGGGTTGCTTGTCTTTGCCAGAGCTGTGTAGCTTAATAATGAGGAGGCCATTGCATCAAACCAGGCTTTGCCAAGTGCGATTTGGAAATGTTAGATTTGAGATTGCTCAAGGGTAATTCAGGTTAATCCATTGTGAAATTATTTTAATTATATGATCACAGAATGCTGATTCTGTAGGAACTCCTTCATTCTATACATCATACAGGTGGTTTCTTGCTCCATAGAAAGCTGTTTGTGCTATACTCCCCTGTGTTGAGAATGCATGGCTCATAGTATGTACATACTAGTCAGATCCTTGCTTGCTCTGTAAGACACAAGGATTTTATGGGATAAAAATTTGCACTTGAATGCAGGCAACTTGAGTTCTTGCTCTTCCTCGTGTTTCCCTGTTTTTGCAAACTATTAAACCTATTGAATTCATGTATTTATGAAGATTAATAAACAATGAGTATTTCTTTTCAGTAATTGTATGTTTTACTGTGTGTATATGTATGCATGTGTACAAAACTTTCTGGCAAACTGATGAGGAGAAAATTTTAGTATTACAAATGTGATTTCTTTAAGGTGATCAGTATTATCAAGCTGTCAAAGGTAATGCTGTTTGGCTTAATTACATAATAACCTATTAGCAGTTTAAGACTGTTGTCCTTAAATGCTCTGTTATAAAGGCATCTTTTTCACTCACTGCCAAAATAAGGTTCCCTTCAGAAACAAGGGGAAGTAATCTACAGCACAAGGTAGAAATCTGGAGGACACGTCATGAAAAATGTCTACTCATAGGAATAAAGGCCATTTTAATACTTGATTCACTAGTAAACCTGTCTGCAAGTTTCATCAGTTACTGTTTGTATTCTTAGTTTAATATATGTATTGCAGCCCTCTGCTTTCTTCCTTGGTAAAGGAAAGAACATAAACGTTCCTTGAAAGTAAAAAACGAAAACACTCATGAATTAATTCCTGCTATTAAGTAGTACAAAAAAAATGCTTCCTGTTTTACCACTTAAAATGCTACATTCCATATACTAATGTGTAACTTGAATTTTGTAGTGGAAAACTTGAATTTCAGAAATTGAAAACACCAGGTTTTCATTATATTTTTAAGACATGAAGGCATGATAAACCATCCTTCTTCATTACCTGGTTTCTCCAACACTCCATAGCACATATCAGATTATTTTTACTGAGAGCAGAAAATTGTCAAGTTTTCTCTCAGTAGTATCTATGTTTGCTGCCTTTCTTATTTTTTGTTTTGTTTTGCTGCATGGATCTTATATATATATATATATATATATACATATATATAATTACCTTGAGAAGACTTGATCTTGTATAAACAAAGTATATAGTATTGGCTTATAATACTGATTTTTTTCTGTTTATTTTATCAGGATGTTCTAATGAGTCTGGCCAAAGCTGTTGCAAATGCTGCTGCCATGTTAGTGCTGAAGGCCAAGAACGTAGCACAGGTTGCTGAAGATACAGTCCTGCAGAACAGAGTCATTGCTGCTGCTACACAATGTGCACTCTCTACTTCCCAGCTCGTGGCTTGTGCCAAGGTGAGGCTAGCAGTGTTCATGAGATTGCTTCTGTGTGTTTCCAGTAGCTCAGGCAATGTACTGTCATAATGTCATATTTGGAGGCTTGTGCAATAACAAACTTGATGATTAATAGTCACCCGCAAGAGTGGGAATTGAATATCGGCCCAGAGGATGTGAGGTACTGCTGTAATCCCCAGGGGAGATTCCGTAGAAAATATAGATCATCTGATGATAATGATCAAAACAGTAACTTTAAGAGGAAAAAAAACAAAAAAACAACCCTAGAAATACAGCATGCCTGGGGAACTGTGCAAGTTTTCTGATGAAGACTAGAATTACACTGAATTCACCTAATCTAGAATTCAAATAATTAAAAGTTAGTATTCATACTGAAGTTAAAATGAAGTTAGTAATTGTTTATATTAAATATATTTGCATTGTTTCATAGTAGCCCAATTGTTTTAATAGGGTCCATTGCTTTTGGCCAAGTATTGTTTCTCAGTATAAGAAAAGTACAAAAGAGTTGATCAGATCCCAATTTCTCAAGTCTACACGTGGAACATTACGTTGTCTGTAGCCTTTTTTGAGTTTTTTTTTTTTTTAAATATATATATATATTTAATGAAAGCAATTCACACTACTGACTTTAGAAACTGCTTTCAAAGTCTGCAGATTCAGTTTTCATAAGGTTACTTGTGATTGGAAAATGTGTATTCAACTATTCTGAAACATCCAGGAGGCTAATAATAAAACTAATAGCCAATTTTAGCTATTACATTTTCAGTATTTTCACCTTATATCTTTGGGTGTAAGGGCTTTTTGTAATGAATATGTATGAATTTTCATTATCTCGACTTGATGTTCTTACTGCCTGTGAATTTCTTCAGTACAGAATTAGATGACCAGTGGCATCCTTTTTTTCCTTATAAGATATGCACAGTTTTCCTATTGCTAAAAACTGTCTGGATAGGCCTGGACAAAATGCGGAAGGGTTGTTCCTAATCTATAGATTACCGAGTTTATTACTTGTAGCTTCAGAAACAGCGTTGTGTGGCTTTTGACAAGTAATTTTTTTAAACAAACAAACGGAAGGCTGGTATGAGAAGGCTATACAAAATACCAATTCCATTAAAGATTTAATTTTACTTGGAACTCTAGAGTACACAAGTATGCTAAGTGTACTTTTTTTTTTTTTTTTTGAGGAATTTGGTGAATGCCTGTCTTCCACTGTTAAGTGATTGCTCAGGTCAGCAGCTGCTGAAGAAGCATGAAACAAGGTGGTGGCTTGTGTTCTTGCATCTAAGTGAAGATTAATGACATCCACAGCCCAGATTCCTAACTTAAATGTGTGAAGCTACCTATCTAAATACTCACTACAGGGCTTTCTGTCTAGGGAAAACATGTATGTTAAGGATTAAAAACTCTAATACAGCAGATGTTTTGCTTACTGGTAATGGGAAAATTTGCAAATAAGCCCTTTTCTGAATGTTTTATCTGTCGTCCCCATGCAGGTTGTGAGTCCCACCATCAGCTCCCCAGTATGCCAGGAACAGCTGATTGAGGCAGGAAAACTGGTGGACCGTTCAGTGGAGAACTGTGTGAGGGCCTGCCAGGCTGCCACAGATGACACTGAATTACTGAAGCAGGTTGGTGCAGCTGCCAGCATTGTCAGCCAAGCCCTGAATGACCTCTTACAGCACGTCCGCCAGTTTGCAAGCAGGGGAGAACCTATTGGTCGCTATGATCAGGCCACAGATACCATCATGTGTGTCACAGAGAGTATTTTCAGTTCAATGGGGGATGCTGGTAAGTCTCTCTAATGGATAATAGCATTTCATGATTTATAGATTTGCACATTTGAAATAAATAAAGTTTAAAAGTTCTGTAGGGAACTGCTAGCACTTTCATGGGTCATTCAACCCGTAATGTTAAATCAGTGAAATGTACATAGCTGCATGCTAGATAGAATGAATATTCTATGAAAACAATGAATACTATGCTAAAGGATCACTGTAGTGTTCAGTATTTTTTCTTTTACTGCTTCACTTCACAAAATTGTACAGTAAGTCCTCCTCTCTGAATAGGAGAACAGGTACCTAAGTGAACACTTGCCAATGATGGATTTCTTTGTGCTTAGATTTTGTTGTAGGTTTTAAAAACTATTGTGCTGCTTGTGATGTTTCTAAAACGTACAAATTCTAGAACCAGGCAGACTTGAGATACCTAATATTGTGAAATGACCCAATATGAACTTTCAGAAACAAAATAAACTAAAACTCCACAGGAAATTAAATAGAGCAGTGATATTTCAATGGTTAAAAATAGGATGAATTATCAACGGCGTAAAGAGGCAGTGTCTATTTGATAACAAGACAATTCATATAAAGTTTTAAAATGACACCAATTTTAAAAAGCGGTTGTAGTACCTCTTGGGGATTGTATGATTTTGATCTCCTCCCTCTTTTGTGTTATCTGAACACAAGGACAGGAAATTAAATATATCACTATCACAGTTGTATTCACAGTACAGCCAATATGAACCAACTAATCTTTTCTTGTCGATTCAGATTCTTTCAGATTTTTTTTTTTTTTTCAAGGAACTATCATTTCAGCTGTGCGATGCCCTTCTAGAGGAACTTGTGTAGGGAAGTAATAAGAATTCTTGGGGTATTTTGGCCCTAAAAGTAGCTTCTTTGAGAAATGAATGATCAAGATTTTTAAAAGACATACAGGAGCATTGTTTGCTAAAGCCTTCTAAATCTTCCAGTTGAAAGCTGCCAAAAAAAAAAGAAAAAAAAAAAAGAAAAAAGAAAAAAGCTAATACTCTGCTACTCAAAGGGGTTTAATTAGTGTGTGTGCGTGTATATGTATATACACAATAAAATATATTAAGTCTTATGTTCAACTGTCAGTTATAAATCATTTGGCTTCTGTACAGAAGGATTTAGTAAAAGATAATATTGGATGACATTTTCCATTTATTATTGTCATCCAAGACTTTGTGAAGCTACTGTGCTATGAACTACTTATATATCCTTGTGAAATAAAATGAGTACTTGAGCAAATGTGACTCTATTTTTACCTCGTTGACTTTGTAAATCAGAGCTGAAATGTAAAGATGGAGACAGTAAAAACATAATTGTATATCGTAGGTGAAATGGTACGGCAGGCCAGGGTACTGGCTCAAGCTACCTCAGATCTTGTCAATGCTATGAGGTCAGATGCTGAAGCAGAAATTGATATGGACAACTCAAAGAAGCTCCTAGCTGCTGCAAAGCTCCTGGCAGATTCTACAGCCCGCATGGTTGAAGCTGCAAAGGTACTGGGTAATTGAAGTAACTGTCGGCTTAAAATGGCGTAGTTAGACAGAAAGTAGAGATAGTATGTGGTATATTATAGATTAGATTTGGCTAACAGTAGACAGATTTTCTTGTCCCATAAGTGTTTTAAATGTAATGGACTAGTCTGCTCTGCCTCTGTTTATTTTGGGAACAGTTTCCTACATTTGGGGAATGTTTGGTGTGTTTTATACCATGTACACCTCCCCACCTTCCTGCTCCATGTTGGTTCTCACAAGAGGCAAATATCCTAAGTTCTCGTTCCTTTCTGTGCTGGAAAACTATTTAAATCCACTAAGTTAGGCCTAGATTCTTTGAGTCAAGTCCCAAATCCTGTACCCAAAAAGACTTCTATAGATGAGGGCCAGCAACTGTCCTGGGCCTCTAAAAGACCCATGTCCCCAGCAACAAGCATATCCCTGACTTTCCAGTACTTTCTCAGCTTTCTCAGACTTCAAATGGAGAAAAGGCACAGTGTTAAATCTCAGGGTTTGGACTGCAGTTACTGAAATGCATATTGAATTAGAAATTTTTGAAATGTGGTTTGTTTTTTTTTTTTCAAAACCAACATTCATATAATCAAAGTATATTTCTACAGATCACAAGAGAAGCATTTAACAAAACAATTTCTTCTCCAAACAGCTAAACTAGTATGTAAAGCAAAAAATTGTATACAAATAAATAAATAAATCTTTCCTGAAAACACTTAACAATCAGGAAGAACAAAAACAATATTGTACTAGCATTAAGTTTCCTGCATATGCTTTTAATGGTTTAATATTCTTCTAGTAGTCAAATGTTGTTCTAACTTTGGCTAAGGTAATATATAGAAAATAAAGACTGATATAGCAGGCGGTCTGTAACTAAAGGTTTGATATTCATCTACATTCTCTCCAGGAACAGCTTCTGAGGCTGATGGTTTTTGCTCTGAAATTTTGTGCAGGGAGCTGCAGCCAATCCTGAAAATGAGGATCAACAACAGCGTCTGCGAGAAGCAGCAGAGGGATTGCGTGTTGCTACAAATGCTGCTGCACAGAATGCCATCAAGAAGAAAATTGTCAACAGATTAGAGGTTGGAACCTGATACTGTCTAATTTTCAGTTTGCTATATTTTGATAAATCTCTAGCTGAAACAATTACAAATGCATACTTCAGGAGAAGTTCTAAGTGCTGTAAGATCAGTTCCAGAGTACAGGGCTTGAAATTTACCATGGTAGCATAGGATACCACAGTTGTCAGATACAGGAAATTTGAATAACTTTTATCACAGATGTAGTCAACTGGTGTAAGCGTTTGATTCAGAAGGCATTGAACTAAAGGTTCACTGTGCACTAAAGGTGAAATTTATCTGAAGTTTGTCTTGCAGGCAGGGTTTGATCTTTCTGTTCCCAGCTAGAATGTAGAAACATTAAAAAACAAACCAAACTAACAAAAAACCCACCCATCACTAATCTCTGGTTTCCAAATGTTATTTTTGGTAATCTGAAAATGTTTCAGGTACAATTAGATTAGACAAACAAGAAGACCTTAGTCAATAACCATATTCCAGAAGTTCATTTAAGCTCCTTTATCTGTATAGAACAAAAATTTGGTGTATTATAGGAAATGAATCATGCCTCAGTTTTCTAACTGAATGCAGGAAAACTTTATAGAAAAAACATTTTTTCTATTGCTCTGATAATACATAATTCCTTAAAGGAATGAAGTGTGTAATGATGAGGATGAATTTTATGCGTGGTTGTTGTTTAGTGGGCCAGTTAAAGAAGAGCATTGCACAACATTTTGGAATATCTTGGATAAATTGTTGAATTTTTAATTTTGTGAGAGGAAGAGTAAGAAAATAAATAATAAAAGTCCTAAGTATTTGAAGAAGACCTTCAAAGACTCTAAAAGAAGACTCTAGAAGCTCATCTAGACTCATTAATACCAGAACAATTTGTACCTCTGCATCAGTTTAGTGTCTTCACTTCTGCCTAAGAGCCATCTCAGAAGAAGAAAGCATGGGCTCCCTTCAGTCTTTGGTCAGAGATGTTAAAGTAGCAGTATTCCAGCTACTTTGCTTGTTTTCTTTGGCTTTCTAAGCAGCTAATTGATTAGAGCATTTCTGTTTTCTGTAAGTGAGATCTTTTGGTAATATTGCAACCTAAAATACAAATGGCAGGAGCTCACAACCACCCTTTCACCCAAGGCAGGAGCTTGTTTTCACCATTTGCTTTTTTGGCAAGATGGATCATACAAGCTGAATGTTTTGGGTCGGAAGGGACCTTCAAATCAAATAACAAATGAGGTAAACATCTGTATAATAGTGTTCAGCTCATCTTCATCTTGAGGAATCCCTAGTTCCTTTAAGGTAAATGAAATTAATCAAGGGATACAGTGTCTTAATCTATCAAAGTTGTTAGCTTCAAAGTTACTTAGAGTATGTATTTCATCCTCTGAATTACAATAATCATTACGTGTTTTTATTTATTTCTTTTTCTCCTAAGATGGCAGCTAAACAAGCTGCAGCTGCTGCTACTCAGACTATTGCAGCTTCTCAGAATGCAGCTGTTTCAAATAAGAACACTGCAGCCCACCAGCAACTTGTGCAGAGCTGTAAGGTAAACCTATCACGACCTATTGACAAATAACTCTCTCAAACCCAGGTTTATGGGGAGATGAAGACAAACCTCTCTAGTCATATTGTTTTAACCTCAACGGAGATTGAAAAATGAAATATATATATCCCCACATTCATCAATATGGATTCGGCAAAACCATCATTTGCTGGTTTTTCCCCTGGTTTATATGTTTTAATATATGGAGAGCATTAGAAAGGTGCAAAGAATTGCTTCCTACATTACCCCTGAAAACACCTTACTAGAAAGGATTGCAGGTTTATTTACCTCAGCATGTATCCAAGTAATAAACAAGTCACCTTCAGCAAGCGTTTTAAGTGGAAGTTTTGTTGTAAAACAATCAGCAGTAGTGTGTATGCAGAGCTATGCTGAAAGCACTGTGCATATGAGTCTGGTTGCTCAAATATGGACACTGGCAAGAAGTCTTGGCCATCGGTTCAGTGCACGGTTATGCTCTTTGGCAACTGAATAGTTCCATGGTCATAAAAACAGGCTGTTGAATGATGAATGCAGTAAAATGGTACCGAAGTCTGCTGTGGAATAAAAGTAGCTTTTGAATTTTCCAAAACAAAGGATGGAGTAGCAATAGTGACTTACAGGATAATGCAGTGAAATCTTTATTTAATGTATTGGTTATATAATTAACAACACTGATCATCCTATTCTGCTGTTCAGTCTACAAGCAGCTGGGGCCTTAAATGTTACTCAGAACTAAGGTGTAGACCATAATTTGGGTTTACATGATTCTTAGCTTGCAATTTAAGCTGCCAAGACCACAGATTTCAAGGTATGCCTAAAGTCTAGTATGTTTTTATAGTTTCAAGCTAGAATTGAGAGTCCCTGTGGTGAGAAGCTGTTCTGCTTTGTTCTTGAGCTACATTTGACAGTTTAATTTCTAACAAATGTTAGACAGATGTTTCTTCACAATTCTAAAAGAAATTACTTTAAAAAAAAAAAAAAAAAAAGGATGATAGAAGGCAAAAGTGTATTCTTGCAGAGAACAGTTATGAAGGGAATGAGAACCAAACCATGAAAGAAAGCATCTTTTAAAAACCACATTAATATGCAGCAATTATTTCTTGTTATGGTGGTATTCCTAAGAAATTTGGGAAATAAATAATGCAGTACATATCAGGATTGTGTTGTAGACAGCTGCTGTTTTAGTGTGAATAATTATAATAATAAAAAGCTGATTTGCTGTATACATTACAGTCCATTCTCATTTGATCTTGATGATTTATTAGACAGTAGAGAAGATCAATACCTATTTTTGTACTTTGGGGATTAAAAACAGTATTAGGTTGCTGTGGTAAGATTCATGTGAAGTGAAAGAGTTATATGAGCTTGAATTTGGGCAGTCCAAGAATATTATTTTGACAATCTACACTTCAGAATTCTATAGTTTATACTATGAAGTTATTATTAGATGTCAAAGAAAAGCAGCACGAAGTACTCAATTTTGCTTTTCTGAAAACAAGACACTCTTTTGAAAATCTGTCACTTATCTCCGCTACTGTCATGTATGCATACAAAGGAAGTCATTCAAAATGCTGTATAAATATCTACTTTTTCACAAGAATCTTGATTGTCTAGTAGGATCTTTAATCTAATGAGTAGCAAAAATAAACATTTTTAAGTAAAAACAGAATGTCTCTGAGAAATCTGATCATGTATTAATTGAGTTCCATGGACTCCTAAACAAATTCTTTGAAGTCATAAGAGTATTATACCTGTGAGTTTTACCACTTGTATTTGAGAGGGACAGGGAAAGGGCTTTTTTTTAATGTCAGAGGGTCCATATTTATATGCTGAAAACTTCTCCTTTTGTTTACTATAGAATGTTGCAGACCACATTCCTCAGTTGGTGCAGGGTGTACGAGGAAGTCAAGCTCAGGCAGAAGACCTCAGTGCTCAGCTTGCTCTAATAAATTCCAGCCAAAACTTCCTTCAGGTGAAGTAAATCAATCGTTGTAGTAGATTACATCAAAAGAAAAGGCACTTCTTAATTATGTTTTTGTTTGTGACAAATAAGCAGTAAACTATTACAAACAGTGTAAAGAAGTTCATTGCAGACTGGGATTTTGCCATGGCTAAGGAGAACTTAGCTCCTCAGGTCAGGTGGCTGAAACATGTTGAACCTGTGGAGAGTGAAAACTGCCAAAATTTTGGATATAAGAAAGGAAAACTGAAATGTATGGAGAAAAAAACATTTATTGTAGTGGCATTTGCTTTCTTGGAAAGAGTTTAATGGACAAGGTGGTGACAATTCAGCATCTTTCTAAATGGAATCTTGAATATAATAGATGTTGTTGTAACCATTTGTAGTAAAGGTAGAGTTGCAGTGCTGCAGCAACAATCTTGAGAATTCACAAATAAAAGGGAACATTACAATGATTTTAGATACGATGATTTTTAGATATTAACCTACAGATGTTATAGATATTGATTTTGATTTGGCTTCTGTTCAAAACAAATCTTGACTCTGCTTCTTCCAAAACACACACCAAAAAAAAAAGGAAAAAAGATAAAATCAAGAGTGTTGATAATGCTATTGGGTTTACTCCTGACAAGAAACAAATTGAAGAAATTGTCTGTGTAATGACACTGTGATTAATAAGCATCAGTTATGCTTTCAATATGAAGTGGAAGTTAACTCTTTCACTGTATGCTGTTAGCAGGTTCTTTATGGTCTCATGTGGTAGAAGCATCCCATACAGCTCTGTCACTATTTTGCTTTATGATTCCCTCTGTAGTCATTAAAATGATCAGCCTCCTCTCTGGCTGTATGTGTGTACCACAGTGGTGGTGTGAATCAGAAAAACAGCTTAACTGTATTAGCAGGAAACCAACCCTGTGAAGAGTTATTGCTTGTATTAATTTTTTCAGCGTACAGAATTTTGAATTAATGTTTGGAAATGATTAAAGAAATTTCCCGTTGATACCATCTGGACCTGATCATACCACCTAGATGCTGAATAGCAGAACTGCACATTTAAATAGTTTTAAGCAGTCTGTACAAATACTTTAAGGCCTCTTGGCTTCCATTGTTGCCTACACAGTGACTGGTGTACTAGTAAAGAAAAAAGTTTTCTACTGCAGAGGACACTGCAATTTGGATTTATGATCAGGTGTAGCATATGAATAAAAAGATTGTTGTCCAGGATGTTCATGAATAAGGAGCAGGCAAGTGCATGAAGTGGTCATTGCAGAAAATGTACAAAGCTCATGGTTGTGTGACTGGGGGAAACAGCATGTTCATTAAATAAGTTTAATTTAAAGAAAATGAACTCATAAAATTGTGTTCCTGGTTCTTCTTTGGACAGCCTGGAAGTAAAATGGTGGCATCTGCTAAAGCTGCAGTACCCACTGTGACTGATCAAGCAGCAGCAATGCAGCTAAGTCAGTGCGCGAAGAACCTTGCAACCAGCTTAGCTGAGCTACGAACTGCCTCTCAGAAGGTAGGATAGTAGTTTTAATTAGCTAAAGCAAGATGGCCCAAATGGTGGTCACAGGTTCACTCTTTGGCTCTACTGTCTTCTCCCCCTTCCACCCAAAGGGAATGGTTCATGCTCAGGCAGTGTTTGCTTCAGTGTTGCCTTCATGCATGATTTGCTCAGAGTCCCATGTGGCTTCTGTGTTGTAATGGACAGGGGAAGAATAACTGACAAGAAAACTGAAAAGCTTGTGGTACTACTGACATGCCAGAAACATGGCAGGGAGGTATGCACAGAGTTAGCCTAGAACTATTCCCTTTAAATATGAGGGGTAAAGGGTATCTGTTTGACACACAGACTTCTAAACTTGATGTATTTTTTTTTTATTATTATTTTTTAAAGTCTTATTGGAAGGCCTTATCTTCTTGTGAATGCTGAAGCCCCAAACCAGGATTGTAGCAAAAATTACACCTCAGCAATCTGCAAAATTTTCAGCCAAGTTATTGATTATTGCGGGCTGTCAGATTAGAGGGTTCAGTGTGACTTGAATTATGTTATGCTATTTGTCAAAGGTAAAGTCCAAACTGCAGGAGTTACTTTTTCAGTACCTGGACTACCTAATGTGAAGATGAGTATACACAGTGTAAATGCATCTCATTCCTGTGGTGGCTCTTACCAATGTTATTCTATTCACAAGCTGAGAGTATTGTCCAGAGTATTGGAAGCCATGATGTGTAGAGTGCCCTCAGGGGCCACTGAAGTCATAGGACTAATAGATATTTTGGAGGGATTGTATCTGAAGCATTTACTATTTCTAATAGTGTTTTACAGGTGCTAACAGTGTAACTGATCTGATTTCTGAATAGGCTCATGAAGCGTGTGGCCCGATGGAGATCGATTCTGCTTTGAATACAGTCCAGACACTCAAAAATGAACTGCAAGATGCAAAGATGGCAGCTGTGGATGGACAGCTAAAACCTCTCCCAGGAGAAACTGTAATTAATGAAGGGTGTCCTTCATTTATAAACAAAATTATCTGTTAAAAAATTTTTTGAGGCAAAATAAGTTGTGAGGCTTTGGATAATTATCATGCTGGTGGGATTTTGCAGTGATTCTCTTAAAAAGATTCTATGTTCCTACTGCACCAGAGGAATGTTTTTTAGCAGAACAACTCACAGGACTGTAGGGCCTCCTTCTATATTGAACAAAATATTATTTAGTAGTAGTAATGTTTCAGTCTTTCCAAAAAGATAATTTTTTTTTTCATAGAGGACGAAGATGAGAACTCAGAAGCTGGTATTCTTAGAAACTGAAATATTATCTTTGGTAAAGATTCCCTTCTCACCACAGTTTAATGTAGTGGCAATTTCCATTGCTAGTTATTAAATGTTGTAATTCTAATTTTGTTCTTAATAGGTAAATTTATTTCAACTTGGGCAGGGAAAACATGCTAATCAGGCTTCAGAGAAACTCTGTTCAGTTGCTGAGATAAAAGCTTGTTTTGAGTAGGAGAGGAATTTTCTTAATGCCGTTTAAAAAGCAAGTGTGTTTTAGTTAAGTTTAAGCTAAGTTTTAATTAAGTTTAATTCTGTCCTTTGCAATTTTTAACAGCTTGAGAAATGTGCTCAGGATCTGGGAAGTACCTCCAAAGCAGTTGGTTCATCAATGGCCCAGTTGCTAACTTGCGCTGCTCAAGGCAATGAGCACTACACAGGTACCATTTTATTCATAATGTCTGCTTCCCAGATGATGTTTGTTAGAAGGCTCTCTTATCACAGGGTGCTAAAGTCAAGTAATTGTTCGCTTCTTTATTTCTATGCTGACAGTGAATTTTGGCAAGTTAGTAGGAATTGCTAATGTAAATAATGTGCTTCATAAAAGAATAGTGTTCCAATCTGCTGTATGTACATAACCAGATTGAGACATCTGCTGTTTTTGAAAGTGTCACAAACTCTTTCTGGACAGCACTGTAAAGCAGTTTAAAGGCCAGTGCCACTGAAATGTTGCTGTGTCCTTTCACAAGTCTTGAAAGGATCTTTGGATATGTTTTGAAACACAAGATGCAAACATACTTGGGATGATTTGGTAATGTTTACAACATTGCATCTCTTACTAGATGTTTCACCATTTCCAATGTATAATGCAGCTATCTTCTCTGGCTCATTAATCACATTTGCATAGTTTGAGTAAAGCCAACAGGGAATGTTGACGTGCAGATTCCGTGATTGGTTCTTTTTATACATTACCCCAGTTTTTGTACCTGTGCTTTTAGGGACTGAAGCACTTAGGAGAAAGCTCCTTGCAGGGGGTTGCTGGGGAAGGTTTACATTTAAATGATAAAATGTTCCATTCCCTGCTTTATGTAAAAAATGCAAGCTGTTGATGCAAATTCTGCAGTAGAATTTTCTTTATATTACTGATAAAATCAGTTACAGCAATTACCACTTCATTAGATATAACTGCATCATGGCTAAGTAACTTATAGTTGCTCTCATTTGAAGCAGATGTAATTGGATTAATAAGGCTTGTGTTTCTATTACATAGTTATGCAGAAGTTAGCACTGGATATCTGGTGAAGGAATACAGGTACTTGCAGCTGATATCTAATAATTGAATCTAGTTCTCTTAACATCAAGCTATAAAAGCTGTTCAGTTGGGAAGTTTTGCAATGAGCTCCTTTTCAGAGCTCATGTAGCTGTTTTCTATCATGTATTTTGTTATGCAAGATTTTTTTTTTGCTTGAGCAAGTGCTGAGTGTTTGCAGATATTATGGCATATTCTGCTGTTCTCAGTGAGGAAAAGTCTTTACAGCTTATCTTCGCTAATTAATCATTCCCCCTTGTCTGAAGCTGAAATAGTAAGTTTCTTTTCACTATGTATTTAAAAGCAATGTCATGACATGTTCTCTGACTTTTTTATCTGCTTGTACTCACAGTGGGGTGAAGTTATATGAAGTTACCTTATTCTTAGTGTTTTCTTTTTATTTAATTTTTAATTGCTTGAACTTAAGCTATTTCTCCGTTGATTCTATAAAATCCCAAAGCCACATTTTCAGAAATGACAGATGCTCTGGCTTTGAAGTCATATACACAGTTTTTGCAGACAGTCGCTTTCCCCCTTTGAAGTCATATACACAGTTCTTGGAGACAATCACTTTTCCCTGCAGTTTTTATCTTATTTCCAATTTTTAGCTTTCCTTCTTTACCCCTGCTTCACTGAAATTTAGTCACTGATCTATAGCTGCTCTGGAATGTCCTCTTTGGGGTATAAGATTTACTTTATAGCTTCACTACAGGCATTTCTCTTGGCAAATGATGCTGTGTATTTCAAATGTGGTCATGTTTGAAGTTTATCTTCTAAACTGCATTTGAAATGTTGTGTTGCAACGTGATCATAACCTGCAAATTCAGCTGTCATAAAATACAAAAATTTTCTTTAAGAGTGCTAATAGATTCCTTGATGAAATCTGAACACAGGAGTTGCTGCAAGAGAAACTGCTCAGGCTTTGAAGACTTTGGCTCAGGCAGCACGGGGGGTTGCAGCATCAACTACTGACCCTGTAGCGGCGCATGCGATGTTGGATTCAGCAAGGGATGTCATGGAAGGCTCTGCTATGCTTATTCAGGAGGCAAAGCAGGCCCTGGCTGCACCGGGGGATGCAGACAGTCAGCAGAGATTAGCCCAGGTAAGTTGCAGTGATGTGAATTATGGAACACCCACTGAAATTGCATAGAACACAGCCCTAAAGAGTAAAAGAATACAACAGATCAGGCCTCAAGAAATGTCAGAGAGCTGCCTATTACTGCCAGTAGCTCTCAAATAATAACGTTATGCTTGTGTCAAAAGAATGTAGATGGCGCTTAGTGCATTTTAATCATCTTTGAGAGAAATCAACTTATGCAAAGATGAAATTAGGTGCTTTTACACATAACATATTTAGAGTGGGCTGCTTGATTGCAAGATGAAACACCTGTTAAACTCATTGCCAAAAGAAGGCTTAGTACTCATGTTATCTTCAAAAAGTGAGCACACTTTTTTCTACGTGAGTAGCAGCACTGCTTTTGAAGATTGTAAGGAGTAATAGGCTCTTTAACTGATTTGAAGATATCTTTATTTGGCCTGTATTTCAAATAATTTCTTAGGAGGTGAGATTTGATTTAAATAAGTATCTGGACTTTATCTGAAATAAGTGGCACACAAAGAATTTTTCTGTTTAGTATATAGTTAACTTCTCGTGCATTTCCATAGCTAGGGTGTTACAGCCTTTATCCCAAGCTTCAGAAATGGCTTTGTAAGAGTCAGAATTGTAAAAATTGCTGCCTCTAGATTGTTCCTCCTGTTTGTTAGCTAAATGATTGCTTAAGTCCTTCTCAGTGTCTGTGTGTTTACTTCTGTATTGTAGGTGGCAAAAGCAGTGTCTCACTCGCTGAACAACTGTGTGAATTGTCTACCTGGACAAAAGGATGTCGATGTGGCTTTAAAGAGTATTGGAGAGTCTAGCAAGAAGCTCCTTGTTGATTTGGTGAGATGTCTTTTACAATACAACTAAATTCAGAGAATTGAAGAGCTGATCTGGGTTTTCCACATATCAAATTATGTAGCAAGTGTGCCTGAAGTATACTCAAAGTATGTTTTATATGTTTTGCAGGTTTAAGAAATTAATTACTTGGCTAAAATGCTGTTCTTCTAGTTCATGTGAAAGTTGAAATTTATCCAGGGCTTATTTGTGCAGTATTAAAATTGTTGTCTTATATCATTAGGGTTTTTTGTTTTTGTTTTTGAGAATGTTGTGACTTCACAATTTGAATCTGAAAATGAGAATTATAAATTATAATCCATCTCCCACCTAGGCGACCAGTTCAGTTGAAAGAGAATGGTCCTTTAAAAAGTTTTAGTGTATCTAAAACAGTTTAGTGTGAAGAGATTAATTGTTATATTTATCTGCATCCATGTCAGAGAGGGGTGGAGGGGGGACAAAAAAAACCACAACTGTGAGCACTGCTAACTTGCTGGAAGGTTGCATGACTTGAACAACTCTGTCTCATCTACTGGTGATCCTGCTACCTGTGAATGAAGGAGGGATTATATTTTAATATTTGTGCAATGCTGCTTGGTTGAGTCAGGTCAGGACTAAATTTAGTCATTGAAGAACTGCTGATACTTGCAGGCTTCTGGAAGGCTTGTTTGTGGAAGTGAACAATGACTTGGAGAACAAATTTCTCTCACTTTCTCCACTGAGTTCATCACTTTAAGTTTCATAGTTGGACCATAAAATAGCTGTTATCTTCTCTGTCCCTACAAAGGCTTGCTTGATTGTCCATTGAAAGAAACAGCAAGACAAAGCTTGCTTTGTAGATTTCTGGTTGATAACTATCCCATAGTTGGACTATTCCGCTTTTTAGGACTGATAACTAGCAGTTCAGATGCAGTACTCCATTTTAGCTTGTATGTGGGGCCTACTGCTGTCTGGAATTTAGTGTTCTTGAATTGTGTTGAACTCTATCATCGCAAAAGGTTGGTGTGACATGGTAGACAATAAAATAGTTATTGGTCTCTTACAGCTACCTCCAAGTTCAAAGTCATTTCAAGAAGCTCAGAGCGAACTGAACCAGGCAGCAGCAGATCTGAACCAGTCAGCAGGAGAAGTTGTCCATGCTACTCGGGGCCAAAGTGGGGAACTGGCTGCAGCATCTGGAAAATTCAGTGATGATTTTGATGAATTTCTTGATGCTGGGATTGAAATGGCTGGCCAAGCCCAAGTAAGCGTGTGTGCTTTATTTTATCTTGCTAACTGGGACCAAGGTTAATTTGGGAATACAGTATAATATACTAGTGTAAGTGTATCCAAATATAACAGGGGATGTATGTTATGAAGCAGTCCTCTGGAGGGAAGCGAGCTTAGCATTTGCCTCTTCGTTTCTGTGGCCAGTCAGAAATGTGATTTCATGCTCTTCTGTCTGGTTTGGGCTGTTAGCTAACTAATTTATAAGCTGTATATATCTGAAAGTACAAAGGCCTGATGAACCTCTCACAGGATGTGGCAAGAGTTGCTTCTATTTCAGTAGCACTTACAAGTCTGTTTGGTGATTTACCATCTGGCCTAGGTTTGTTCTGACAAACTCAGTAACATTCAGGAGCATTGTCACATTACCTAGTTTATTCCTAGTAGTGTGGGTGCTCATTTCAAGTTGGAGCTATCTCATTCAGTATCTCACTGGGTTTAGGTGTACAGATTTAAGGAAGTTGGTCAATTAGAGATGATTTAACATAGCAAATGCCAGCATATAAAGAAGGGTCACATACCAGGTGAGCTAGGAGGATGGAGAAAAAAGTTTTTGGCTGTATTGTCTTAGTAAAAGGAGCTTTTAAACCTAAGAATTACTGCCAGAAGAAATAGGAAGTAAATCATAGGAGTTACACTAGTCCTTCAAAGTCACTTGTGAAGTGTCTCTATAAAGCAAATGCTGCGTAGATAATGCAGAACAGAGAGATCAATAACTGTTGAGTATTCTTCATTAAACTTTAATCATTCAGGTTCAGATCCATGAAGTGAAGTAGGCAACAAATATCAGCTGATCCTCTGAAATTAAATAGGAGTTTGATATCTATCTCTTCAGCCATGGGCATCATTAACTTGTAAAATGTTTTATTTGAATAAAACAATCTGAATAAAACAGTTCAGTGCAGGCAAGGGTAGAAATTTATATGAGCTGGTGCGAACAGTTACTTGAAAAGAGAATTCCAGGTGCTGATGACCTTGTGGACTGTGAGGATTTGCTTCTCCTGCTGTCATAGTGAATTAAAACCATCTTAGCTAATACTGGCTGATCTTTCAGTAGAGAATGCCTTTTGTGTGTGTCTAGTTATTTGGCCTGAATAGAAGCAGTATCAGATATTTCGGATGCTTGCAAATGGGCAGAAGAGGGTAGGGAGGAGATCAGAATGTAAATACAGATGAAAAACTATTCACATCATCTAAGTAATACACAACCTCTAAATTTAAATTAGAAAGAACAAATTAACTTCTATCAATGACTAAAAGAATAATATTGTTCTAGCTATTTGCAGTGTTTCCCTGTAATTGTGCACACATGAAAGCTATCCTTTTCAAGCAATGGCTTAAAGTTAGTGAAGAAATAGTAAGCGTTCTGACTTGGATGTTCTAAAGTAAGATTATAAAAATTTATTTTCCTGAGGCAGAGGATTTTCTGGAGATATCTTTGTAGGAGTAATCCCAGTTAAATGCAAGAGAGCTTGTGGGTTATGCAGGATGATAGAACACAGACAGTACACACTGATGGAGTAATGTGGATCAGTTGTGCCAGGCAGAGATGTATGAGAATCTTGACAATGAAAGCATTGTTCAACAAGTAGTAAAGTTTCTCCCTTTCTTGTTTATGAATACTGCTATTGTTAGAAATCAAGCTATTCGTTACATGGGTTTCTTGTTCTGTTATGTGAATGGAGCTAGAGGCACCTGTCTGGGTGAACAGAGGCTTTGGTCCACGTCCTCCTTTGGACTGAATTCCCTTGCATGTCAGTGGTTTCAGGTGGATAACAGACTGGGTTTTCAGATGCTGTTTTAGCACACACTTTATTGCAAACTAGGCACTTAATGTTATGTGGGTATGGTCTTTCAGACTAAAGAAGATCAGATTCAAGTAATAGGTAACCTCAAGAGCATCTCTATGGCTTCAAGCAAACTGTTATTGGCTGCCAAGTCTCTGTCTGTGGATCCCGGAGCTCCTAATGCCAAAAATCTCTTAGCAGCAGCAGCAAGGTAAGGCTGTATTGCTTGTTTTGTTTTACTTAAGGTGTTTGCTTTCCTCGGCGCTACTTCAAACGTGCTTAGGTATTCTTACTGATACAGTTAACTGAGTGGTTGGAACCTACAGTTCTATTTAAATGAATGTAGGTCCCAGGCAAATTGCTTATTTCAGAGTAGTCCTTTATCTGACATAACTTGTTACCCTTGGTTGAAACATGAAGTACTAGTTGAAGAGTTGGCCTGTTTTTTGAAAGGGACTAGTGTGCTTTACCTGCTGCTCTTTCCATCTATGTTCTGACTAGTTGCTAGGTAATAGTAAGTCTCAATCCTTAACAAAGACAAGAAATTGAATAATGTCCTTATATAGGCTGTTTGTAAAAGTCGTGTTGTGGCTACCTATCTACACAGCGTGTATGATCAAGAAGACTTTAAAGGGTTACCTGATAGGGTATGCTTATTTGATGCATACTTTCATACTTTAAGGAAACCAAACAAATTTTTTTAACCATGCCCTGAATTTCATTGTTTGGACTCTGTTTCTCAGCCTCAGTGTTTATTTGAAAAATAAACACGTCTGGTGTTTGGATAATCACATCTTGTGCATTTTCCCAAACCCTTTTCATTTTGTTGTTTTTGTTGTTGTTTTTCTCAAGTGAATTTATTTATGTCTTTAAATTGAATATTCAACTATCAAACTAGAAGGGGACTGCTGAAGGACAGCTAGGCACTCAGACCTAGAAATGTCAATATTATCATGTGGAAGTCTGAAATAAAGTTCAGATGTCACTCTCAGTACTGTCTTCCAAAATGTTTACTCCCACAAAGATTAGCCTGGAGAGCAAGTGAGTAATTTAAGACTTACTTCTTTGAGGATAACACAGTTGATTTTTGTCCTGGACCCTGGAATCATCACTCCTTTAATGTCAAATAACTTGATTAAAAAAGTAAAATCCACTCTTAATAAAGGACTACTTAAAGAAGTAAGGTATACTACTTTTTGCTGTGTTCTTGACAAAAATACTCTGACGTTTACCTTGTCTCCGCAGAAATATGTAGACTTGTAGAGAAGCTGTAGGTAATCAAAGGTATACTGAATACAAATGAAGGAGTCGCATGTGTTTGTGTTACTGCCACAGCACCAGACTGCTATAGATTTCTGCTTTAGACTTGGAACATTGCTGTTTCTTTAGAGTGTAGAGCAAGTTAATATCTCCAGTGAAAGCCAGTTGGTTGGTTGTTTCTTCCAGGCTGGTATTCTCTCTGTAGAAACATTCAAAAAAAGGGAGACACAAGCAGCGTATAAAGTCATCAGAGATGGTCTGTTTTGCGATGGTGTTTGTGTGAAGGCATGTCTGCATGACTAAGACTGTGCATAGACATTAGATAGCAACAAAAAGTAAATATTTCATCAATTCTAGGTTTGTGTTTGAGACACAAAGGACCATCGTATTTCCCTTCTTTAATCCTCTGTGGCTTTGCAAATGCAGTTGTTGTGACAAGCTTGCCAGGGCTCCGTTCGCTTTGCTGCTATGATGTGGTCAGGTCAAATATTTCTACTTCATCTTCTCTGAGGAAATGAGGAAAAAAAGGCACAACTTCTTTGCTTCTCACTGGCTTACCTTCTCATTTTTTCTCTCATCTTTTATAGTGCTATGATTCATCTTGTGTTTTCTTTCTGTGGTGTGTAGTATTAATGTTAGTGAGACCACACTGCATCTTCTACAAAGCAAACTATGAGTCCACTATCAAGTTTTTTCTTTAATCTGTGATATTCTCCAAGTCAACTCATCTCCCTTATGTTACAATCAACAGGGAATGAAATATTTGTACATGACGTTTTTCTGGGAGTTAACAGAACCATTCTTTTTTGTCATCTGCTTATATGTCTGAATGCAATGAAGTTTTTCTGATTTGTAGAAATCACTGTGACACTCGAGGTTTTAAGAAAGAATCCATTGTATTGATGGTATGTTGTTGGTCAAGCCTGGAAAAATGATTCCACAAGGACACCAAAGCCTACCAAAAAGGGTAGGTTTCTCAATTAAACAAATAGATACAGAGCAGTTCCAGCTGAAAGGGACCAGCAAATATCATTGAGTTTAACTGTCAGACTATTTTGGAGGTGGCTCAACATTAACACATATCATTAAGAACTCTATCCAAATGCCTCTTAAGCATGGGCTATCAACCACCCCATTCGGAAGCTTGTTCCAGTGTCTATTCTCTTGGTAAATAAGTTATTCCTACTGTCTGGTTTGAGCCATTCCCATGCATCCTGTCATTAGTTACTAGGGAGAAAGGAGGAGCACTTCCCTCTCTGCTTCTTCTCCTCAGGAAGCTGTAGAGAACAAGTTTACCCTTCAGCCTCCTTTGTTTCAATTCTTGTTGCCCTGAAATATGTCAGTTTTATTTTTAAAGTAGGTCCTCTTTCCTTTTATAACAGTATGATAGCATGCATCTAGGTAATCATGCTATTGAGGTTGTAAGTCATTTTTATCCAGTGCCAGTATTCTAAAGAGAAAACTATCCATATACCATGTAGCTTTTTTCAAGGTCAGAGGAAAGCATGTTCTCCATGCACTCTTTCACCTTTTTCTAATTAGCCATGAGATACAATGCAAACTTGCATTCCCCTATGTCATAATGTAAAGTAAACCTAAATGTAAGGTTTTGCAAGTTGCCTAGCATGCCTAGCTATAGAAAATGATTTTTGACTAGTAACAATGAAAGGTGGACTTGTTCTTCCTTCTGCAAAGCCTCTTCCAGAAGCTGCTTCCCTGACTAATTAGCGACTAGTCTAGTGTGTTGCTAGGGGTAATGAATATTGCAGTGGAAGCACAAACAGTGACTAGATGGTATGTCGGACACAGGCTGTGTTCAACAGCACAAGCACTGTGAACTCTCAGAGAAACTCAATGCAATTAATACCTTGATCTCTGCTGATTTTAACTTAAGTGAGATATGTTGACTCAAAATATCAATGATCAGGTAAAGAGGTAAAGAAAAAAGATAACTGACTTTATAAATCTATAGCGGGACCACGTGTGTGTGTGTAATGCAGCATGTCAGGATGGAAGACTGCTAGCAAAAGGTGTAGTACTCCTCTACATGTAAACATTTTGGATGTAATGGCCACTTGTTTCTGTGTATTTTAAGATGCCTGGGGTGCTAGTTCAGAAATTCTTCAGCTAATATCAGAACAGGAAAAGATATTGGTAATGTCATAAATGCCTTTTAGCAACTGAGTTATGTCATTGTGCTAGTGTAGTGTATTGACTTAGGCTGGCTGCCTCATGCCCAGACAGCTGCTCTCTCACACCCCTCCTCAACAGAAGAAAATAACATGAAAAAGCTCATGGGTTGACATGAGGAGACTGTGATTACAGTCACAGTTTAAAACAAAACAAAACAACGACAACAACAAAAAACACTTGAGAAAAATGTATAGCCAATTAAAGTATAGATGGTGAGAAACAAAGACCAATTTAATCCATCTTCCCCTCAGTTCTACTCCATTTTTTCTAGACTCAATTTAACTCAATTTCTGACTACTCTGCCTCCTCCTCCGCCCCGAGCAGTACAGGGGGTTGGGGAATGGGGGGGTTGCAGTCAGTCTATGACAGCTCCTCTGCTGCTCCTTCCTCCTCACATTTTTCCCTCCTACAGTGTGGGTTCTTGGAATGGGCTGCGGTCCTTCACAAACTGCTCTAGTATGGGTTCTCTCTGCAGACCACAGTCCTTCACAATAGACCTGCCCCAGCATGTGTTCTCCATAAAGCACATTTCCTATCAGGACCAGCTGCTACAAAGTGTGTCCTTCACAGACTGGTTGTGACAGGATAAACCTGCTCCACTGTGGGACCTCTGTGGGCCTGCAGTTCCTAGCAGGAGAACCTGCCCCACTGTGGGCTCTCCACAGGCTGTAGTTTCCTTCAGGGAATGTCCACTTGCTGCAGTGTCAGATATCTGCTCCGGCATGGTCTCTCCCGCAGGCTGCAGAGGAACCTGTGCTCCAGCACCTTCCCACCCTTCTGGCACTGGTGTTTGCAGGGTTGTTGCACTTCTCCCTCCCAGTCTTCACTGCCATGTGGTGAGGAGTCCACGTGCCCTTTCTGAACTGTGCTTTCCCAGAGGCACCTCCAGCTTGTTTGCTGGGCTCAGCTGTGTCCTGTGGTAGGTTCATTGTGTTGTCAGCTGGAACCAGCTGCACTCAGCACAGGGCAGGCCCTGGCCTTGAACTCAGAGGCCACCCCTGCAGCCTTCCCTGCCAAGACCTTGCCATGCACACCTAATGCACGTGTCACTGCGAAATAAAGCTGTTGCCTCTGGACTAACTTCTTAATTGTTTGCAATTGTCTCTGATGTTGATCACTATCAAATGCTTTAATTTTTTTCTGATTCTATGAAGCTTATTAAGGAAAGGGTCTTTAGGCCAATTACTTTATGGCAGTTATTCCCCAAACAGTGGAAAGAAAAATAATATAACATCAAAGGTTGAAAACTTGGTAGTATGCACTTAGTGAAACAGAAGCTTTAACTAAATGAGTAGTTCATGTTAAAAATATACCTTGTTTCTTCTGCTTTCCCTAGAGCTGTGACTGAGAGTATAAACCAGCTCATCACACTGTGCACCCAGCAAGCACCCGGGCAGAAGGAATGTGACAATGCACTGAGAGAACTGGAGGTATTACTGCATTCCAGAAAGCTCTTTTGAAGAGTAGTGGGCCCAAAATGTTTGATTTTTCCTTTTTCTTTGATTAGCTGCTGTCACTGTCTTCTCACTTAGATATATGGCAGGGGTTTTAATTACATACCAGGTAAGCACAGAACCTCTCCAAACATCTCGTAGTCAGAGTGAAATTTGCCCTACTGTCCCCTTCTCTTCCTTGCTCCCATAAAGTACAGTTCAGTCATTATTATTCATAATTACTGTGAGTTAAAAAGGAGTCTCAGTGGGCTGGACATCCTCAGTACCGGCAGTGTACTGAAGGGAGTTGTAATTCCTTGATTTTCTGTTCTTAGAAGGTTGTTTTTTATGGTGTTTCATAAACACTTAGTGTGTTTCAGCCAGGACTTCGTTAGGATGTTCTGTAGTCTTTCCTGGAGATTCTAGACAACTGTGTTTTGGAAGGACCTTCCTGTATGGCCTCCAGAGAGACAGATAAACTTTCACAGAATTTCAGCTGAAAGGGTTATAGAATACACAAAGATGTTATAACAATAGCAAGTACATGTTAGCTGTTAGAATGAAGTTGTACTGGCTTGTGTTCTGCTGTTGTTTCTTTATATTCTGAGGACCTCTGTCTCCGTAGTAGTATAAACATTGCAGGAATATGGCTTATTTTGCAAGGGCGTTATTTGAGGATCAAGCATAACAGTGAGGAATTGCTGCAGTTGCTGTGAGAACTAGGAAAGAGATGGGAAGACACTGGAAACTGTGTTCTAAATACAACCTTTTCCTCATATCACATTGTTCTCACAGTTTCTTAATTGCTGTAAGGATGTAAAGATTAAAAAAAAAAAAAAAAAAAAAAAGCCTATACAAATAGAGTAGATATGCCTTAATGTTAGGAGTTTATTTCTGTAGCAAGTCTAATAGTTTACATTGATGCCCAGACTTCCTTCAGGTGCAAGGCAAAGGTCAGATAAAGATACTAGTATGTTTCTGTACTTACCTAGTTTTTCTTCAGAAAGTTCAAGTCTTTTCTGCCTGATATTTAGTGAGGTGGTTCTTCCAAACTTGGAAAAAGGCACCTTACAAATATTTTAAGCATAAGAGAATTATTGTCTATAGTATTTTGCATCTGTTTACAAGTTTCTTCATGTAAATGCATTATATCTTCTAAATGAATATCTGATGAACTTTTATTTATTCATTTCGGGAAATAAAAGTTTCACCTCAGAAAAATTAAATCCCATTTGTGCTTTTAGTTTTTTGGCACAGGGAGCTATATTGGTGGGTTCTGTTGACAGTAGGAGGAAGCAGGCAGATGGTTAGTAGGATTTAGTTTGGTAGCCCTTTTTATCTCTAGATGATACTTAAGTGGTAGCTTGTTCTCCTATCACTTAGTCTTTTAATTCCAGTTATAGAATATTAAAATATTACTGAAAACATGTTAGACTACTCAGAACTGATGCAGAAACAGGTTGCCTCATGTGAGCCAAGCATTACTGACCATAGGCTAGCCATAACAAATGCAGGGTAAACCACATTAACCTGTGCTTCCAACAGATGGGTAGTGCAAAAGTGAATAGTTACTGTAGTTCAGTTGATGTGGGGTAGCATTTAATGTGTAGTGCACGTATCTGTATGCGAATCAGTAACAGTAGTTTTCTGTGCTGGCTGGAGACAGTTACAGCTACATTGGGGTAAGCAGAACAGTTGTGATAGTGTACATTTTTCTCAGCTCAGTCTTTGGCTCTGTCCATAAGCCAAGTTTCTTTCCTTCTTTCAGACAGTTAAGGGAATGCTGGATAACCCCAACGAGCCTGTGAGCGACCTCTCATATTTTGATTGTATTGAGGGCGTAATGGAAAACTCAAAGGTAACTTCCTTTTGCTACCTCTGTGCCAATTGTGAAGTACATTTTGGTTATCATACATTTCCACATGTATATCAAACATGTTAGAAACACAGCACAGTATTTCTGAAGTGTGCGTTGCATTCCTTGGTAAAACTTAGCCTGAGATCAGTCTTTTAGAGGTCAGGTGCATTTTTTGGTCACTTTGAAGTTTTTTTTTTTGTTTTGTTTATTTTTTGTTTTGTTTTGTTTTTTTTTGCATTGGTAAGATTTTTTATTATGTGACTGGCATGCAATGCTGGTTAAGCTTTTGCCTCTCTCCCGTTTCCTCCAGTTTCTTAGACAATTTACAGGATGTATATCATACACAATGATATGTTTTCACTGCAGCTATGTTAGAAATGCCCAAAGTGTAAATGGGAGCCTTGGCAATGAAATGCCATAGTATTGTTCTGTGTGAAACAGCTTAGTGAAATGTCTGAGCAGTCCAGATATTCCAGCACACCACAAGATCTGTATGAAACCTCTGAAGTTATTTTTGAGCATACCATGTCATACATCTTGCTTTGAAGCTTTGCTTTTGGTGTCCTTATTTCTTGATGTGTTGGAATTATCTCACATTCTTTGCTCTCTAAAAGAAAAACGGAATGCTTAAGGGGTTGGGAATATGCATGTCATCTTGTTCTAGTACTCTACTGTAGTGAGACCTTACTTTGAATTTTTAAAAGAACATAAATTGAATTTGGTGAGAGATGCTTTGAGAGTTAATGTGCATTCTGATACCCGGATGGTTCCAGCAGATTAGATACAACTTGATTTCCAGTGAATTTCAGTGAGTTTGAGGGCAAAGAAGATCCAGGATGTATGAAAGCAGTTGCTGGTTTGGTTGTCATGTCCTGAAATCCATGAAACATAAGTAGGGCCAGGCTACCTGTTGCAAATACTGTATGGTAGAAAAAGCAATGCATGTTATTTCTGTACCCTCATAGTCAATTGAGCTACAGTAGCGTTAGTTCTTGGCCCTGTAAATCCAGCGCTGATCTGTATGTCTTATCCCTCATGCCACACAAAGGAATGTGCTCAAATCTATGAGCTTGTTAACTAGCTAAAATTTCTGGAAGCCAGGTCAAGCACTTTCATGAGCCTGAACAGGTTTATGGCCAGAAATCACTTGCCTTTTACTGGTAGGGAAGCATATTGCAAGTTCACTTTGTATTTTTAATTTCTGAGGTTCTTGGAGAATCAATGGCAGGCATTTCCCAGAATGCAAAAACCGGGGATCTTTTAGTCTTTGGAGAATGCGTTGGAGTTGCGTCCAAGGCTCTTTGTGGCCTCACAGAGGCAGCAGCTCAGGTAAGCTATTGAAGTCTGTGAAGCAAATGTATGTATTTTATTATTATTATTATTATTATTTTAAATCTTATGCATGTGTAATTCTGAGATTTTCTTCATTTTGGCCAAATAATTGGCCAAATAATGACCTTGTACCACACGGCTCACTCTGCGTAGGATACACATAGATCGTGAATATGCTTCTGTATGTTGCAGGAGTAACAGAGTACAATAACATGCAATTTTTTATAAAGAAAGGAAGTGACATCAAGAAGGTTAAGTTTTCCAGAGGATAAAGCAAATGTCAAAGCTGCAGTCTATAGAATTCATGTTTGCAGTTCATATTACATCATAGAGAAGCACACAAAATCAAGCTGCAGTAAAAATAAATGATACAGCTTTGTTTTAGGTTGCACTCCTAATTTGAGACTGCATTTCAGATTATAAGCAATCTGCCTTTCTAGCTCTTTGCTTTCTGAATAACCAAATATCTTAAGCTATCACAATTAGCATCAGGACAAGGTCACTGCGGTTTGATCTGGCAACTGGCTGACTTGTACTCATGAGATTCTCTAACTTGTGCTTCAAGCCCATACAGCCTTTTCAGTGAAGCTGTGGAAGATTATGCTTTGCATCGGGAAACTGCTTTTTGATTTCCCCAGTACAGAATCTCATTCTGAACTTAATCTTTTCCACATCTAACCCTGGGTTGCCTTACCAGCATGTGGAGCTGACAAATACTGTATCTGTAATGAAAATTCATCAAGCAGTCTTCCAACACTATTTAGCCAGTCCAGACAAAAGGTCTTTGTTCAGAGGCATGAAACAATCTTACACTGAGGAAGAAAGAAAATAAGTTTCGCCGGAAGATGTCTTGAGCTACATTGAGACCATCACCTGCAGACATGATGGTCTCACTGAAGCTCAAGATGCTCACCTGCAGATGTGATGGTCAGCTACTTAGTAGTAGTAGTCCATTTGCTGTGATGATCTGACATCAGTAAGGAGGAGATGGGAGAGGTGTTTGTTTGCTTTACAGGAAGACTAGTTGCCTAAGCAAGTGGGATGATTTTGTTCTGGCTAATTAAATTTCAGAAGTGCAATGGCTGAGGTGTCTTGGTTTCAGAGGTTTGTGGAGATGTATTACCAAAAATAATGTTACTAATACTTTACAGTATGATTTCTGGATGATCGCTGACTACCAAATGCAATGAGATTAGGCAAGCTTATCAAAAAAAAGAACAAGGTGGATTTAGCATTGTTTCATTTTTTTTATTTTCTTCCTTTCTCCATTTCTAGGCTGCTTACTTGGTTGGCATTTCAGATCCCAACAGTCAGGCAGGTCAGCAGGGTCTTGTTGACCCAATTCAGTTTGCCAGAGCCAATCAAGCGATCCAGATGGCTTGCCAGAACTTGGTTGATCCAGCAAGCAGCCCATCACAGGTAACTGAAGGATTGGTTTGAGACTAGCATTGCTAGGACACATGACTTCAATTCGTTTGTGACCAAGCAAAGGAGTTCTGTTTTAAAACTGTTGCCTGGCTTTGACCACAACTTTGCAGAGCTAGAATGTAGTAACTGTCCCGGTGCTCTGACAGTCTCATTCTGTGCTATCTGTTTTTACAGGTATTGTCAGCTGCCACAATTGTGGCCAAACATACTTCTGCTCTGTGCAATGCCTGTCGCATTGCTTCATCAAAGACAGCAAATCCTGTTGCCAAGAGACACTTTGTGCAGTCTGCCAAGGAAGTTGCAAACAGCACAGCTAACCTGGTTAAGACTATCAAGGTACACGTACTGCTTAATCATGCTGCATTTTTCCCCCTGAATTAGAACAGTGGTATTGCTTAAACTTCTGTGATATGTATGTTTTAATAAATTATTAATTACGTTTTTGAAGGTCTGGCCTGCAAAATATGACCAGTGGTATAACTGTGCCATAGTCAAAATAGATAGATGTAGATGATGTTAATGTTAGAAAAGGCGGCTGGCCCATTCATTATGAGATGTGATGCCTCTGTATTGATATACTGAATGAGCTTGCACCATCAGAATAGTTTATGAACAAGTGAATGTGAAGGTTTTTACTGGTGTTAAATTACTCGCTATCCAGAACCTGGAGGTATTTGACAGCTGTATCATTAATTATACAAACAAAAAGTAAAATAATAGTAGTACTTGGAACTGAACAGAAGCAGTTTATGTTGCTGTTGTTTAATAGTCTTCTGTTAACGGTATGCAGATAGGTGCCTGTGTTTTGGCAGGGAGTAGCTTTACTTCTTATAAGCAAAAATAGTACTTGTTAAGGTATAGAGGGCTAATGAATCTTAGTCCTTTTTCTGGAAGCCATTAGCTGATACACTACTGAAATTCTTTAAAAAATAGCTATCTTCTGAAGTCTGGAAAGTTACACAGAAGGTCCTTCATTCTGAAATCTTTGTGGGATTATGAAAGATGTTAGTTCATTCATATGAAAATGAGAGCAATAAATTCATAGTTTGCTTTAAAAAAGAAAAGCTGTACGAGAGTACTAACTTGTTAGCCATTTCTACCTGTTGGAGCATGAGATGTACTGAGACATGATTTATGAGAGTCATCTGAGTGCAATGATTTAAAGCATTTATTCAGTCTTGTGAAGTATAGCAGCTGTGTCAAGTTTAGTGTCAATAATCAGCTAAGTTTGGAAAAAAAAAAGTTTAAAGAATCATATTCTTTCCCTCAGTTTTGTTTCTGAAAGAAGTTTCAATTTTCAGATGCCATAAACGCAACAGTTTAAACCTATGAAGAATTCATCTTCATTCAATTTCACAAGGAAACCCTTTCACATAGAGCTCAATTGTGATTTAATTTCCAGGCCCTGGATGGTGATTTCTCTGAAGAGAATCGCAACAAGTGCAGAATTGCTACAGCACCTTTGATAGAGGCTGTGGAAAATCTGACAGCGTTTGCTTCAAATCCGGAATTTGTCAGCATACCAGCACAGATCAGCACGGAGGTAGGCAGGATTTTGGACTTCAATCCTGAAAAAAGTTGAAAACATGGAATTAATCCTTTCGTGGGAGACATGAAGCGCAGAACTTGGCCGTGGAACGTGGTTGTGCTCCTGAGCGTTCATAAGACGTTCTGCAGTCTTTCTCTTATCCTCCGATCTTGACTTTTCCACCAGTAAGATAAAACTAGTTATGCTCCAGCAAGAAGCACTGGCAATCTCCTGTTAGTAAAGTTATATGGTACAGGTGACTTGCTTATCTTGTTAGCTGGATTCTTGCATGTGACCTGCCTCCCAGGTCTTTGGTCCTTGCATTTACCAGGTTACTGGAGTTGAAATAGATATGAAAATGATGATCCAATAAGTGTTGTAGTCAGAGTAATTCCTTTGAAAAGAGCACACTTGTGTGGATCTTACACTTTTTGTGAAAGAAGATTTGTTAAATATCTCTAGTTTACAAGTGTCTCTGTTTTGTTCTGTTTATCAGCCGGATGGTGCCTTTACAAATTTATATGCTGTTTTATGTTACAGAGAAAGCAATTTGATGGCAGTGACTTTACTACAATTTGCATATTGATTATTAGTAAATAATGTAGTACTATACAAGAAAAAATGCCATTTCACTGCTTTTAATTAAACCTATTTTTAGTAGCAGAATGCGTGTACAAACTCAAATAGCGATATAAATGTTCTTTATCTTTCACGTTTCTGACCACAGGGATCACGGGCACAGGAACCAATTCTAATTTCTGCTAAAACGATGTTGGAGAGCTCATCTTTATTGATCAAGACTGCTCGTTCTTTAGCTATCAATCCAAAAGACCCCCCTACGTGGTCTGTACTAGCTGGTCATTCCCATACTGTCTCAGATTCTATTAAGAGTCTTATCACTTCTATCAGGTATGTCTTCTGTAGTAAGTACATTTGTGTCCAGATCCATGCTAATTCTGTTGTTCCAATAAAGGGAAAATAAACTAATAATGTACAGCCCATGGTGCCGTGGTATCCTTCGCTAATGGAAATTACTTGTTCTGTGATGCATGAGATCTCTCCAGTGGTGCTGGCTGTTTAATTGTAACTGATGACTGCAGCACTGTGCAACATGGGGTTGATTTTTTGTTTCTATTCTGTTCTCCTTCTCCAGTTCCAGCTCTGATTCAGTGTAAATCAAATGTAAGAGGAAATGCTGTGGAGTAATAAATTTAGCTTGTATTATTTCCATCCAGACTGCTTACCTACATGGGCTGTGTGGTAAACTGTAGTTTTTGTGGGCAGGTCAGATAGTAAATAAATTATCACTTCTATCTATTCTTTACTATAATCTTCTTCGTTTAGTTGTAAGAAGGTCATTACCAAGTGTGAACATCTTTTAATATCTGAACTAAACCTCTCTATCCATTTATTGCAGACAAATTTTGAACTCATTAGGAGTGTATTCTGTCCTCAACGTCTCAATATCAGTGAAGTCTAAATTGTATGAACGTAGTGCACTAGGGAGTGTTACAGTTGAATTATTTTCTGGTAATGATTATACTGAAATAGCATAGTGCACATCAGGACGAAGTACTTCAAAGCTAATTTTCATTAAGAGATACTTGGGACCGAGTTTAAAAAAAATAATGACCAAGGAATTATTTTCTGAGACAGTTGCACTGTGCAGAAATTGGAATGTTTTTTCCATTTGCCTGTTTCCAAGTGTCTGTTGCGTTTACATGATGACCTGATTGGGCTAATCCTCTGATCATAGTGAGGAGGTTGAGGTTTCCCTTCTCTTCTGAGGCAACTCACTTATTTCTCTGTAAAGAGGAATATTTACTTCCGTGCTCCCTTTTGTCTCCAGCCCTTGTACTGATATTTGCAAAGTGTTTGGAGTACTTGGTACATAAATCAAATCTTGTCAGTACCACAAAGCTCACTTAGGTCCTTGTTGTCCTCCTCCCCTTTGCTTTATGTATCATCAGGTAATGAAGTGTGCTGGTGTGCATTCAGGGTACAACCTGCCTCCTTCTCATTGTGCTCAAATTACTATTGCTGTCTTTCAGGGATAAGGCCCCAGGCCAGCGTGAATGTGATTACTCTATTGATGGGATCAACAGGTGCATCAGAGACATTGAGCAGGCCTCACTTGCAGCTGTCAGTCAGAGTCTGGCCACCAGAGATGACATATCAGTGGAGGTAAGGGAGATGGCACAGTAACAGAGGAGCACTGAGCAGCCTCGCTCACCCTGCTTCTTTCCTTTGCATTTGAACATGTAAAACTGAGCACTCAGCAGAATCTATGCCTGAGAGAAGAATTTTTCTTAGTAGAATCTTTCTAGGTAAAATCACATGCTAGCTGAAGTGCTTTGCTTCTGGGAAGGTAACAGAATCACCAGTACTGGTGAAAGTAGTTATTTTTAAGAACTACCTGTGTATTGTTTTGGTTTCCTCTGGTGATATGACTGCTAGTTAATGTTTCTGTGGTGTCTGGCTTTGTGGAAGTTGGGATGTTTATGAAATGAATCTTTTGCCAGAAGTGCAGTGATATAAATTCAGTGTCCTTTTTATTAGTGTGTGTTTTGTCATTAAGTAACTGAATTCCTTAATCAATGTTGATATGTTCTCATTGAAAAGATTTTGCCCCCCAAGGTGTGGTATTGTACTGTTGCTTCCTGAAATTACACCTGTTTGTGTTTTCCAGTGGTCTTTTTGGGCTGTAATGCTGCATACTAGAAACCTTTCAGACTAAATGAAGGTGTATAAAATAAGCTTTTGCAGGAAATATTTCATAGGTATATTTTTATTTAAATAATCAAGTCATCTCAGCTGTCATTTTGAATGGAAATGGTACTTAAAATAGCAAGTTAATTACAAAGCAATATAGAAATATAACTAAATGGAAGAATAGTATTTTTCTCTTGCCTTGCATGAGAATGAGCTAAATCCTGGCTGCCAAGACACGATCTGCCTTTGAATTAAAAGCCAGTATTTGTCTTAGCGAGCCCACTAGTATGCGCTTAGAATTCTGTCCCACAGAGTGTATTCAGGGGTCAGTCCACATCTCTGAGATGTCATCTTTGTCTTTCACTACTTATGAATTTCAGCTGTTGGTTTCAAGTCTACAGCAGAGCTCTTGTGCTGTATTGTTTGCTTTGAAAAATGTCTCCATATTTAAATGGGAGCTCCTGCTGTTTTTTCCTGATTACAGCAGCAATATTAACCCTTTGTAGGGAAAGAATAGGTGTTTTATTTGTTTGCGGTTTTTGTTTCTTCGGGCATGGGGAGGGTGTCACATTGCAATGATAAATGGCAACTGTTTTGCTACTATCAGCTGGAGTAGGAGGCAGCCATCTTTCCCTTCCCTCAGGTTTATGCCATAGCAATCTAAAGAGCAGCAGGGCCTGTCTCAGTGTTTTCATATTTTGAAGGATAAAGGAGGATAAGTGATCATGGAAATCAAATGGACAGCATGCATTTTTGTGTCATTGGTCATTTAACAGTTGGAAATATTTCAGTTGGTCAGTCTGATTGTTGTGGTACAGTATGACTTGATAAGTGAACAGCTGTAACAGTAACTGACAACTTCTCTTTGTTAGGCTCTACAGGAGCAGCTAACATCAGTTGTTCAGGAAATTGGCCACCTAATTGATCCCATAGCTACCGCAGCACGGGGAGAAGCAGCTCAGCTTGGGCACAAGGTACAGTCCTACATTTTGTAAATGTATATTAGTTAAAGAGTACCATTCTTCGTCTTAGTTCTGAAATGGAGTTAAAAGATTATTTTGGCTTTCCTAGGTTACACAGCTGGCAAGTTACTTTGAACCCCTGGTTTTAGCTGCAGTTGGTGTGGCATCCAAAACTCTAGATCATCAGCAACAGATGACAGTGTTGGACCAGAGCAAGACACTTGCAGAGTCTGCTTTACAGATGCTGTACGCAGCAAAAGAAGGAGGAGGAAATCCCAAGGTATAGTCACTGTGCATAACAAGCAAATCATGAGAGAAGGAAGGGTGAAGTGCATCCTGCAGTGATGCAGCCAAAGAAGTGTGCATGACAAGGTGAAATTGTCAATAAGTTGGTGCTGTAATTCTAGTATGGAGACATAGGCTGTGGTACAGTCATTGATGATAGAGATGTTAAAAATGGGGTTTGGAATACACTTGGACAGAGATGGGATAAATGAAGAGATCTGCCCACCAAGTGCTCTGAAGCAAGTGTGCACCCGCTCTCTAAGGGTCAGGCACAGTGTGCCCTGTGTCTTGAGGCTCTTGTGCACCTGCTCAGTAAAGGGTGGGCACAGCACATCTACTTATCAGGGGTGTGCGCAGCAGGACAGTGTCCTTGAGATGGGTGTGTACACATACTCTCTAAGGGGCATGTGAAGAGTGTCCAGTGTCTTTAGGCATACATGTGCCTGAATGGTAGGGGCCACATATGCCTGCTTTATTGGGGGTAGACAGTAGGCATGCTGCAGCCGCCCCTTCCAAAGTGGGTGCACCCCATGACTCCAAGACAATGGGTGCATTGCACATGCCTCTGTTAGATGGGTGCAGCACACCACCTCCAGGGCACTGTGTATGCTGCTGACAGAGTGGGTATGCACACTGCCTCAAGAGACTGGGCGCTCTGCACATGACTCTAATACACCAGGTTCAGCAGGTGCCTCCAAGATATTGGGAGCACTGCGTGCAGTCCCTTATAGAGCAGCCACACATGGTGTGCCTTACGATACTAATAAATTATACGCGCCTTAGGATACTTACAAATTAGGTGTAGTGTGTGCTTCCAAGACATATGGTATGCGCAGCCCACCTTTTATAAAGTGGGCACATTCCCCCAGTAGAGCATGTGTCTCCAAGACACCTGGTGTGATCAGTGCAACCCTTATACAACAGGTTCTACCAAGCTATTTTATTAGAGAGTCTTTGTATTAAGATAAGATTTTCACATATTTTAAGTTTTGTTTATTTTTATATCATACAGGCTTTTTTGTTGTCTTTCTCTTACAGAATGTTGATTTTTATCTTGTTCTCTTTGTTTCAGGCATCGCATACACATGATGCAATCACTGAGGCAGCTCAACTGATGAAAGAGGCTGTGGATGATATCATGGTTACCTTAAATGAAGCTGCTAGCGAAGTAGGCATGGTTGGAGGCATGGTAGACTCAATAGCAGAGGCAATGAGCAAGGTGAGGAGAGAAGTGAAGAGCACCTTTTTTTCCCCTGGCACTTAAAGCAGATCCACAATGTAGGGTTTTGGAGAAGTTACTGATAATTCATCTCAGTGTTATGTGGTAACTGATATGCAACAACAGACAATTCAGTGGTTGTTTGACTTCATGATATGTGCTATTTTTCAGACTGAGTTGTGGGATGGTGTTCACATTACTGAACTAGGTAGTAATCAATGACTAGAATTATTTTGGAATGCTTTTGTATAGCACCATGCTGATAGTGAGGAAAAAAAAGGTCATAAATATAGGTCAGCTGCATTTCTAATTGTCCTCCTTTTCTTATTTAAGTTAGTGTTTTAAATGATTAGCATCTAAGCCTTGAAGCAGACTAGTGTCTGTGGGGAAAAGTGGCAAAGCCTGAGGTGTCTTGCTGTCTTTTGAATGGTGTCATACTGGAATATTGCAATTGTAACATGTAAATAAGCTGAACCAAAAAAGTGAGCTTTTTTTTTCTTTTTTTCTTTTTTTTTTTTATTCTAAAGGGGTGCAGAACTGGGAATCTAAAGTAATTTTTTCTCATGAATAAATCTAGCCTTTACATTCATTTCTGCATTGGTGAAGAACAACAAAAGTTGGTATGAACTTGCATGGAAAGTTGGCTTTCCACTTGAAAACTAATTTAACCAGGCTCTATTTCATTTCCACAAAATAGGATAAAGCATTTTTTTTTAATTTCCATATGTGTGTGTGTATATATATATATATATGGTGCATTGTCTTTATTTGCATATTTGGAAAGAGCAAGATAATATTGAAATCATCTATGTATTTTTAATAATGTGGGAAGTTGCTATCTATTATGAGGTTTTTACCTTTTCCATAACTTTCCCACATTCCTGCAGCTGGATGAAGGCACACCTGCGGATCCCAAGGGAACATTTGTTGATTATCAGACCACTGTGGTGAAATACTCTAAAGCCATTGCTGTTACAGCACAGGAAATGGTAAGAAATTTGGCTATACCTGAGTAAAAGCTCTTGTGTACATGAGCATCATGGAACTCTTTACATTCTGTTGAGTAACTCTGTGTAATGCTGTTTTCTGATAATCTTGTCTATTTAGCAATAATTCTATAAAAGAAGCCATGACTTCATTAAATCCACTTGTGGACCTTACTGGTTGCTGATAAGGTTGCTCTTTAGGAGTGTGGGTCTCTGTGTTGTGTTGCAGCTGTTGTACAAAGATACTTCTATTTAGTTTGTTTTCTATTAGAAATACAGGGAAAATATTTTTATATTCTTTTTAGTCAGTCTGCTTATTTGTTACTGAAATACCGCCCTAGGTTTATTGATGACTGCAGGATGCCCTTTCGCAGTGTGTGCTGTAATTTAACTTAGCCCAAGAAATAAAATCAGTTTTATCAGATCACTGCAATACTTAAGAAGTTCGAGATGTTAAATTTTTTCATTCATTTGTGAGATCTATCTGGGTTTAAAAACAGAACAAAAACTTTGAAACTGTTTGTTTCACTATACTGTTTATGATAAAAATGTTTTAAGTTTTGAAGAATACCTCGTTTGTTTTTAAGAGCGATGGCGGATTATTAGTGTATGTTTGATGCAAGAATTTCCTGTGGAGAAGATTTTTAAGAAATTGTTTGGTTTTGCAGTCCAGAAATGTTGATATTACTGTTCTCTATGACGTGACAGCTTATTTGTTAATAGTAAGAATTTGTCTAAAATTAGTTTTGCCCCAAGGATGGAATTTCGTGGCTTTTGCTAACATAAATTGGAGAAAGAAGAAATAGTTTTGTTTAAAGGTAGGTTTTTTCTAGAGAGATGCTCCAGCTTGTATACTGATGCTGTACCACGGCATTCTGCATATGTGGCTATTTCTTTGTACTCTTTCTCCTATCTTAGACACGTTTTGCATTGATCCTGGGACTTTCTCCATTTTTATGCTCCTATGCCACACGGGCTGAGGCTGATATAGGCTACTTCACTTTTGCCAACATAAGGTGGCTCTGAAAGGCAAAACCCACATCACTATTCAGTGTGAATAGCTGTGTAGCTGGCCTATTGCCTTGCTGTGTCAAAGGGTGAATTACCAGATCTAACTGCTGCTCTTTGATTACTCCAGATGTTCTGCGAGTGCCTGGTTACTGTGACTCTAATAAAGCATGCTCGCTTGGGTTTCCTCACGGAATTACTGCTGGAAGACAACTCCCTTATACTTGAAGCATTTTTCCCTGTTTCATCAGTGTGGCCAAACAAATGAGTGTGCTTCTAAACTGGAGTGTATTAACAAATTATTCTCATGCCTGTCATTTTTCTTTCTCTCTTGCTTGTGTTCTTTTTTCAGATGACTAAGTCGGTTACTAACCCCGAAGAGTTGGGAGGACTTGCATCACAAATGACCAATGACTATGGGCATTTGGCTCTCCAGGGCCGAATGGCTGCAGCTACAGCTGAACCAGAGGAGGTCTGCAGCTTTTAGACCTCTTTATTCCGTGCACACGGTGGCGTCAACATGGGTATTCTTTTATCGTAGGGAATAAGTTTTCTATTAGTAGAGCTATGAATCAGCAGATTTTTAACAAGCATTAGGGATTACACAAAAGGAATAACATTTCAATTTGTTGTAAGAAATTGGTGTAAGATCAAAGAATAGCAATCTTCAGTGAAAACCTCTGTCCAGTTTCAAAAATCAACAGCTTGTGATGATAGTTAACAATCCTGTAGGTCAGGTCAGAATCCTCCAAATCGCTTAAGGATATCACTTACAGACACCTTACAAACACAGAGAAAGCTCTTATTTACTATACAGTTTTTCTTTATCTCATAGGATCTTATGAATTACAAATATGTTTATCTTGCCTGTAAGAAATTTCAAATATAACTTCCTGTTATACTTGGAAAAAAAAAAGTACTTCCTGTACTTATTTTCAAGTATAGCTTCCTGACAACGGGAAGTGGGCACAGTAGGAGCACAGCTGTCTTTTACTGCCAGACATCTTTCATACCTTAGAATCAGAAAACAATGTTGGAGGAGTGGCTTCCTTACATGGTATTAAGCTCCTCACACTTACTATTTGCGTGAATTGGATTAACCAGCTGTAGTAGGTGCTGCATATTCTGTGAGCAAAAATAATTTTTTCGCTTCTTTTCATTGAATTCCTCTGGTTATGGAGCATAGAAGAACTTGGTCAAGATGGGGGTAAGAGGGTATCTTAGTATCATGAGATGTATCAGGTTATCTAGATAAAAGATCTCCGCAGAGATTTCGACTTCGTAATTAGGTTTCACCACTGATAGACTACTTGAGTGCTTCATGATCAGTGGCTAAATGAAAAGCAATGTCTTGCATTCAGCTTTATATTGTTAAATTGAATGACCATTGCACGTTACTTTTTGCCTGAAGTAGAAATAATTTCATTTGTGATACTAATGGCTGTGAGTCCTGCTTACATATTAATCCAAATACAAAATTATATGCCTCACTAGAACTAGCACTCGTTTCTGGTCAGGGACACCACACCTTATGCTATGTAATTATTAATAAATCAGAAGTAGCTCAGTTTTCAATATCGCATATGGACGTAGTCACTTCTGGAGAGATGAGAATCTGTGCAAGATTCAAAAACAAATGAAACAAGTCATGTATTCGTCAACCCAATGTCAACAGTGTAGAGCAAGTGTTTACTTTTTACCCATCATAAATATGTTTAAGACAGCTCCTGCTGACAACAGCTTCTTTTTGCTTTTTGATTCTGGGAGATTAAATAGCATCACTCAAATGCATGCAGCCTTCTTGGTGAAGTTGTGTGTTCTGGAGTTAAATACTCTTGGCTTGGACAAATGCCTTATGCTAACCAATTTAGGCTTACAGATGTTCTCTTTCCCAGGGTCTGGTTCA
The DNA here is from genome assembly GCA_011076525.1 of Nettapus auritus. NCBI lineage: Eukaryota > Metazoa > Chordata > Aves > Anseriformes > Anatidae > Nettapus > Nettapus auritus. Next base: position 7,197,155 of record CM021774.1, read on the forward strand.
CTAGCTCTCCAGTTTTATCAGTAAGCTTTTTGTAGGGGGCTGCGTGAGTAAATGACAATAAATCAGTCCAATCTCTGCCAAAAATATAGTGATGGGCAGAAGTTTGGTAATAAGGTATCACCAAAGTGAACATGTCTCCATCTGTGTTGACACAGTGTACCAGCATGACATTTACTTGCTTTGCTCTTGCTCCCTTCTACCCTGTACCTCCTTTATCATGTAGATAGGGTTCCAGATCAAGACTCGGGTGCAAGAACTTGGTCATGGCTGTATTTTTCTTGTGCAAAAAGCTGGTGCTCTCCAGATTTGCCCTACAGACAGTTACACCAAAAGGGAGCTGATAGAATGTGCTCGTGCTGTGACTGAAAAGGTAAGGCATCCATCTGTATTGCCCCACAGAGTTTGTCTACTAGAATTTACCAGGGAGTAAATCAGTCAAGTTATGTGTATGTTCAGGATTTTTTTTTTTTTTTAAACTTCCCATTATACTATGATATTGACTGAATTGCTGGAGGTTCTTACTTTTTCTTTCAAGTGGTCAGTACAGTTCATGTACTAGATAAGTCTCAGTCCTGTTCCTAACTTACAATAAAACATTATCCTCATACCGGAGGGAGTGTGGTCCAAATCTGGTCCCCAAGACATGAGATGCCACTTGTGTCTTACAAGATACTTCCCTGGAAACAAGAAGTCCATATAGGTGGCAGGTTGTTATGATGAGGTTGGTTGAGGACATGTTCTTTGTTCATCATTGTCCTTTGCTTTTAAAACTGGACCGTTCTCATGCACTTAGCATTTTCAGCCTGCCTGGGTTTTCTTGCTCTTTGGAAACAAATGCTGCAGATGCCTTGGGTAGTTTGCATATGTAGGTTGCACTTGTTTGGACTGAAGTATCGTTTGGATGTAGATGTTTGTTACCATCTGGTAACAAACTTGTTTTCAAGTGTTTCAACTGGAGTGGTAATGATGCCTTAGCTCTGTAGGACTGCACTGTGACTACCGTACAAGACACAGAGCCATTATTTTCTTCACAGGCTTTCTGCCAAATGTTTATTTACCAAAAAGGGATAGGAGGGATCTCACCTCAGCAGCAGTTGTGTAACATCAGCCAGCAGAAATTCACCTCCTTTACTATTGTCTGTATGACAACATTGAATCACAATTAGAATTTTTTTTTATGCTCATGATCATATTACCAAACAGTGCCAGAGAGATGGAAAAGTGACCCTGAAGTAAATGTAGCCAGGCCCTTTATTGACAATACAAAGTATTGCAAGATAATTGGAATTCTTATTTGTTTTAGCAGGGGCAGATTTCTTTTCTTTTAGGTAATAAGGAAGACAACTGCTTATAGTATTGATAGCAAAATGCCATTGTTTATACTCAGAGCAGATGTAGATAAGACCTTCATGATCTGCTCATTTATTGCTTATTATGCCTGACAAGAGACAGCCTGTCTTAGCATGAATGACAAAGGCTAGTAACAGGCTTCCTATGGTGGAAAACATAACCTATGTGACTAATGCACGTATAAAGCAAGAAAGGAAAAGGAGGGTTTTGTTCAAGTTTGCAAAATAACTGTGCAGGATCAGTTTCAAATGTTGATTGCAGTCGTTTTAAAGAGTAAACTTAATTCCTATGAGACAACAAGGGTTTGTTAACTCCTATCAGACAAAAAGGGTTCGTTTCATTGACCACCTTGTTCCTTCATTGTCGTTTCCAGGTCTCCTTAGTTTTGTCTGCCCTTCAAGCAGGAAACAAAGGCACGCAAGCCTGTATTACTGCAGCCAGTGCTGTGTCTGGGATAATTGCAGATCTAGACACGACTATCATGTTTGCTACTGCTGGAACCCTTAATGCTGAAAACAACGAATCATTTGCAGACCACAGGTCAGTGTAACTGAAAAAGAAGAGTGCAAGCACAGGGGAACAATGGAACTGGCAGAAGCAAAAGGCACGTGGAGATAAATTTTCTACCTTTCTAGATTCCCAGGAATGCAGTCAAATGAAGCAGTGGAGTGAGAAGAATAATAGGAAAAATAGGTTATGGGTAGAGGACAGTAAACCTCACTTTGGTTATTTCTGTGAGGAAAGTATTTTTAACAGCTGGAGAACATCTGCCAAGAGCTCTTCCAACAGTCAGCCACATCTGTAGCACTATTTTGGCTTTTTTTGTTTTTGATTAAACTGTTTCATTGTATAGACTACCATGCACTGTCATTCCAGAAGGGAGAATCACTGTCCATGACATTGAAGACAAATATTGTCTATGTTTTTTTTCCAACAGATGTTTATGACTGTCTGCTAGTTTTTCTTGCTCAACACTACATATGGTTAATGCTGATGTTAGCAGCAGTAAGAAATGGCACAGCTATGCCACATGTTTTCTCATTTGGGAGAGAAGCCAGTTTTTCCTTCTAGTAGCGTCTGGAATATAACAATCTCAGTGTTTTTCAACACATTAAGAGATTTACGCCATCTGACTGACTACCTTTACAGTACAACTCATGGCTTCACAGACACCATACTGAATTTTTGCTTAGCAGCCTAACTGGCCAACACAGTTGGATAGCCTGCATTTATTTCTTGACTTGCTACCAGTTGCTCAAGAAAGAGGCAAGACGTAATGGTGTGTAAGTTGTTGCTGTTCTCCAGAGTGAAAGTCGAGGCTTGTTCTCTTTAACTTCACCAAGCTAATGTTTTCTTTGTTGCTTTATGGGTAGATATTGAAGACTGGCCTCAAACAGGTTTCCCCTTAAAGCTATGAATTATAAGGACATCTGTTAGTTTAGATTACTGAAGGTAAATGAAGGCTAAATAGTTGTACTATACCAGTTTTTTCGTTTCTTAATGTGTGTTGCATATGGTGCAAATACTGGAACTTAAAGCTTATCTGAAGACCCTAGAATGAGAGTCTCTCCCTTTGTTACACTGAGTTAGAAAACAAGTCGTTGGTTTTTCCTGCAGGTGCCAATAATTTCCAGGCAGACTTTTTATATGGCTACAATTATAGTTCTCAGTTAACTTGTGTCATTTGCAAAGTGTATACTCAAAATGGTTTCTTTTTTTTTAATCTGAATGTTGCTGTGCATTTGTTTGCCCAATGTGCCAAAACTTAGGTATATGGTGGTGGTGAAGGGGAGCCCTGATAAGTCATGTTGTTTGTTCCTTTGGCCATTCGTGCTGCTGCCTCCATCTGTCAAAATGATTGTTTTCATTTCCATATGGTATGCTGGTTAAAGTGGAGGTTTGACACCTGTCAGTTTGTTCACAGCATGGCTTGATTTTCTTCAGTGTTAAAATGCAATGTTTTGTTCCAAGATTTCCCTATTTCATTTCTTTTCAAAACAGGGTAACTTCTGTGAACTGCCTTGTATATAATATTATGAAAATACAATGCTGCCATTTTAATTGTCTTGTTACTTTATTTATTTGTTTTTAAATTGCAGCCTGGCTTGTGACACATTGTCATGACTGGTGTGATGTGTGATGACTTACATCAGCTCTTTTATGAAGATGTTAGTCAGCAGAACATTGAAGAACATGTTTTTTTCCTCTTCTCCTTTTTACTCACTTCCCTGCCCCCCCCCCCCCCTTTTTTTTTTCTTCAGGGAAAATATTCTGAAAACAGCAAAAGCCCTAGTTGAAGATACCAAATTGTTGGTTTCTGGTGCTGCCTCAAGTCAGGACAAATTGGCTCAAGCAGCTCAGTCATCAGCTAACACCATCACTCAGCTTGCAGAGGTTGTAAAATTGGGAGCTGCTAGCTTGGGATCAGATGATCCTGAAACACAGGTGAGATGTCTTAATGTTTTTCTGATACTCTGAAATAGACCAAAGGGGTTTACAGAAGTTGAAAAAGAGGCTAAAGGAACTTTTTGTTTGATAAGACCTTATAGGCCTTGTACTTTAAATCAAGATAGTAGGATTTATCTCTCTGGGGACTCTTCTGGGTCAGACATAGCTTATTTTTAAAAATGCAATCAAGGGTCTAGAACACCGAGTGGAAATAGACAAGCCTTTATTTAAGACTTCTGGTTTTATTTCATGGGTGTGTTACAGCTTGGATGCTTTTGGCAAGGTATTGTTTTTGCTAAGTTATGATGGGACTCCTGAGTTATCACTGTTGTAAATACATTGCATCACTTTAAAGCTATTTATTGAGCTTACAGCTGAGCTAGGCACTGTGTTACTTGCATAGGCTAAATTCTCAGCATTTGATAGCAATATCTGTTTTTTAATTTAATTTAATGCAGTAACTTAAGCTTTCAGTGTAGGTTATCTCAAATATTTCTTCAGTTGTTTCTCGGGATCTTGGTGAAATGGAGGTTGACAACTGTTGCAGATGTGCCTGTCATGGCACATTGGTGTGAAAAAGTCTGGTTGTTTGCTTAGGGCTCTGAAAGGGATGTATGTTCTGCTTTTGCATGATTTCCATGATGGAGTAAACTTCCAAGATGTTTCTCTCTGGAAAAAAACACTGCTGGAAATATTTTCTTGTTTTTAACAAAGGATTTCCTTAATCTAGTAACGTATTTGCAAATGTAAAAGATTTATCATTGTTTTACTCTCTATGTAAAAGCTGAGAATGTAATATCTAGAATAAAAGCTGTTGTACAAAAGTAGGTATTTGAGGGAGCAATTTTATATTGCTAGTTGAAAATTGTAAGTGTATCATTTGTCCTAAATGGAGCATTTCTAATAGCTTTAGCACACGATACCATCACAGCATTTTTCTGTGGAAGCAAAACTGAATTTACCTGATGTGATAAGAGTTTCAGATGTCTTACAGAGGCAAGGACTTTACTTTATAAAAGTTACAGTGAACTAAAAACAGGCGTAAAAAGTCATAGAATCATTTAGGTTGGAAAAGACCTCTAAGATTATCTGGTACTACCTTTAGCCTAGCACGGCCAAGCCCACCATTAAACCATGTCACTAAGCTCAGTGTTTACATGTTATGTTTCAGATGCTGGGCACACTAGCATTTATAAAATCAGCTTTGGAAGGAAGCCACTGTTATGTAATGCTATAGAAATGCAGTTATTGAGAACTGACTGTGCCTTTTTTTTCCCGAGCTTTATTTTTCTTGAATGTGTTAATATTTTTTCTTAAGATGAACAAATGCTCTGAAACGTAGGAAAAATACTTAGCATGTTTTCTGTAAGTGGAAAGCACAAGGGAGAAGGCGTTGGAGAAGTTATTTCAATAGTACCCTGTAGTATCTAACAAGGCTTTAGTGTCTGTATATTGTCTGTATATAACTTCTTGTAGTGTCTCTATATTGTCTGGGAGTTCTCTACTTGAGCTTTCTTTTAGGAAGTAATATCTCTAGATTTGACTTTTCCTGACCTTAATGACAGCTAAGTTATATGGCACTTAATTCTGTAAGGCCACCTAAGGAGACTCAACATCCTTTTCCCTAAAGTAATGTCTCCCTCTAACATCTAGCTGAAGCAAGTACGCTAGCTTTTTTAGTAGCGAATTTCACAGTTGGTATGTAGTGGTGGTTTGTAACTGTATAATCAGTCTGTTTAATTGCTGTCATCTGAAAAACATCAACAAGAACATGGGAAAAAGTAAACCTGTTACAGAAGTTCAGAGGAACAACAGCCTACTTGCGATCAGCATTTCAGTTTCTTCACAGGAAATAGTCATTTTTATAAACTGGCTGGTTGTATGAAATACTGTAGCTATAAACAGTTTTTCCTTTTCTAGAATATTACACGTTTTATTGGGGTAGAGAGAGGGAGGGTGGTTATATTTGTGTATGTTTGTGTCTTTACCTAATACTACTAGGCTTTGTTTAGCAGTTCTCTAAAACTCATGGTTTCATCCAGGCTGACATTTCTTGGCTGAGACTCAAGGCTATTTCTCATTCCTATAGGTTGTCCTGATTAATGCTATTAAGGATGTTGCAAAGGCCCTTTCTGATCTCATTGGTGCTACCAAAGGAGCTGCCAGCAAACCAGCAGATGACCCATCCATGTACCAGCTGAAGGGGGCTGCCAAGGTGAAAGCTTATTTTTTATCTGAAAGTATCAGGTACAATCAGACTTCCTAGGTAGCTGAAGCTTGGATTTTAGCTTTTTTTCATTCACTGAGATCTCACCTCTTTCTTTGTTTCATTAGCATTCTGCGATGATACAGGAAAATAGTAAGATACTATTGGGTTTCCCTGAAGCTATCAGTTTTTGTAGGCTGTCAGGTAACTTTTGGGTTTTTGATGGAAGAACTATAATCTTTGTAAAGAGAAACTTGCATCTTTTGCATGTCTGAGGGCAAGTTCTCATCTAATAATGTTATAGACTAAATTGTATCCTATAAAAAAATGTTACCTACATCATGGAATCTAATGCTCAAGATAAGCATGTTATACTCCTTATTTAGACCTTGCAGGCTAGGGGGGGAACGACACCACCAAGAACTCCACAGTAACATGTTGTGCATGTCCAGTCCTTTTCTCCCAGATGTTTCCAGGAAGTAGTATATAAGTGTCAAAGCTCAAAAGTCATGTAGATTCCACCACACCTACGCTATATTTGTGCTATATTTTCCTTGCATCTGCGATGTATTATGACTGCCTCAGAAAGATCTTTCAACTCTGTGTCTACAAAATATTTCCAGATGTGGAGACTTAGGCAGTATTACTTCTGCTTTCACATTATGGGAGTGTAATGATGTCTCCAAGTTCTTACTCATATCTCTTCCTTACCTGTAAGACCTACACCTCTGTTCCTTTCAGAGCAGATGAGAACAGCGTACTGTAGAGGCACTACTTAAAAATGACCCATCTAGCCAAGAAAAGCAGTTTCTTGGCTCTTTCTGCTCTGAAGAGCTGTCTGTAATTCCTAAACTGTCAACAAGCTGACCTTTCTGTCTCTTAGCTCCCAAGACTTCAGGTGTGACTAGGTATTGTTTGTATGTAAACACACTGGGGTATAGGAAAGACAATGACAGGTTACGCTGCATTAGAACTATTGGGTTTGTAATGGGAACAGTAGCTGCAGTATCACTCTGCAGTAAGTTGTGCTACGCTTCTGCAGCTTACAGGGAACATTTGTAAGCTGGCAAACAGAGTTGATATTTGTTCCTGTAACAAATACAGTTCATGAAGCTTTTTAGGCCCTAATAGAAATAATAAGACTACTTAGATCAATCTGCCTTGATTCATACCATGCTCTGAAAAATGCGAAGAAGGAATCATGCATCTTTCTCTTTACTTCTCTCTTTTTCAGGTGATGGTAACAAATGTCACATCACTTTTGAAGACAGTTAAAGCAGTTGAAGACGAAGCTACTCGAGGGACAAGAGCTCTTGAGGCCACAATTGAGTATATCAAACAGGAACTCACGGTAAAGAATAGCCATACATGACAGCTTTTGTAAATAAACTCTTAACATCAAACCAGGCAGCCCGGGGACTCCTCAAGCTATACTTTACTGCCCTGCAAGTAACTGCAGTTGCTGTTAGATGCAATTTGGCTCCCTCAATCTGTTATAAATCATCTCTGAAAGTACAATTACATACCACTTCAGCCTATGTACTTTCAGATGTTACCAGTCCCCAATGCAGGATTTGAGATGCTACTGTCATGTAAAAATCTGGAAGCAACTGGTTCTTTGTTCTTTGGACACAAAGCGTTCACTGCAGATATTATTTTGAGTCAAATGCTCTTTGCCTTTTTAATTGACCCTAGCTTTCAAAATGTCTCTTTACTATCAAAGCTGTATTACAGTTAATCTTGTTTCTTTTTCCTTTATTATGATATGATATTAGAAGCATTAAATATCCTGGTATCCAATATTTTGTCTAAATAGGAATTAACAATAGAATAGAATTTTCTCCCAGACTAGGTGTTAGACCATGACAGTTGTTTTTCTTCCTCTTTAAGATATAATAGCATAACCTACAACTGCACCTTTCAGTTACTCTTTTACTAGTAGACTGGTCAGTGACATAGATCAATGCTTGTGTATTTGTGAAGAAGCCTGTTTTGTTCCCTTTTTGGTTAAAATCCATTTTTTAAAAATATAGGCATTTTCTTCAAAAAATACTTCATAGTATTTTAATGAAGTATTTGCTGTTTCCCACAGTATGCTGGAGAAAATGGCTGCTTGTTGCATGGACAGGTCTCTTGTTTGCTGGGTGGATGGCTGGGCTCAAAGAGTCCTAGTGAATAGAGTTAAGTCCAGTTGGCGGCTGGTCTCCAGTGGTCTTTCCCAGGGTTCAGGACTGGGGCCAGTTTTGTTTAGCATTGTTTATCAATAATCCAGATGAGGGAGTTGAGTGCACCCTCAGTGAGTCTGCAGACACCACCAGGTTAGGTGAAACGGTCAATCTGGTTGAAGTTAGGAAGGCTTTGCAGAGGGATCAATGGGACAAGTCCAATCACATGAAATACGCCAGGCGCCACACTTGGGTCATAACAACCCCATGCAGCGGTATAAGCTTGGGGAAGAGTGGCTGGAAAGTTGGAGATATTCAAGAAATATGTGGACATGGCAATAAGGGACATAGTTTAATGATGGGACGTGGTAAGGAACAGGCCTGTGGTGGTGGTGATGTCATTTTTTTTCGTGGGGAGAAAAGTGGAATTCTAGAAGGATGTGGGAAGAAAAGCAGAGTGCTGGGAAGGCACAGAGAGGAAGTAAGAATGGCACACGTGCTCAGGAAAATGTTTCAAACTTGACCTGGAACTCCATGGATTGAAGCTGAGCAACACCAAGGAATGTTGTTTGCATGCTTGATTAGACTTGATTTTTAATATTGCTTCCATTTCTGGAGAGAGAAAGTAAAAAATAATAATAATAATTTAAAAAAAATTGATGAACCAGGAGCATGGGATAAACCAGGCTAATGTTTGTCAAGACATTTGGATTCTGTAACCACTAGCATGCGTAAGATTGAAATACTCCCAAAGAATTGCTTGCACTGTGTGTATTAGAGAAAACTTAATTGATTAATTGTACACTTGGAATTGCTACTGCAGAGTAAAAGATTGGCAATCAATTAGATTAAAGCTTGACAAGAGGAAATATGAGCTAAATCTAAGGTTACCCAGCTCTTATCTATCTCTTACAACATTTAATGTATTCCTCTATCCGTAAGTGGTATGTTCTGATAGATAGTTTTGAAGTCTTTTCAGACAGTTCTCCATGGAAAATTGTATCTTTAGGCTTTTAAGGGACATCAAGTGTAGAGAAAGAGAAAATGCTCTATGTTTTTGTTTTTTGTTTTTTTTTTGTTTGTTTGTTGCTTTTTTTTTTTTTTTTAATGCCTTCTCCACCTCCATTTTTTTAAGAGGCATTTGAATATTTTGGTGATGTTCTCAGTCTACCCTGCACTGTGCTGGTTTTGGCAGCAAGGACTTGGTAGCCCACAGCCTTTGCTAAGGAAGGATCTCCTCATTTGAGTAGAGCAGGATGAAAAAATACATGTAACTGAAAGCATATTAATTCTTCTGATATTGTAACACTCTAAAAAACTGTCTGTAAAACTGTGACCTAGGTACTTAGATGTCAGAGTTGTCCTTTGAGATAAATGGGTGTAGTGGGTTTACGTGGCAAGGTTTTGGTAGCAGGGGCCATAGGGGTGGCTTCTGTGAGAAGGATCTAGCTCGGTCGCCCTCCTGAGTAAAATGACCACAACGGGTTAAGCTTTTCTTGTATCATTTCTTCAGCTTATTGTTTCTCTCTGTCTGTAGGTGAGCAGGCTTATCAGACCCAGGCTGATGACCAATGAGAATGATATTGAAGTACTCTGAATATGTTTCTCATTTCCTGCTATTTGAAGGCTGCTTCCAGTTGTTGTCTCTTTTTTTGTGGTTTAAGTTGTTCTGGTTTGACTTGAAGGGTGTCAGGCTTTCCTTCTGCTTCTACTTACAGGTGTTTCAGTCAAATGAGGTTCCAGAAAAGACATCATCACCTGAAGAATCAATCCGGATGACGAAAGGAATCACCATGGCAACAGCCAAAGCTGTTGCAGCTGGGAACTCATGCAGACAGGAGGATGTGATTGCTACAGCAAATCTGAGCCGCAAAGCAGTAGCTGACATGCTAACAGCTTGTAAGGTAAAGATTCACTTCCTTGCCTAAGACTGATTTTTTTTTCCTCTCTTTATAAATCCCTTGTATGTTATAGATTTTGTTCAGTTTTCTTTTTATTAATGTTTTACTTTTCAGATGAGGAAGTTAATGGTTATAGTAATTCTAAGGTAATGTAGTAACATCCCTATCAGAATTTTCTGTGCTAAGTAAACAAAAAACCAAACCAACACTAATGCTCCCTGTTTTATTTTTGTGAAAATGAAGTTTTAATTGACCTAATTTTCATGTTTTCAGTATCTTACTAAACTGGAAGACAAGCAGTCTGCACAAGCAGTAGAAGATAAGAATGATGCTATGATCAGAAATATGATTGCAGTATTTCTAGGGATCCCCTGTTGAAGGTAGTCATTTAGGTCTATTTGAGTAGTCCTTTTCTCCCTAGCCAAATGTGTTGTTGATCAGCTGCTTTTTTGCTTTACAAAAATGTTTGACATTTGCATTGAAAATACTGATACTCTCTTTTCTAAACTTGCTTGAGCTAGACAACTTTTAAAAGCAAGCAGACGTACAAAACTTGGGGCAGGCATGTGTATGTTGTGTGACTCAAGAATCGTTTGTCTTTTTTTCTTCTTTTTTTCTGATGATAAAAAGGATCTAGGCATAAAAAATGTTGGGACTATAAAGACCATATGAACTAATTAATTCCTGTTGATCTTTGTCTATAAATTGTATTTATTATGTCTTTACATGCATGGAAGATGACAGGAAAATGGTGACTTGAGAATTTCAATATTTCATTGCATTCCAGCCAAAGTCTGTCCCAGATTACTTTTAGCTTAGTACTGGCCAAATTGGAGGGATAATTTTTGATTAATGATCATTTTAAAAAAGAAGTTGGAAGGTCTAATATGACATAAAGCTGGATTTATACAAACTGTTGAATTAAACTTTTTATTTTGACTTCATTTTCTCAGAGGGTTTTTAGTGTCTGACAGTTCTTGAATACTTTGCATACTTCACATTTTGATTCTACCCTCTCTACTTGCTAATCTCAGAAGCATGACAAAATGAAACAGGTATAATTTGCACAGGAAAGCTAAGCAACCATGCTAATTACACGAGAACTATTCTATATCATGTCTTATGCAGAATCCAGTTAATTGAAACTTCTAGGAGAGGGGAGAACAATTTGTAATTGTGCAGTGTTATGACAAAATGCATCAACTCAGATGCTGAAATGCACTAAACATCCTTTGTCATTTGGAATTGACTAGTGTAGACACTTTTTTTTTTTGGATCTCTCTCCAAATGAGCAACAAATCCTCAAGAAGAGTTATCTGTTTCTAAAAATGTTGTATGCACAGTGCAAAGCTTGGTGTGTAGTTTTGAACATTTGCTTTGAAAGCATTCATCTTCTCATGTTCATTTTTGCTCCCAGTTAATTTAATGGTTCTGTAGTTTGTAGCTGGTGGCCTACAGAATGAAACTTTCTGCAAATTGAATAATGTACTAAGGAATACTAGAAAAGCGTTCACGACTTCTCAGGGAATTAGCTTCACAAAGCAAGCAATATGCAGAAGGAAAATGTCTGGAAATAATTTTACTTAGCTGTAATAATACACTGACATGGAGGCCTTCTCAGCCAATTTTGAATTCTTTGTATTAGGCTCCCTAACTTAGTAAGAAAAATTCAAAATAATAACCAACTAGCTATAGTATGGTTTAGAACAGTTAAGGTAAAGGCTAATCTAGTTTTATCTGGTCTAGCTTTCATAAAATCAAGAGAGATTACTGGGAAACAGGAATGAGTCCACAGGAGTGCTTATTTTATGAACAACCTAAAATGTGGGACAAAATTGTCATGTCATTTAACAAAGCTTTTAAATAAACAGCAGACTTGATTTAGAAAATCCTGTTTCTAATTTTTTTGCCCCGAGATTGATATGTTATGCCATTAATTTTTATGATCTCTACATGGCATTTCCATGATAAGTGATATCCATTGAATTTTTAGAGTGGGATCTGTGCAGTGATGTGCAACTTGGTTTTTATTTTTTTTTGATACATGAAAAATACTGTTTCCTTTTTCAGCATGATGTAGCTCATCTGTAAAATAACCACTGACAAGTAACCAAAATTTGAGGTTCTTCGGGCTACAACATATGTGAGTTATAGAACTGTGTAAAACATTGCTCAGACTTCACCAGTGTCAGTAATTGAAATTAATTTAAGTATCTATTTCATTGTCAGCTGCCTAAACCAAATAGGGATATAAGGGATTTGACTTCTTAGTAGCTATATTTATATATACTTATGCTTGTTAATAATTTTTGTCTTGCATAAAATAATGACTCTGCAGTAAGTAACCAGTGCCCAGTATCAATATTATTATGGTTGCTTTTGGGGAAAAAAAAAAAAAAAACAAAAAAACAACAACAACAAGAAAAAAGAAGTACGAAAGGTATATCAAAAGCATAGTAAATAGTTGAAGTAAGTAATCACTTCGATTGTTACTTAGCCAGGAGATTGTAGGAGAGGATTATTCATTTTCCTCAGGACTCATTAGACTGCATCTAGAAGTATGGTTTTGGGCTCCCCAGGACAAGAAAGTCTGGAGCGAGTTCATCAGAAGCCACCCAGACAGTTGGGGCTGGTGCACAGGTCCTGTGAGGAGAAGCTGAAGAAGTGGGGCTTGTTCAGCCTGGAGAAGAGATGGCTTCGGCAGGACCCAGTGGCAGCCTTCTGAAACCTAACATGAAATTACTGAGAAGAGATGGAGTCAGGCTGTTTACTTGAGGTGCATGGCTCAAGAACGAAACACAACAGTCCAAGATGGAAACACTAGAAGTTCCATGTGTGTTTCACTCTGGGGATGATTAAGCATTGGGACAGGGACCTAAGAAGTGTACGAAATTTCTATCTTTGGAGATTTTCAAGACCCAACTGGGCAAAGACCTAAGCTATCTGGTCTGAAAGTAATGTTGAGCCTGCTTTAAGCAGGGGGTTGTACTACATGAATTCTCAATGTTCCTTCAAACAGCAGTCATTTGTTTGGTTCTAAGACTGTTTTGGTATATTTTATGCCCACAAGTGCTGACGGGCTAGGATTTGTAGAGTGAGAGTCAGGTAATGCTGCCTCAATGCTTTTGAAAGCACAAAAATGAAAATGAGGATTGATAGCAAAAAGAAGCCTTGGTGTAAGGAAATGTCTATTCTGGTTCTTTGGAAACATGTTTGTTTGAGAAGCTTTGTCAGGCTTTGTTTGCACATCAGGGAACTTGTGTTACAAGTCCTAACCGATGTAGTGAGATTTATGTTAGAATATTTCTAGATTACAAAAACGTGTTTTTTAAATGAGTTTATCACTTTAGTCTGCTGTGAAGTAAATGGTTTAAGATTTATCAAACCTCAAAAATACTTCGTATTTAGATATCAGTCTAGGTATGTGTGCAAAGCACAGAAGAAGTTTATATTTTTCTCCTACAGATGTTTGTTCTAATTGCATGTATAAAAATAATACTTAAGTACACAAGAGGCATTTTAGGGTGTTACGCAATATATTCATATGGAACACTGGGGAAGCCTTCTGCTCGATTTGAAAAAGGAAAATAAGCAGTAGTGCATTTTCAGGACCTCTAGAACGTATTTGAAGTACGCTGAAGGTGGGGAAAAACCTATCCTATTTCTCAATTCTCATTTCCCTTCAGATTATGTATTGTAAGATGAAGGGTTGGATGGTTTCTGTGCTCTGCTGATCCTGAGTTTGCCAGCAGAGGGAGCCGGTAGACCAGCTCCAGGCCCAGCTGACAGCAGCACTTGCTCTGGGTGTGGAGGGTTGCGGGGAGCACCCCAAATAGTAGCGATAATCTCCAGTCCTAATCGAAGGCGGGAGGCTTCATGGGTGAATGGGGCTGTTCAGTGAGAGACAATGCTATTTTATAACTTATTTAGGAAGTTTTACTTGTCTACAACCAGTACTTATGTTCAATTTAGAAGTTCCCAATGAAACAGACGTTTATTTTAGAAAATACAGGGCTTGAATAGGCTGCAGTTTTCACTTTTTACTATGGATTAAATGACTGAATTATTCAGGATTATGTCAGACATTAGTGGAAATCCTTAAGAAGTCAAAAGCTGCTGCTGCTGCTTGTCTGTATTTAAAGAGATGGTTCTCAGGCTGTTTATTGCTGTATGAAATCCCTGTGTCAAGCTAAAGCCATTAATAAGTTTTTACTTAAAATGTCTGAAGATAACAAAAAGCAGCCAAGTGTTTTTTGGTGTTGGTTGGTTTGCTTTTTACCTATCTCAAGTAGAATAACAACATCCTGGTGCTTCTAGAGCACTTTTCATCTGTCATTTGCAAAGTTTTCTACAAGGAACAAACCATTGCCTTTGTTTTGTGGAAAGGAGAAGGAAAAGTGAGAGAAGGAAAAGCACTAGGCTGGTGCTTGAACTCTGGTACAGTGCTTTCTGGGTCCAGCCCAGTGCTTTGCTTTTAAACCAGATGAACATTTCTGTATTGATTCCTTCAAGACTGACTGCCCAGACTTACTATAAAATAGGGTTTTAGCATTTCTGTGACCTGAAACATGAATGTACCCATTTGTACCCAAAACTATTCTTAAAATTTTTATTTTTGTTGATATTAGTAAACAGGAAGAGCCATGGTGGCATAAACCTTGCACTGTAGAACATTGTGTGCAACCCAAGAGCCAGTTCCAGCCTCAAGATGTTTTCCAAGTGATACATTTTCATTAAAAGAAATCATAAATATTCCTCTATTTTCAGAATGTTCTTCAGGGGTTTCTGTATTTGGCTTTAACTGGTAGAAAGTATTACTACTGCTGACAATACCTAAGGAAGGATGCTGAGAAAGACTGATGAAGGATAGCCAGAGAGGAAGATGTGCTAATAAAAGTAAATGTATCGATGCTTTTCTGAAAACTGGAACCCTGCTACTTTTGAAGCCCAGTTTGCTCACCTGTTTTACAATAGAAATAGCTGGCTCTCAAGCTCTAATGTCTTCTGTCTGTTATGAGAAAACTCTTCCCCTCTCCTTCCTCTATCCCCTTTGCGTTGACCTCCTCAACTGGGAGCAGCTGGGGGGTACTAATGTTGTTTTGCCTCCACAGCAAGCATCCTATCACCAAGAGGTGAGTGAAGAAGTTCGAGAGAGAGCCCTGCGCTTTGGAACAGAATGTACGC
This sequence comes from Nettapus auritus, assembly GCA_011076525.1. NCBI lineage: Eukaryota > Metazoa > Chordata > Aves > Anseriformes > Anatidae > Nettapus > Nettapus auritus. Next base: position 7,212,409 of record CM021774.1, read on the forward strand.
TGGGATACCTGGAACTCCTGGAACACGTTCTCCTGGTAAGCAGGGGCCTCCACGCACGTGCTGAGTCCCTTCTGATGGAAATTACATCTCTGAACTTTTTATAATAGTGGCTGTTAGTGACATACTTTATGAACAGTTGTGTTATTCAGGAAAAACAAGCTAGAGCAAACTCAGTACTTGAGCTCAAACTGCAGGACATAAGGAAGACTGAAAGTACCTAAAATGGATTGCATTCTGGAGCAGATACGGAGGTAGTAAGGGTGCTGACCTAAAAATGGCCCTCAGCAAAGAAATTAAAATAAGGCATTTCAGTATTTTTTTTAAACCTACTGTAAGCTCTAGATGTATTAGGCACACTCCTGTTCTCCACACCAAAGAGGTTGTGAAAACTTTATGAAAACACACATCCCTTTTGCAGTTCTGATTCCAGAAAAAGACGAGGCACCTACCAATGTCATCCCCAAGCCCCAAGTTAGCACCACAAAGCTCACAAAGAGCTTTCCAGCTCATGACACCCCAAAAGCTCTGAGTAAAATTCTCCTGTGAAATCCATACTCATGAATCCTGTATTCAGGTGTCTTTTCTTGACCACAGATAATTAACAAATAATATATTGCTCTTCTGCTGCTATTATAACTGCAGGAAACAATAATGTGTGTTAGAACAAAGGTTTCTGAAATAGTCAAGTTTCTGGAGATGATTTGAATTGGCAGCTACATTCATGGACTCCTAGAGATTTCTTTTAAGTGGCTTTAAGTGGACATATTAAAGTATCTGAAACTGAAATTTGCAGCCACCAACTACAGGTAAGCAAATCTAAGCCTCGTTTACTGATGAGAATACAGCATGTCTAATCAGGTACATCAACTTGTTTGTTTAAGAATACAGAACATAGACATAAACTCACAGTTATGATTATGCTTGCTACTAGCAAAGAAAATAGTTGAAGAAAGTCTGTGTTTCTTAATGTAATTCCTAGAGCTATGTAGCAATAGAATCATAGAATCAGAATAACCCGAGTTGGAAGGGACCCGTAAGGATCATCGAGTCCAATTCCTGGCACCACACAAGTCTTCACAAAATTTCAGACCGTGTGACTAAGTGCACGGTCCAATCGCTTCTTAAACTCTGACAGGCTTGGTGCAGTGACTACTTCACAGAGGAGCCTGTTGCAGGCAACCACCCTCTCAGTGGAGAACCTCTTCCTGATGTCTAGCATAAACGTCCCCTACCTCAGCTTGACACCATTCCTGTGGGTCCTATCACTGGTGACTAAGGAGAATAGGTCAGCACTTTCCCCTCCATTCCCTGTCACGAGGAAGTTGTAGGCTGCGATGAGGTCTCCCCTCAGCCTCCTCTTTTCCAGGCTGAACAGGCCCAGTGACCTCAGCTGCTCCTCATACCTCTTCCCCTCTAGGCCCTTCACCATCTTTGTAACCCTTGCACAATTTTCACATTAGATGTCTAAATGTTTTTCATTGTTTAAAAGAAATCTGTGTATTTTTTTAGATTTGTTTTCCCATACTCAGTCACAGTGCTTGTTTCAAACTGTACACCAGAACAACAGATTTCAAACTATACACCAGAACCTGTCAATTTTTGCTCATTTTATTATTTCCTCTTTGCTTACCTTCCACATTGTTTTGTGCTATAAGTCAAACAGGCCTTTCTTAAGCCTCTTTTTTTTTTTTTTTTTTACCCTAAAGCCCTGAGAATATTCTCCTCCCCCAAATACTTGCTGTCTTAGAAAACTCACCCTGACCCAGATTGCAAGCAAAATTGAAGAGGATAATGACTTCATTAAAAAAAAAGATGGGTGGAATGATAACTTCATCTTGACTGTTTGCAGAAGGCTGTGTAGAGCTAGTCATGTACGTAATACAGCCATAATGTGTTCCATAAATACAAACAGGATCTGGAAAGTACACAAAAAAAGATCTCTTCTGGAGGAGCACCGAACCAAGGATATTAACAGCTTTTTGATTTCGGGACTCTTTCTCCTGAGTTCTGTTTGGATTTGAGAGATGCAGTCTGGATGTGATCCAAATGATTTGTTTGCTTGTTCTGTGTTTACCTGAGTTGTTCTCTTGCCATGCACATTCTTGCCATTCACATTCTACCTCAGGTTTGTTTTCCTCAGATTAAAAGAAGTGACAGCAAGATGGTTTCAGAGTCAGAAATTCTTTTGCTTCCTGCTCTACATTACTCTGGTACTTCAGCACCCCTAGGTCTACAATTGCTAGAGATGACTGTGTGGGTAGCTCAACACTGAGATGCCAAGGAGTAGTATTGAGCAGCTGTATTTCATAGAGCCATAGAATAGCTTGGGTTGGAAGGTGGTCTTTAAAAATTGTCTACTTCCATCCTTGCCATGGGCAGGGATGCTGCCCACTAGGTCAGGTTGCCGAGGCCCCCTGTCCAACCTGGCCTTGAACATCCCCCTCTAGGGATGGGGCTTCTCTGGGCAGCCTGTGCCAGGGCTTCACCTCCCTGTGAAGAATTTTAATTACAGCCTTGTAAGGAGAAAGAAGATTAAGAGTGAAGAATAAGGTTCACGTGGGCCCACTTCTCAAGCTTTGTCCAGGTCTCTTTGGATGGCTTTCCTTCCTTCTGTTGTATCAGCTGCACTGCTCAGCTTAGTGGCATCTGCAAGCATGCAGAGGGTGCACTTGATCCCGCTGTCTGTCGTTGCTAAAGATGTTAAGCAGCACCAGTCCCAAGTTGGACCCCTGATGGATACCACTGAGGCCAAGAACTTGGGCGCTTCAGCCTTCTCCATGCCTGTTGTTACCAGTTCTCCCTTCGCATTTATCAGAGGGGGTACGTTCTCCTTGTTCTTTCTTTTGTGATCAATGTACCTATAGAATCCCTTGTTATTCTTTGCATCCCTTTCCAAGTTTGGTTCCATCTGTGCCATGGCTTTCCTGGGCATGCAGAAATTAGTCTAAAACAACTTGTAAGCTGTGTTCTTAGGAAGGCTGAGGACTGATCTGCTCTCCTACACATATGCCAGCACTTGCTCCATCTCAGTATTGATGTGTGCTGAGTCAAGTGGAACTTTGAAGCTTTCATTGTTATTCTTATGTCATATCTGTACATGGGTCTGCAGGGGATGAGGGTCTGTTGCAAGTTGTAAATTGCCTTTAGAACTGTGTAGTTTATAAACCTTTCGGTGTTAACATTTGCATCCACTTGTTCAATTCCAACACTGTCACAGCAATCATATAGGTGGCACTAGTGTCACAGTTGCTGGAGCAGAAAATGTTATTCCTTGCTATGGGGCCTGACTGCTCTTAAGCATTTTTGGACATAATTGCTTGTGAGAAAATATTACCTTGGAGATGCTCAATCTCTACTATTCTGAAGAATTATGCAATGAATAAATCCTAGTTATAACCTTGTTGTTACAGGAGGCATTCATTTCGATAATACTGCAGATTGTTTAGCTATTGAGGATTTATGTGCTTCTGTTTACTATGGAAACTAGTTGACTGAGGATCATCCTGAGGAAGCAGACCAGTGTACGCATATGTTGACACAGCAGTACCAAAGAGATCGAATTCCTCATGTGTCAGAATTTTCATCAGGCAAAATTAAGGAAACAATTATGTTTAGTTTATTCTCTCAGAGTAAGGGGCTAGGTATTTCACTGCAAAATGGGAAACAGGCTTACAAAAACATCAAATGTACAAATGTATTTTCAATGTGTGCCTAGTTTTCCAAGCTACCGGAGAGGGGAGGGGGGAGGGGGCGGGTTGCAAATGTTAAGGAAACACAGAACTGAATGTGACTTTGGAGACTCAACATTTTGTTTTGCTCCTAAGTCTCTCCATATATCTGTCATTCTCAGAAGCAGCTGTTAAGTATAAATTAATTTCCAGAACTTAATCTTCTTTCTTCTTACAATGTGGTAATTAAAAATGCAAATGTTGTTTCTGTTTAGGGGAAGCCAGACATCTTTAGAAGTCAAATTCACTGTCTATGGATTGTTTTCCATTTGAAGAAGGATAGTGTAGTGCTTGATGCAAATTCATTCTTTCCCATCAGTTTAAGGGTCTTGCCATGGTTGGCATTTCCATTGTGTTCATCATTGCTGACTTTTTCCAGGACAGGCACAATTGTTGACTCTTCCCAGGAGAGGCAACTAGCACAAGTTTGCACAACTCCCTTTCTAAGAAAGGAAATTACAGTGTTCAGCCAAGTTGATAACACTAGCAAATTATCTCTTCCCCCACAGTTTAGAAAGACTAAGCTTGATGCCTAAATATAATGACTGTAATATCTGAGAATGGAGTGCCCAATCTGTGTATTCCTCCCACATAGTCCCATATGCCTGAGGTTTGAAGGATTTTGTCCTAGTTTTAGTATTCAGAACTTCCAGACAACATTGGCAGTTCCTGTAGAAATGACCAGTCCTGCTTCTTTCCTAGTATGCACCAGCCACTGCAGTATAAGCCTTGCTCCTAGTGAATCATTGACAATTGTACTTTTTTCTAGATCCTTCAAAAACCAACTCCAGAGCTAAAGCATCAGTTGTCAGCTTTCTCCAAGCGGGTTGCTGGTGCTGTTACAGAGCTCATCCAATCAGCAGAAGCAATGAAAGGTGAGTTGGGTAGCCTGGTTACTGGCATGGTGTGCTTTTTAGAGACAATGATCCATGATTTTTGTACTTTAAGCAAAAAGTAACAAAGACCATTTTACTATGTTCTAGGCATCTTGGTACCATCTAATTTAATACCTTTAATTTCTCTCCCAGCACTCAATTGTGTACAAGTTATTAATGCCGTTATCATGATCTTAGTCATGACACTTCCATGTAAGTAAGCTTACACTTAGACGGCAGTAACTCTTTGCTTTTTTCTACATGTGTAGCAAGGAACAAATGTTTCTCTACAGGTAAATAAATTGAATGCTCTAGCCTTTTCTGCAGTCTTTAGGATGTTTTGAAATTTCTCTTTTTGTTTACTAAGAAACCAAGCCAATATCTGAAATTTTGTATTCCCTAAATGCTTTTTTAAAAAAATCTTGTTGCTATCCTTATCTTCAGAGACATTTACTTACTTCCAGTAATTTCAGGATTCTAATTCATATACATTAAAATTAAATTACACTTTCTCCTTTTTGAATTCCTTTTTTACTTACTGCCTGCTGGCATTTTTTTTCTTTACTTTAGAAGTTTCTTCATGCAAAGTAAATTTTTTTAAACATTTACAGTTATCTTACTGATACATGGTAAAATTCTGTCTCCCAACTAATTTAGGTTGTGAATGTTTTCACCTTTGCAAAATGCCTTTTTTTTTGAAGAGGAAATCCTAAATTTTAAAAGTTTGGATTTGATTGTGTTTCTGTATGCTGCCTCTAACAAAAATGCCATTATTTTTCCCCTGCTTATCTGGATGAGGTTAGGGTTTAATAAAGATTTCCTTTGTCTTGTACACCAATTAGGCTGAGAAATTGTTTCCTCTAATGTTTTGGTCTTTTATATATATGTGTGTATGAGATGTACCTCACTAGGATTACAATACCATGAACTTCAGTTTTTTCCAGCACATCATAAATAGGAGCAAGTCATTTTGTATTCTCCTGTGATTTGGTCATTCACAGCAGAAAGCGCCTCATTCTGTAGCTGGTGTGAATCCATAAACATTCAAGGTTCTTTTGTCTGGTGTTTGATGAGTCAGAAATGGGTTATACTACTCTTGACGCAAAGTGTTAGTATCCTTCTACCCCTTCATCCTTAATAACGATTAATGTTTTAGTCGATATTTTATTAAGTTTACATAAACTTCCTAATCAAGTCTCGCTAAGTGTAACAAGGTCCGAAGAGATCCTTTCCTTTATTTTTTAATTTTAACTTAGTCTTCCTTTGTCGGTGTACACTGCTTCCCATCCTTTTCTGTTTCCATTTGTGATGCTACTTTCTCCCTTTGCCTTTTATGAGCTCAGAAGTTTCCTTTCTCATTTCCTTCTCTCCCCAGAAGCTGATTTTTCGTTTGCCTGTTTCATTGCTTCCCTCAATTCAAAACATGGATGGTCTCTAAATCTTGTCACCCAAAGAATAATGTTAAGAGATTGAAAATAAGGATGCACTATGAACTTAATAAATTGGAGATGATCTCTAGCCAAGTATTCACTTTGTGGACCTACAACGTTTCTTTGAGCCAAGAGTAATGCCAAAAACTCAACAACAAAAAAAACTGACCTTTGGATATGTTACAGAAACTGCTACTGGCCTTTTCTAAAATGCATTAGAAACACACTGCTGAAAACCATGCTTTCTTCATTCAGTGCTAGCTTCATCTCTAACCAGTCCCAAAAAAAAAGAGACTCTGAAAAGCATGCTGTCGACAATTATCTGTTGTCCATAACTTGTCATCTTCAGCATTGTTAGATTTCTCACTGTACCTTCCAGTTTGATCAAGGTTTTAGTAAGAGCCCAGATAACTGAAAGTTGAGAGCTAGTTTTGTTCCCACTATGGGGAGTGATCCTCTTCGAAGCTGCTTTAATTATGCAATTCTTAATTAAGTTACTTTCATAACAGATTTGCCTGCTGAATACTTTTTTTTATTATTTTGCTCTCACTGGCATAAATTACAGTATTTTATCCCATTATGTTACTAAAATGAGTTTTTTTTACAATACACATGCTGTATTTGACACTTGAAGTGTGATTGTAAATCACCATTTGAATGGCAGCTCACAGTGTCACTGAAGTTATTGTCTTCGTCTCTGTTAATTTCAGGGACAGAGTGGGTGGATCCAGAAGATCCAACGGTCATTGCAGAGACAGAGCTACTAGGGGCTGCAGCATCAATTGAGGCTGCAGCAAAGAAGTTAGAGCAGCTGAAACCAAGAGCCAAGCCAAAGGTGAGTGTCTATCCCAGTTGTTTCTTTGAATAAAGCAGATGATGCAAATAGCCCATATGTTGGCTTAGTGTTTGTTACCATCCATGTTAATGGTGTAAACAATCAAACATTTGCATCAGTCTCAGTGCCACTAGATGCTGCTGTGGGTGGGACTCACCCCTGAAGTCCCCGAAGAAGGTTAAAAAGATGTTTGTTTGTTTGTTTGTTTTAAAGAGGTTAAAAAGAGGCTTTTCAGGGAGCAAGTCAAACACAAGTCATGAGCAAGCAAAGGAAGAAAAGCCTAATGTTAGAAATGCTTGTAAGTGTCACAGTATCATTACTGTTGATTATGTACCTTTCTGTTTCCAAACATACTTTATTGATGTGAAAAGTCATTCTTATTTGCTCTCCTTTGAAGACCCTTTGTTCTCATCTGAATGTGTGTAGTATAGTGGGAGGAAGCAGCAGCAAAACAGAAAGGATTGAGCAGAATGCGAAGGGCCTTCAGGATTTTGTAAGATAAAAACCATAATATTCAATGATAAAAGAGTAAGTACTTTGGTATCAGATCAGATGTGTGGTATGACCCTTTTTCTTCAATTTTCCTGAAGGAAAATACAGGTCACTGTGAAAGCAAGTAGTGCTCTATGTTGCCACATCATTTCAAATATGTCTGAATATGTTGTATAAAATAAAACCAACTATTTTCATGAGTGGTGCAGAGGGAATGTATGACAGTGCTGTTACTTCTGGCTGTATGCATGACTGGATCACCCAGAATTGCTACCTTTTGCCTACTGTGGAATAGCAGTCAGGTTTTAGAAGAAATTACCATGCTGTCTACAATTGTATCTCTTCAAAACAAAATTGTGCTTTAGCTTTGTAATTGAATTCAGGAAGGACTATGTATCTCTTTCCTTGCTTAAGCTGCTTTGTAGGTACAGAATTGTTTTCTGTTTTCCAACTAAAGCTAACAGTAAAGCTAATGAAAAGTCTTTCCAAAAAGCAGGGCCTCAAGAACATACAGTGTTGGATTCTTGTTTTCAGTGCAGAGTGGTATTCTGCCATTCAGGAACATCAGATGAAATGGTTCTTGGTAACTTCACAGTTTCAGGACTTTTTTTCCCTCTTTGGTGACAGGAATAAATTAGCTCATGGAAAAGAAATGCTCTTTGTACTGTTTTTTTTTTTTTTTAAACAAGTGCATCCGTTTTGTTTATAAAGAAAAAATGGTCCCTTATAATGAGATTCTACAGAGCAGAGGACACAGGCTGAGTTGGAGGAGAAGAAGAGTCCTCCATCACCTTTTCTATACAGTCATTGCACAATAACATATGTGCGTTGCCTAGTAACTGCGGAGCAGTTTTGTTCCAACATCGAAGCCACTCCAGGGTCATTGTAATTTTCTAGTGAATACAGATCGCACACCTGCTCCTCATTTAACATGTTAATTTGAGTATCCAGTCTGTGTGTGATTTATTAGTCTGCTTATTTGTCATTTTCTGAAAGTAAAATTCATATTCAACTCTTTGTTTAATTTGGGAATTAAACAGCCCTTACAACATTTTTTTTAGATGTTTTATCCCTTTCACAGTACGGATTGTAATGCACATCAAAGGTACAGGGAAGACTGCAGAGTGGTTCGGATACTGTTTTTTCTCTTGAAGAGTTAGTTTGGACAAGACGCATGTTCTCTAGTATCTTCCCAGAGTATGATGCCCTACATTTAACAGGCTCTGACTTCCTGATGCTCAAGTCTTTGACAACATACGTGGTGTTGCAGAGTGAATGCCTTGGCTAGGTAACAGGGTTGATACGGTTGATTTTTCTTATGCTTAGTCTATGAAATGCACCAATAGTAGTGATTTTCTACAGTGGAACAGACTGCTGGTCCAGCTACATCAGTAGCTTGCTTCAGTTAATAGTAATCATCATTAAGCGAGCCTACAGATAAATTCTCTGGTAATTTTAGAACAATGTGCCTGCAAGAAACCACCATCTTCTTCCATGTTAATTAGTGGCTGATTCTCTATTTCTGGGTGAGCCTCTTCTAGACTTGAAATTTTCATCTTTGTTTTCCAGTTTGTCTGTTATCTCTAAAGAAAAAATCAGTTGTTGAAGGTAGGGTTGTTTCTCATTTGTTCCATCTGAAATTTTTTGATCCTTTTCTACTTTTTAATTCTTTCATTTTGCTTGTTTTCTCTTCATATTTTTGCGGTCATCCTATCCTCATGATGTCTTACTCTAAGAACAATAGTATGAGGCTTTTTCACTTTCCACTACTGGAGAATCATTCTTTCTTTAGAAGAACAGTCTCTAGTAAGACACGGCCCTGCTAACTGCTGCCCAGATTTTATTGTATGGTGTGTGCATGTTCTGTTAGCTTTGAAGCCTGATAGTTTGGCTGCAGGTGACTATCTAAACATCCTAAGATGTTTAGACTGCTGCTAGTTCATTGCCCCAGTGATATCCTGTTAATATCTGTCTTCTGAGCTTGTATCTTGCAAATGCTTTGAGGACTCTACTAAATAGGCTTTGCTACTCCTCCCCATAACATGAAAACTGGAAAACTGATCAGTATTTTCATTGTAGTGTTCAAGAAGGGGAATCATCTGTGAAACAATGAGATCTTTATTTTTTATTAAGCAAGTTTTGGCTGTCATATTTCCTTTAAATACAATTACTTTTTTTTTTTTTTTTTCAGAGCTTGGAATTTTTTTGTTTTCCTTCTCTGAGCAGTTGTGTCTTGCAGTGCAGCCACCTGTTGACCCTTGTTCTGTAAATATGCCACTGGCTGTAAAATAACAAATCACTTTAGCTAATAAAAACTACATGTTTCAGTAATACTGGAAAGAACACTTTAAGGAAAATGGTGCTGTAGCTGAAGTACAGCAACAGAGAGCATTGCTGTACCCGCACTGTTCTGTTGGTATGTTCTTCATGCTTCTTTGCAGGCATGTGCTTTCAAACACAATTGTCTGTAGCAGTCAATAAGAGTTCCCTGCTGTTAGCTTTCAGCAGTTTGTCCTTTTTTTCCCCAAGATGAATCAAATCTGGATCTCTTTTTCTGCAGGACTCTGTGTGATATGTTTGATATATTAGGTTGTTATTTAATCCAACTATATATCAAACATATTCCTACAGTGTCCTGCCCTGTCTCCGGGGGTTTTAACATAGTAGAATGCAATATGAAGGAGTACATTCGCTCTCAAGCAGGTTTAGAAGACTTCCTGCAGACTCCTAATCTAATCCAACTTTAAATATATACATGAAGTGTTCCTCTATCAGTAGATATGCTCATGGAGGGACTTGTAAGTTCTGTAGGTCTTTTTATGATAGCAAGCAGCAGCTATGCCAAGAATTGACTTTCACTGAAATGGTTGTGTTTTCCATGCTCAGTGCACTAACATTACCCATAGTGGTTTTCTCTTTATGAAATAGAAGATGAGAGCTGCTTCAAAAGAAAATGTTTTGTCTCTTGTAATTCTTTCTTGTGTTTAGCAGTCTCACTGGGGTTTTATTTGTTCTATTAATCGTGACTTTATGCTACCCCTCATAATGGAGATTCTATAGAAAACTCGCTTAAAGACAGTACAAAAACAAGGATTTTTTAAATCAATGGCACAATCAACTTCTTCAGGATATTATATATTACAGAATGTGTAGCTAGCCTAATAATTTTGGCTTTTCTGTTCTGGTGACCTTGTCTTCCAACTGACCTTTCCCATACATAGACAGTAATTAGTAGCTTATTAGTTTAAGGTTATGGAGAAAGTGGTGCTGGTTTTCATGGTGGCAAATTGAAGAAGGAGAAGCTAATCACTTGTCTCAGATTTGCTTTTTTAAAAAATATGAATAGTCCTCTGAAGTAACTAAAATCTTACGATGTGAAATTTTCTGCCAAATACCACACCATTGTTGCTAACTTTGTCCATGAAGGCTGTGAACAGACACAAGTTTTGAGAGCACTGTTGATGAGTGTGAACCTACCATGACACAGTCTTCAATAACGGGAATGAGGACAATAATAACTACTCTTGTAGGGCTTTCTTCTGTGCTCAGTCTTTTGACTTCAGCATGTCCTTATTGCTAAGGAATGCTTTTAGGTGGGTAAGGCAGGTACACATACCCACAGTGCTGACTAGGCATTGAGTCTACTCCATTCCAGATATAAGCATCCAGCTCTTAGATGTAATACCTGAAAATACTGAAGGAAAACTACAGGGAATTACTATAAAGTAAGTTGTTAGAGAAAACGAAAACTCGACAGAATTTCTATAGTTTGAGTGCTGTGTAAGGTCAGTTCAAAAATAATTTCTTCACAGAGGGGATCTACTGTCAATAGACTATTATTTTTCCCCATAAATCAAAGGAGTTGTGAGATGACAGGAAATGTAGGATTTGGAGGTTTGAGAAACTCAGTGTAATTACCATTTAGATATAAAATTCGTCATGATGTTACATTGCAAGCAAGGTCAAAAATACAGGTGCAAAATGAGTTACTCACTTTACGTACTCACTTGACGAAGACATTTCTTATCATGTTTCTATTACAAAGATACACACTTCAGCTGATGACATTAGGCCAACAGCAACACAAGACAAATATTTTTCCTTGCATTAGGTGGCTCTTCCTAATGGTTAAGAAAGACTTTTAGGTGCCAAACAACTTCATCATCTGCACATCAGTTTTTATTTTTCAGATAACTTTTTCTGCTCTCCATGGACAATGCAGTTTCATCTTCTGGACTTAGTTTTAGTTTTATATGGTGGCAGTTACGTGAAATGTTGTAGGATTGAGTCACTGCTTGATGTGCGATTTTATAATTAATTGTCACTACCCATTTATTATTTAATGATTGACTAACATTACATCAGATAGTAGTAACAGCAGAACAAAACCTGTGTTAAATTTAGATGGATGCACTTAAAAAAGCTGAGCATTTGATCTGAAAGGCTTAACTCTAAGTTCACATAGGTTGTGTTCCTAGTTATTTGACACAAGAATGCGATGGTTGTGTAAGTTGGACGAAACCTGTATTTCAAAAGCTCCATCTCTCACAAAGTGTTCTGTTGTGGTATTGTATCCACTAGTCCTGCTGATCATACTGTGTTGGATTCTGGTAGGTTTGTGATTTAATCACAATCAAAAGAAAATGTTTTGGTTTATTTTGCGTGTGTGTGTGTATATATATATAAAACAACCAATCAGAACTATTTATCTATTTATTCTGTTAACCATTCAGGAAACTAGTAAGATGCTTAAATGAATAAGCATTTTTAGTGCATATCTAAATGACTAGCAAGTTATTTTTTTACAGCACAACAGATTTGCCTTTTAAATAGCAGGAAATCTCATTAGGAACAGTTGATCTGTCTTTTCGCACATGCCTGTTGAAAGACATGTCTGGGTGATTGAATTGTTCCAGACAGGCCTTTGGACCTTTGTATCTCCCAGATGACTAAACTGGCCTACCGCACTGTGCTGCTCTCTATGTAATGGCAGCTCTTACCAAAAGATGCTAAGTCTGTGTGTTTGCTTAGTTTCTATTACACTTCTTAGTACAGGTGAATGGGATACTATATGGCTACCACTGTTCCTTTTTTAATGCCTTATGTATTTAAGTATTTAGAAAATCCTCCCATCTCATTTAGTGATTCTGGAAGTCAGTATTGTAGCACTACAGAGATGATTTTGATATGTAAAGGCAAGAATTTCTTTTCAGACTTGTAGGTTTCTGAATGTAGTTTTGAGTATCCTTGGTGGAGTGTAATGTATTAGAAAGTTTAAGGCAGTTCTTGAAATACCTCATGTGATACTCAGTTTCACATGTGATCTGCCACAAGAGTGTTTTACTATTTAAGTTCACTTATGTTGATTTTTAGCTGTAGACCACGTGAAACTCCTTTGCAGAAAACAACGTTGCACCTCTTTTTTAATGTACTCGTTGGTTTCAAAATCATCTTGTCTCAGCTTACATATGTTGTTGATCTTCAAAATGCAACTGCTTTCTGGTGAATAATGTGTGGCATTGTTCTTTCTTGGTTATAGCAAGCAGATGAGACTCTGGATTTTGAAGAACAGATCCTGGAAGCAGCTAAATCCATTGCCGCTGCTACCAGTGCCCTTGTGAAGTCAGCTTCAGCAGCACAGAGAGAACTGGTGGCACAGGGAAAGGTGGGTAAACAGGAAAAGTAGCAACAGTGTTGAGGGGAAGCATTGAAACTGAATCTAGTCTCTTAACTGTTCTGTTTTAAAAGAATGTAAAAGAAGCTTGGGAATGGACTAATGAGAAAGTAGATCTTTTCATTCCTCATCCAGAATACATGGCCTAGGCCTGGATCTGTTTAAAATAATGCTTCTAATTTAAGTCTAGCAACTGTAATCAAGTAGTTGGCTGCTTCAAAGGTTTCAGTTGCAGAGAGGTTGTGGGTTTTTTTTTTTCATTTCATGAAGAGATGTGATTCAAGCTAGTGATGTAGAGTCCCTTTGTCACAGCCTGGGGGTCCAAACCCAAATGTCACAGTATACAATACCGTTATGGACAGGAATAGCAAAGGGCCTCACTAGTTGTGCCCTCAGTGTTTTGTTGTCTAATCCAATGGGGACACAGGCCTCCATGCAAATTGGGTACATTTAAGTGGACATGCTTGTAAATACCAATGAAACAGTGCTAGTAATGTGCCATTATCCTTTTGGTCTTGTTAGAACTGAACTCTTTGTAAGCTATTTCATATTCATCACTGTCTTTTTTTTTTTCCTGTTAATATAATTTGAAATGTAAAATTTGAATGAGTATGTTGTTTGTGAGAACAATTTGTTTTTAGGATCATTGTTGTTGTATAATTATGGTTTCTAATTTCATCTAAATCTTTATTCTGAGCAGACTGCATCATGGATCCTGTTACAAAAGAGAGTTTCTGTCTACTTAAACTGTGATTCCTGTGGAACGTTTTGCTTTAGTTCCAGCAGGAGTACAGCACACTTGTTTTGGAACAATAGCAATGCAATTGTTTGAGAAGACCCTCTATAAGCTGTAGCTTTTGAAGTTTTCGTTAACACATAAAAGCTATTAATTTTTATTGAAATTGACTGTGGAAACAGTCCCTCCATGACAGTTTTGACCCACCTTACTGCTTCATTTAGACTGTTGTGCAGTCTGCTTTTATGTGATAAGACCTGTTCTTAGTTTCATTACGTATATACAGCTTGCTTAATGTTCCTCACCACCACCTCTATAGAGTTACACATTGTGTACGGGTGTGAGCCCTGCATATCTGTCTAGTAGTTACGTGTTCTTTGCTCTCTCAAATAGGTTTCCATTTGAATCTTTCAGATTGAGGCTAATGTCACTTGCGTGCTCTCTATCCAAGCTTAGAAAATCACTAAAAAACACCTTAATCTGTCTGTTCAAGGAAAGCCAAAGTCTACTATTGTAATAGAAGCACACCTGTCAAATATAGTGCCATAACAGCAGATTTGTTCAGCTTGCTTTACTGAATTTAGCCGCTTTGCTTTATCTTTCATTATTCTATGGTTACTTGCTGTAAGATCAAGTTTTTGCATTGAATGGCTTTTACTGATAATTGCTTGCCTGCTTGGATCTCTTCTCTTGAGCCAGCAGACAATGCAGTGATCTTTAAGGAAAGAAATTAATCCCAGCCAAAATGAAAATGTAATCAAAAAAAACCTTCAGAATTGTTTATGCAAATTTCTTTCATGATACACAAATAAATAAGGCCTAAGATATTTCTGATACAAAGAAGCGAAAACCCTTTATCCTTCTCTCCTTTCTGTCTTTACTAATTACTAGTTTTTAGACAATTGTCACTTCAGGCTATCCTCAGACATGTGTGCACCTGTGCCTCCAGAAATATGGGAAGCTGGCTCCTAAAATGATTCTTGCCCATACTGAATAGCTCCAACCTGCCTGCTGGGAGGATTTAGTTGTTGATGCTGGAGGAAGTGTTTTGCTTTTGCAAGAAACTTTCTGAGGCATGTGATATGGACCCTGGTACATAGGAAGGAAGAACAAGTTTGATCTGTTCCACGTCCATCTCTTCAGTACTGAAAAGTAATGCCTACTGGCTTAGATTTCTCACTGATCTTTTAATTGGTCTGGAGGCAGTGGGAAATACTAAGACAACTGCATGGATATATGTGAACCAGGCACATTCTTGTCCCACTTAAATTTCCCACATTACATGGTAAAAGCTGTGAAAGTAATTTAAAGGGCAAACTGGTGCAATATTGCAGTTGAAGAGCTTGTTAAAGAAATTTTACTTGAAATTAATTCTTTTATAGCAATTTCTGCAGAACAGATGAAGTCTGAGAAGTTGGATCTGATCTATTTTATTTTACCACACCTGCCTGTATATTCTCTCTCTCTTTCTCTCTTTCTCTCTTTCTCTCTCTCTCTCTCTCTCTCTCTCTCTCTCTCTCTCTCTCTCTCT